>BMAO01011525.1:21523-397579 GCA_019973975.1 Trichonephila clavata | reverse complement strand
TGGTGTACTTTGTTCAGTTACGTATTGCTATTCTAGAAATATAAAACATTTATCGAAAGTTGGTACTCACTTAGTCAGAAGACTTAGTCTGCATATTGTCCTCCAATCTTGATGTATCTTTAATACAATTACTAGCTGCAAATCTACCACTGATTCTAAAGTCGATTGTGAGATTAGAACGATATACTGTCTTAATTATATTCATCGTTGAAAATGTAGATTCATAGATAATTAGAGTTAAGAACGTCTTAAATGATACAAATTATTTTAATTTAAGATAATTTGCCTGCATTCATTAGATTCAAAGTTATTCTTATGTTTTGAACTATGTATATTTTGCTAGTTATGTCATTTGAAGGAAAACCATTTTCCTCAGAGATATAGATTATATAATTTATATTTTAGTTACTTCATCCACATCAACACTGCCAAAGGTAACACATGAGTAACAATTGGCTCTAGTCTAATAAATTCTTGTGTTCTCAAATTCAGGCTTCGGAATAAAGATTGTGTCATCTTAATAAATCTCTGTTTAATGTACAGTTTTAATCAACTCATTCAGTATTTGCAAATTTTCAGTTCATTCTTCATCTAAGAAACTATTTATTTTCACTTGTTTTTGAAACAAGGTCTACTGGTATTTGATTTTCCTTACAATTGTAAGTTCAATTATTTAAATAACATTATATCAACATAAATAAATGCATCAACCAAATATTATCATCATATTAACATGCGCTTCATCTTTTGATTCAAAAGAAGAATCTTTACCTCTTTTTATAAAGTCCTGAATCTTTGTAAAATAAACTTCATTTACTGTGAACATCTGCGTGTCTCATGAAATTCCCATAATCATGTTTCTTCTAATGAACCAGAAACATTCTAGCCTCAGAGCTTCTTTCTCAGGTGAGTTCACAAATTTCGTACAGATTCTCATGACACTTGGCCGCCTATTTAAATTTTGTAGAAAACCTGTTGATGAATAATGTTAAATGATATGAAAGGAAAGGTAAGTCATCCTCCTCTGATACACATATTGACATCATTGAGTGTGTCGGTCATTGATGAGGTCCCATGAGTCGTCATCGATACGACTTTATAAATTAAATTTTCCTTTGTGCATTTTTAAGGCAGAAATAAACATCCGTATCGTATTTTCTTCTTTAGAGTATTGTCAATGATTCTTCATTTAACTCAAATCCTAAAAACATTAGCCACAAAATACGAAATTGAAATATCAACCATGTTTATAGATTCGTCAAACTGCAAGAAAGCACAAACTCAGTTGGTAATATTTCCAGTCAGCTTATCAGTTAGATCAGATTTCCATCATCTCTATACCACGGTTGACAGTTCTACGCAGAAAGTTCTATATTTTATATTTAAAGTAAACCATTTTATTTCCTTGAAGATTAAATTGAATTGCTGGGTTCAGGAGTATACTCTTTTATCATTTCTCCATTTTGAAAGATTTCTTATGTTTGCTTTAAGACTCAGGAAAAATACCTGGTGCAAATTTAGATATAGTATTGAGTTAATAAAATATAATTGTCCGATTAATTGAATTTAAATTCTTTGACTTTTGATTGCAATTCCTTTGTTAAGCGAAAATCTATCAAGGACTTCTATGCATGCTTTTGAGATGCCTTTCAGTACTTTCCTCGGAAGTACCACACTTGCGCCTTTTATATATTTTATATTTTGATCATCCTATAAAAAGTCATATTCGTCTCATTCTGTAATCGTATGTTTTCTTTTCTGAACACTTATTTTACGACTTGTATCCACCTTTAAGGGTATCGATACTTGATAACTTTGTTTTTAAAAATGGAGATATAGAGATTTTGTGAGGTTTTAGATTTGTTTAATTACATTTTAAGAAAATATACAAACTAAGAAGAAAAGAAATTATTATTACTAAAACAGGAAAATTAGTAAATTGACAAAAATAACCTAAACATGCAGGCCCATTCTGCCTTAACGTTTATCAACAAATTTTCAATTTTCTATTTTGATATGTTATATTCATTTTTGAAATGAAGCCTTAAGGATAGAATATTTTAATACTTACAGAACTAGTACTATCTTAGTTATAAATTTAGCAAAAACAGTGATTATTTTCATAAGACACTATAAATTTTGTAATAAAACAGTGATTGATACATCTGAAGGTTAAAATACTTTCACTATTATACAGAACATACACAAAACTGAAGTTAATTATGTTCAAACTTTTGGGCAACCATGATACGTTTAGGGTGCACAAAGAAAAACACGCACACATTTCAGTAAAACGCGTTTTAAAGTAGGACATACATCTTACATGAAAAGTGGCCTCTAACACTAAAACCTTGTAGTATTTGTTCTAGTGAACGGAAAATAATAAACAGTATTTTATAAGCTAATAAGATGGCAAAAATAGAATCATAAGCATTTATCAATTTTGGGCAAATTTCTCAATTTTAGGGTAGTCGGATACCTTAAAATATGACTACAAAACCAAACCAACTAGAAGTTTTCAAGTTCAATGTTAGAACAACTATGAGCTACTGCTAAGGCTAATATTGCGTGAACTTATTCAATGCAGTCATTGTGAACATCGTGAACTGGTGAATCTGTATCAACGTATGTATAAACACTTTCTCAGCCAGGTCCACGCTATAATATCAATACGAGGACTTAATTCCGTAGAAATTGAGGTATGTCATGTCTCAGTAAGCCAATCCAGGCTTCCATGAAGAGGCGGGCTTCATTTATTCTCTATTCAACCAGCGTATTATGCTGAAAACTCATTCTGTGGCTGGCATCTAGGGAGGTCCTTTTTCCTCTATAGTAGCCACAGACGTATTAAGCATCGTCGTGCCTTTGCTGTGAAAGGGATATGTCGTCCACACATTCATTGAATCATTTGCTTAAGTAAACACAGTCGCATCGATTGTCAGAAAATGATTCTCAGTTAATAGCTTGTGTCTGTTCATAAATATTTATTTTAGTTTGCGTATCTTAGGTCTTTGTAAAGTGGTCCCCAAATGTCTTGAGCAGGTCACTGAGTCCTCTCGATCCTTAGTACCCACCCTGCATGATGATATTCTGTATGCAGATCCGTCCTACAAATTAATATTAAATTAGTGTGTACAATGATTTTCTTAAAAATGTTGCAATAAATAAAATCACTGAAATAAAAGAAAGAAAAGCGCCTTAATTTTAAATTGTTTTTAACTCTAATAATTAATCAAGTTTAAATTTATAACAATAATGCCTTTTAAATTACATGAGTTTTCAACAGTCCTTCATGTTAATAAATTAACATGAATAGTAAATTATCTAGAAACAAGTAATTAAAAATTAAATCAACTCTAATCAGGTCAAAAGTTTGATCAGATTACCTTTTAGTAAATAGTTATACCTAATATAAATACATTTATACAATATAACAGAATCACATTATTAAACGACAAAATAAGCGATTTTCCTTACCAATTTTCCGTTTTCCTTTCTATATGGGTGTTGGGCTATTTTTGTTACTTATAATCATTAAATAAATTTAATTATTCTAATGAAATAGTAATCCATTCTCAGAAATAAAGGCCACCACCAGAAGAGTTGAACCGACTTGACCTTTGGAGTTTAGAGTCCAACGCGCTATGCGGTGGGCTACAGGACAAAACGAACAACTTTCTTTTATACTATATGGCGTTGGATACTATTTTTGTTTATTTATTTACTTCTTTTTAATTTAATTCATGAATTAATATTTTAAAACTGTATTAACCTCAAATGTATCCTACAGGATTTTTAAAATGTATTTGAACTTCCAGATGGATAGAAAATGTACAATGTTTAAGCTTGATCAAGATATATACCTCTCTTATATACTACTATACACCATAAATGCAACACCAAGAAAGACAAAGATAGCACAACAAATTTATTTTGTGACTAACATATTGACCAAATATCAAATGATTAAATTTATAGACTTAACGAAGTATGGTTCTACCAGAATCCAGTATTAGAATAGCCGTCATTGTTGGAGATGCCGCTGTCACACGCCTCAGCATTGATTAAAAGAGAACTTGGATTTGTTCTTGAAGTTACAGCAATTAAACAGCTTCACATTGCCAAACTTGATCGTGGCAGTAGGAGAGTGTAATCTGGGTCAATCCGTTGAGCAACCATGGATACATGTTTTCTATCGGCGAAGATCCGGAGAGCAGGCCGGCCAGGAGACAATTCTAATCTGGTGATTGACGAAACCTTTGGACAATGGTTTGTCACGTGTAGTCACGCATTATCCTGTTGAAATATGAACATGGCAAGCCCTGAATGTAAGGCCAATGGCTCCAACACCTCGGAGATGTAGCGATGTGTTTTAAAGTACCGGCAATGCGTACTAGAGGGAATGCGAAGGTGATATCCAATACCGCCTCATGCCATAATACCCGGTGCGGAGACCAGGTGTGGTGCATAACGCAGTTGTTCTAGCGTATCTCTCATTTCTAGACTCAGATCCGACCATCATTAGTGGTACCGAGACAGATGCGTGACTCGTCAGTAAGACAACTTCATTCCATTCTGCCGCCCTCATTGCTGTCGCACCATTGGCAGCGCGGAGACGTCTGGTTCTGCGTCAAGGGTAGACCAATCGTGGACGTCTTTCGGACGGACCGCTCTGCTGAAACGGCGTCGAATGGTATGCACTATTTTCGAATGATGCATTTGCGAGCTCAATGTGCTGTGCTATGATTCGTGATGTGACTGAGCAGTCCGTCACTGCCATGCGCACAGTTTGCCTGTCCTCGCGTGGTGGTGCACTGAGATGGATGCGATCGACGTCGGTCGTCGTACCCTCCACCGTCAACGTCATATCCGCATTACAGTTGTTTGGTTTCATCAGCGACTACCACGTTCCCTGAAGATAATCACAATCTCGGTAGCAGGCCACCTCCTTCCTCCTGTCGAACTTGGATACTTGATCGATGCTGATCGCTGTTTTCTACGATACACGCTGATCATTTTTGAAAAACCTGAAAACACGAATTTTAATTTAAAATCGTCAAAGTCTCAAGTCTTAAATAGCCTTTGGTGGCGCCTGACATTACGTAATGTCTGCGCTGAAATTCACAATCATTTGTGCATATCACCTCCACTAATGCATGTTGTAATTTCGTATTGTTGCGTATGCTTCCTTCAGGGTTTGCATTTACAGTGACCAACGAAAATATATAATATATATATATAATAATAATGTCTTGTAAGTGTAGTAGTATGAGATTTGTGGCACGGAGATCTAGGAGTATTTTATTATTGACACTGGTTTCCTAGAAACTAACTTTCAATGAGTGGACTTTGTTGCAAGGACTACACACTAATGGACGAACACAAAGAGATATAATGAATAACGTTTAGACAAACACTTCTTTCCTTAACGACAGTTTCTCAGTGTATATTCACATCACAGTTATCACACCAGTTCACTATGTGTACTTCTTCTTCACGTGTGTGGAAGTGGAGCTACTGGAGCTCCTGGCTATCCATAGCTCTAAGTTATGGAGTTCAATTGATGGATGAGTGGCCTTCGCGTCATTCCTTCTGGCATTGGACAGCTTGTCCATGCGGCCAGTTCCCAGTTGCTCTATCTTTTCCCAGCAGTGTTAAATATCAAACCTTACGGTTCCAATTGCTCAACATTGTTCTCCACTAATCCTTACTCTCCTCTTTGCTCGCTGGTGGCTCGTGTCTCCAGCGCCCTCCTAAAGTAGGTCTATGTGGAAACCCATATATATATATATATGTGTGTGGAATTTCCACATAGACAGCACTATAGAGGCGCTGGCATTATGAAACCCTCAACTATAAACATAATGAAGAGATTAGCGAAGACGAGAGGTCATGAGGAGGTCAGAGCCAGCTGCTAAGAAAAGGAAAGCCGGGATCTAACTGGCCAAATGTAAGGTTTCAAAGCAACCGATGCTGGAAGGACGTCACAATGAAGGTGACATCCATCATCTGAATCTATCCTGCGTTGAACAATGGTGTGATAATTGTTAGATGAAGAACTGAAACTATTGAATCAAGAGGAAAGCATTTGTCTAAACGCTTATCATCTCTGTATATAGTAGAGTGTAACAATGTAATTGTCACATTAAACATTAGTATTGAACAAAACAGTGTAATCATTGTGATACCCTAGAACTCATTAATGTAACCCACACAAAATGGGTGCTTGGCCAGGATGTGGACTGTGGACTATTGATGCAGCATGAATGATATCCAGGATGTGAACTTTAGCGGACTATCAGGACATTAGAATTAATAGTGCGCTGTGAAAAACCGTTCAGGACTTCATAAAACCAGACGGAACATTCAGACTCTATTGTGCTTTTGAACGGATAAACTCAAGTGATCCTTTTCCTGATTGATACAGCTCAACAACAAAATAAAGGTAGATACCTTTTATATAACCTATTGTGATTAAAATGTCATTATAAATATGCAAGAAAGAGACTTGATAAATGTGCTCAATGGGGTAGAACAGTTCCTCTAAAAACAATTTTCAGGCTAAACAATTGGAAAATTCAAAACTGTTTAAAGATATTACCCTGAATTTTGTAATGAATCCATGATAAATTTATCATTGAGGACTAGACAATCAAAATCCAGACAGCAGCTCCAAATAACTAACTCTAGCTAGAGCTAGAAAAATTAAACACCAGCAGATGACAGAAAGTGAACTTCAAAGGCAAAGCTGAAGGAATGTAACCCAGAAAGTTTACAGAAACTGTTATTTAGAAAATTTAATTAAGTATAAAAGCAAGTAACATTATTAAATCCCAATAGAAACACAAATTTTGGTCTTTTTCCAATCGATAGAATTGAGCATTTAAAATTAAAATGTTCAGATGACTTAAATCAAATCTAATTAATATTCTTGGAGAGGGCACTAATATTTTACTATACATAGATGGCAATCAAAAATTACTTGATTAGTCAAATCATTGGGTTTTGAGGAGTTAGCCACTGCTCAGATGCCTTAATTTTAAAAAGCCAAAAGCAGATATTTCATGTACAATTCGCTTCTCGTTTTAAGTGCTATGTTTCAATATTACCTAAAAATTAGGAGCAGTTAATGATTTCACAAATCCCTATTTGACTTAATGGTCAGTGATGAAATCTTAGACACTTTAGATCTAGAAACTTCTTCCTTATTAAAATTGCAGGCGGATTCTGTAAGCATGCAAGATGAGCTGGAAAACTTGCGATATATTTTTATTTCGAAAAACAGATCACTGCATAAGGTCCTTGAAACCATAACAATGTTAAGAGTAAAAACGATAGTAATTAACACATTAAAACCACATATATTAAATGCCATTATTTCCAGAGCAGTTCCCAAAACATATACGAAGTGAAACAAGAAAAATAATCTCGTGTTATGTGTGGAGGCCGCATTTATAGAAATTGTGAAAAACGGCAAAGTCAAATAAAAATAAAAGTAGAGGCATACATAGAAACCAAATTAAAATATTTCTAATGAAATGACTTTGTTTAATGAATTGAGTATATAGACATGTTGAGTAAATATCCCATTGCCACTTTGGATGGTAGACCAACTCAGTTATCATAAATTAAAAGTACGTTTCTTGAAAAAGTGCATTCAAATCACCCTAACAGTTGTTTTGCTTGAATGGGAGGAGAGCCGACGTTTAAGAATTACAATCTCGACTGAAGGAAGCTGAGCCATCCCACTTGGCAGTGGCTAAAGATCGAGGGCAAAATGTTATTACTTACCAAGAGTTGTAAGGTTCTTGAAAATTGGATCAGAAACAAGGTCAGAATGTTAGAATATGCAATCGAGAATATTTTAAGGATTAGAATAGTGGAGGACAGCAGATTGATGGATGGATAACAGTTAATTCTGGAAGGGATTGTGGATAAGTCTAGTTGTTTTACAAGGTATCTGAGGCATACGAGATGTTCATATGATTTATCGCATATCTCGAATAGTAGATTAGAGTCAAATTACATGCACCTAATAAAACATTACAGTGACAAATAAAGCAAATCCTGCTTTGAAAGTGAAATAATTTGTCAGATGAAAATGTTTGTCAATTGCGTAAACTACATCTTTACTTGTAGGTTGAAAAACAATAGAACTGTAGATTAGCACAGAGATAATTAAAGAAGAGTTATTCTGATTTTCGTCTCCGATTGATTGTATAGAAAGATGGAACGATGCGTTTGATAATATCATCGATTATAAGCTAAATAAAAATAATCATGAGGACAGTGCTCCACTTCCTGCTAATTTGAAGGTATTGGATAAATTAGGAGACAGTGATCTATTTTCGACCTTCTAGATTTGAATAAATTTTTCATGTGAGATGTTGATGAAACAAATGAAGGCTCTACCTTGTTTGTAACAGAAACAGGGTCATGAATTTTAAAGGTATATTTCAGTTTTATCTATTAGCAGTAGCTTTATTTCCAAGATACATTAATTACGTGTTTAGGGAATATTAAGAGGCAGTACTTTGTTATTTAGATGATACAATAATTCCGGCAATAGATGAAAAGAAGCTTATGAAAAATTAACTCGTGTGAAATAACCCCGTGTGTAGATAAATCTAAAATGTCAGTTCTTGCAAAGGAAAATTAATTTTAGGGCATATAATTCAGGGCAGGCTGAATTCAAACCATCGGAAAAGACAGTAGCAGTCTATGACTTTCCAGAACCTAAAATGCAGAAGATGTTCAGTTTTCTTGGATTAACAGGGTAATTTCAGAAAATATATTCCTTCTTACGCTATAATAGCCAGACCCCTTAGTGATTTATTACGAGGAACAAAACCTTTTAGATTTAATCATGGACAAAAATAGCTTTTCAGAATCTAAGAACGCGTTATCGATAGACCTGTATTACATCTTTTCAAAGGAAGGCGCGAAGTTAGAGCTGCATACAGATGTATAAACTCAGTTTGAGTGTGCTTTTACAACAAGTGAAGTGGAAATTTCTATCAATCCATTATATAGGCAAAAGACTTCCATTCAAGAGAAATTGTGCAGTCATGAACTAGAAGTACAGCGTTGTCAGGCTCTGAAAAATTTGAAACCTATCTCCTAGGAAGAAAATTCCTAATTCAGACGGATGGCAGCATTTTGAAAACTCTAGACAAGAAGAGTTGACACCAAAGATTGCTAGATGGTCGATTTTTCTACAAGAATTTGATTACGAGGTAGTCCATCGTCCTGCAAAACAAATGCAACACGTAGATGCATTGAGCAGACATCCCATTATGCTAGTGACTAGTGATGAATTGACACACAAGATTGTGAACGCTCAGGAAACTGATGAGTATATTAGAACCATTAAGCAGCTGTTGCATGAAGGCAAAACTACTGAATTCACCATAAAGAATAATATTTTATTTAAACTTAGTGAAGATCAAGAACTGTTAGTTGTGCAGAAATGATGCAAGTAGATGTGGTGAAGAAAGCTCATTCGTTTGGACATTTTGCTGTGGCAAAGACAGAAGACTTGGTGAAAAGAGACTATTATTTTCCGAATATGAGGAAGTGTATAGAAAACGTACTAAAAAACTGTGTAGAATGCATATTGGTCAATAAGAAGAGGGGAAAAGGAGAAGGTTTTTTACACCCTATTCCAAAAGAAGATCTGCCGTTGTCAACATATCACGTAGACTTCATTGGACCATTGCCAACGACCAACAAAAATTATAATCACATATTCACTGTAATTGACGCATTCACTAAATTTACTTGGCTATACCCAACCAAAAGTACAACAGCTCAAGAAGCCATGAAAGACTAAAGTTGCAACAAAAAACTTTTGGGAATCCTTCACGTATAATTAATGACAAAGGAGGAGCATTTAGATCGAAGGAATTCGAAGACTACAGTGCTGAGGAGAAGATTAGTAATATTCAAATAACGACGGGAGTACCAAGGGGAAACGGACAAGTTGAAAGAATCCATGGAGTGCTGATTCCAGTGTTGACGAAGATGTCCATTCAAGACCCGACTAAGTGGTTCAAGCATGTCGATTCACTACAACGTGTATTGAACAGTGTACCTTCACGCAGTACAAAGTACTCGCCATTTGAATTACTAATAGGAATCAAGATGAAGAATCCTGAAGACGTCATGATAAGAAATTTGCTTGAAGAAGAGAGTCAAAATCAACTATGTCAGCATCGTGTAAACCTTAGAAGAGAAGCAAAGCAAAACATTTTGAAGATACAAGAGGAAAACAGGAGAACTTACAATCGAAAGCGGAAAAAAGCTCACCAGTATAAGCAAGGAGAGTTGGTAGCAATCATGAGGACTCAGTTTGGAAACAAATTGAAACTGCGACCAAAGTATTTTGGACCATACCAAGTGACTACAGTGAAACTCCATGACCGATATGATGTTGCTAAAATTGGAGACCATGAGGGGCCAAATGTAACGTCCGCATCAGCAGACCAGATGAAGCCTTGGTCTAAGCACTAATGAAGAAGAAGAACGAACTTGTATAAGATATTTGTGTAACTGTATACTAATCTATGTTCTTTTTTTGTTTTTTTTTTAGTTTGTATATTTCAGATCCTTAGTGCGTGAGCAGTGAGGACACTGCCTGTAGGATGCCCGAGAAGTTGTGGGATTTCCACATAGACGGCACTATAGAGGGCGCTGGCGACGCGAGCCACCAGCGAGCGAACTGACTAGAGAGAGATTAGCGAGCGAGAGGTCTAGACGAGGAGGTCAGAGCCAACGCTGCTAAGAAAAAAGGAAAGCAACCGGGATCTAACTGGCCGTGTAGGGACCAAGTAACCCGATGCTGGAAGGACAGTCACGTGAAGGTGACACATCCATCATCTGAATACCATACACCGTTGTGAACCGTGGTGTGATAATTGTTAAGTGAAGAGACTGAGAAACTATTGTTGAATAAGAGAAGAAGCATTTGTCTAAACGCTGTCAATAATATATCTGTATAGTAGAGTGTAGTAATGTAATTGTCCACATTAAACGTTAGTATTAGTTAAAAACAGTGTAATCATTGTGAATACCCCTAGAACTCCGTGTCATAACCCCACATATATATATATATATATATATATATATATATATATGTGTGTGTGTGTGTGTGTGTGTGTGTGTAGGGAGAGATTGAACCAATAGTAGGAATTGAAAAACATTTCACTTCATCGCAAGAATGATGATTGAAATAAGCTTAACTTTCAGAGAAATAAATATGAAATGCCAATGGATATCGTGACCAAATTTTCACTAAGAGTTTCTGCACGTAATAATTTTAAGATAAAGTAAATTATCGTGTAAAAATTTCGCAGAACTAAAAACGAATTGTAGAGAAAGAAAAACATTTTTATGATTAGCAAAAGTATGCAATGCACGATTTTTTTTAATCAATTGTATGAGAAAAATAAAAATAACAGTATATTTTAGTTAACCTTTGTATGAATGATACATTTAAATTAAATAATTCAACTGCATTGATAATTTAATTTAATTTTAAAATATATTATTCAGATATGATCCATTAAAAAATGCAAGCAAGTATAAGTTTCATGTTTATATCTGATGATTCAGTATAAATATGAAAAGTGTTAAATGATCCCATATTCAGGATCATTCTATTCTAAGTAGTGATTACAAAAAAGTACTGAATCTAAAAGTTACAAGACATTGAATAGATATAGAACACCTCTGTATCACAATATAAATATGTTATCTTTTAAAATGTTTTCGTAGAACAAAGCTTAAACAAAATATTTCCTCTGAAAATCTCCATGAAAAGAACAAGTAGTCCGTTCTTATTCTCAGAACACCTGGGAAATCTCTCAGTCGTAGAAAGTTTTCTTTTTTTGATTTACATTTTTCAAAGAAAAGAAACAGTAGGACAATTTTGCAACAATGGAAAAGAAAGGTAATATAGACTGTTTGCTGTCTTTGCTTTCTGACCCTCCAAATATTTAAAAAAAAAACAACATGAAATGTGTTTGACTTTTATCCAAACTATCTATCTTTATTTTTGAGAGTATAGAAAAGCGTTCAGGTTTATTGCTTAGAGAATTCCGACTGTGATATTATAATCGTGTTCCGGACTTTGATTATTCTTTCTGGAATTGTAATAAGCTATGCGAGAAAATTGAGGTAAAATAAAAAAAAAATTTCTTTAAATAGTCAAATAAGGCTTAACTGTGTCCAAATAATGGAAAAATTATAACCTCTGAAAAATAAAACAAACATGTAATGAAATAAAGACTTTTTATAAAGATTTTAATAGAAAAGTTTAATTTGAATATGCAGATGAAACAATCTCATTACCTATCATAAACAGAGATTTAAATAACTTGGAACAAAAAAAGCTGAACTCTACGCTAAATTTAAAATAGGATTCAAAAAACCAAAATGAAATAAGAGTTAATTTACGTCATAGTATCAAGCAACAAGAAAGCTATTGATGACAGATCTCGTAATTTTGAACCTTGGTAAAGAGATGAAGACGACACCTGAGCTGGTAACATTTTCCTAACGATCACACCACACCAATGGGAGGACATTGAACCTCGATAGATTTAACATGCATCAGCCCTTACTTCTCGGCGGGCCTTCAGGGGCACTGGAACTCGATCCCGCTACAGTTCAGACACGAGTCCATCACCATAACCACTAGGCTACTACCGTCGCTGAAAAAACCACTACAAGAGAAGAATGAAAATTGGGACAGAAAGTGATATACGGTAAACAGAAAAAGCAAATTGATAGAATGAACGAAACGTTCAAGGTATTTAGATGGTAATTAAAGTTTAAATGTTTACCTGGTTTATCCAAGATGGAATAAAGTAAACTTTTCATCCGTTGAATGACGACCGAGGTAGCCGGATGGTCTTAGTTGCGAGATCATGGTATGTATTATTTCTGTTGAGTTGTGTGCTTGAGATCTGATACCACTAAAGATTCTAATGTATAGAGAAGAATGATGATCGTTAGATCAGGCAAGCCTTTAAGTCCTCTAATGAGCATGGTGCGGAATTTTGGAACATGGGATGCAAGTTCATGTATCATTCTCGTTACTTGTCCGTTATTCAAAATTCAAAGGTTCGGAGATAGTAATTCTAATATTGCTTCAAAGTGCGAAATTGAAAATCAATCTATAATTCCGTTTGATGCATAAGAAGAAATCTCATAAAATGGAAGGTGGATTTAGTTACCGTTTTGTTGGATTCACATCTTTTGATGCAAAGTATAAATGTACTTTACTACAAAATTTTATCATTGCGCAGTTACAATAATTGACTATGATGCCTAAGAAATTTAAATCGTAGTAATTTCATCAGTTTCGAAAATTTAGCGCTACATACAGTAGGAGTTTTATAAATAGGTACTCAGCATATATATATATATATATATATATATATATGTATATATATAAAATTCATAAATATACACAAAATAGTTATATATATACATATCTTCTCATGATGATAAATGCACTAGTGTACAAAACTTACGCAACTTTTCAGATTGTACCGTAATTCCGAAGGAAAACTGGATGACATAAAATTCTCACTACACAGTCACACAATGTAGCTCTTAAGAGCTGATGAAAACACGATAGCCGAAAGGCATAATTGTACGCATATGTTATAGAACAAAGCAGAAAAAGGCTTAATTGACAGAGTAAAGATATAAAAAAAACAATGCATGCGCATGAAGTAGAACAAAACCCGAATGTCCCTCTTTAAGGGATATGCCCTCCCCTATTTGCAATAGTTGCGTGGCACCGACTGTTCAAACTCATTACAAAATTATAGCCAACATTTCTTGAGGTTAGACTTGCCACTCTTCAAGGAGCATCTGTTTCAGCTGTATGGGGTTCTCCAGAGGATACGATCTGATTACTAGGTTTCTTCCGAAAAAATGCAACACATGTTCGATGAGAGAGAGAGAGAGAAGGAATGCTCCTCAGTCCATTCTGCAGATATCCTCTCTTTCTCGAAGATCCTCAAAAGCAGAGTTGCAGATACCAGAAGTGGAAAACTATCACTCACGGGCCACGCGGCCGTAGCGAAAAAAGTGGAGGACTTTGTTCAACTACATTGAAGAGCAACCACCCCAAATTATCATGAATGAGATAGATCTTAGTTATGGTAAAATGTGGAAAATTATTCAAGAAGATCTGAGCATGTCAGAGGGCTGTCCTGGTGAGCCCTTTAATAAATGACTCCTTCTCAAAATCAAACACCTTTCAAGAAAGATGATAAATCTTTCGGAGCAAGACGAAGGAGATTTTTATTCGTTGTCATGCAACTATGGAGGAATCTTTGATCTGTCAATATGATCCAGAACCCAAAGAGAGGAGCAAAGGAGGGGAAGCACAGTGAATCCTCCCTCAAGAAGACTAAAGTGGTGAAGAAGTTTTTAAGGTAATGTTGTACAGTAGGCCGTCGTTTATCCGACCGTTTATTATCCGGAGAGTCAAATATCCGGACCAAAGTCCGGATTCGTTCTCGAACAGTGCAACGCTCAACAGTTGTTTCGCTTGAGGCCAAAAGTGATGGGATAACCCAAGGTGAGTGATATTTGGGGAATTTCAGTTGTGTGATTTGGTAAATATCTGCGTGGAATATTAGGTCAGTTTTTTGCCAAGTGAGGGGGTGTATACGTGCTCTTTTGTTGAGTTTTGTTGATGTAGAAACTGCATGGCATGCGATTCAGAAGACTGTGGATTTCAAATGCTAAATGATGACGAGATTGTGACTTCCGTGCAAGAAGAATCCGACCTGTTGACGATGAAACAGATGAAGACGAGGACATTCGGTTTTCGGTTATCCGAAGAAACGCGTATCCGAATGGTGTCCGGTCCTAATTGGTTCGGATAAACGACGTTGAGGGGTATGTGTTTTTGAAACTGTCGTGGATTCATCTAAGCATAATACTTGGAGAAGAGTCAGACCATGACTCGTGCTTATTTCTGCAAACCGCTAAAAAAAGTACGTGATTTTGCCACATCAAGCCTCTTTCCGGATCTCGCTCCAAACACGACTTTTTATTAATTATCATAACCCCCAAAAATTGTGGTATTTGAGCATCTGGCATCACAACTGACACCATTCAAGAAGTGGAGCAATTTTTTGTGTGTAAATCTGTTGTTCTATACAATGAGATAATTTCGAAAGGTCAAGAGGTACTGGAAGAAATGTACAGCTCTGGATGGTGACTATGTAGAGAAGTCTTAAGTATAAGAAATAAAAATTAAAATTTTATCTCCCTCACTCGATTATTTTTGCTAATAATTAAAGCATTATCCACACACACATTTAAGCGATGAGTAAAAAGAGTAAAGTGTTATTTGAGTAATTATTAAAAATGCAATTTCTTTACTATTCAAGTAGTATTAATTCTGACTATATTCAAGGTGTCTAAATTAAAATATAAATGCATGCGAAAAATATGCAAATACTTAAATATATAAACGACAAATGTTTGTAATTTGAACTAAAAACCACTTTTAGAATTTCATTGAATGTTATCGGTTTATGTTTAAATAAGAGCGCATTTTCAGGTAAGAATAGGAATATCTCTATTATTATGTATAAAATTTGAAAATACTACAAAAAGAACAATAATTCTCCGCATTATGTATGTATAAACTAAATTCTAATTAAAAACAATAGAAACATCTTTAACATTGATTTTAAACAGCTATATTATAAATTGTTCTATAAATTTTACAATACAACGGTCGCACAAAATTCATTTATTTGTTGCAAAATAAACGCTTGAATTTATACTATTAAATCTAAAAATTAAATTAATTATTTCTCAAATAAATGAAAAGAAAACACAATGAAAAGAAACTATTCTAAATATCAAATGAAATTTTACTCACTTCATTATTATTATTATTATTATGGGTATACATATTTGAAGAACGAACGCTATTACATATTTTAATAAATGTGTATTTTAAACTTATTTTTAAAAACACAGATATGCACATTTTTTTAAAGAATATATTCCATGAAACCCAAACGATACCTTTGACTATTACGTAAAAGGCTTACTTAGAATTAATATCATTAGAAAAAACTAAAAAAGCATGTAGTATTCATTAAACCAAAATTTTCCTTTGTGTATTAAAATATAATACAAGAATGCTAAGAGATGTACAGATAGCTTAGGCTAGCAAACTCCTATGGCATTGAGAACAACAACACGTGCTTAAGGTATCGATTGAATAAGCATGTAAATGCCTTAGGGGATTTTCCGTCACTTGTGACTAGAAGTTCTTTCTAGGCTTTGCATCTCAAGAGAGATACAAATCCATCTGCAACATGTTCGACTTACATGTTCCATACATATTCAGCGAAGGAGATGATGTCAGAAAAATTTATTCGCTTCTTTGTGTAGCATCGATGCTTTTTATTCAAGAAAATGTTTCGACTTTCTATGCTTCGACAAATTTATACGTCCAGTTATTTTTAAAATAATAGACATAGCTTTTACATATATATTTCCTATGAAAGAGTAAGGAATTTAAAGAGTTGCAAAATTAGAATTCAAAATTTACTATATGACATGTATTAATCACAAATGCTTTTCTTTCAATTATTTTTTGATGATGTTTTATTATTGTTCCAATATATATATATATGTATATAATTCAAAAATATACACACATAATAGTTTTTAACCTAAGATAACTATAGTCATGATAGTATAAATTCTTAGCCACAATTTTGATGTGGCAAATATATATATATGTATATATAATCAAAATTTCTCTACAAGAGAGAGATGAATTAATATGATCAAACTGAAAGAAATTGAAATTGTAAGATAACCAGACAATAGATTTTAAATGGAAATAAGAAAAACTAAAATAATAGAGTTAAATATAAAAAAATATAAAAGCATGGATGCTCAGTATAAACATTGCTGACTTAGGACAGCTTAAATATAAAATAATTTATATAAAAGTGGGGTTGAACATGTTTTGTGGCTAGCCAACTTTCCCTCTTTCTGTTAATAATACTGAGCAAAAACCTATTGAAAATAATAGATAGAAAATCTAAATCCATTATGAGAAAAAGGTAACCTACCTAAAAATTGCATTCAAAAATGCAGAGCCCTCGCTAAATCTGAGTACAATAAACAAGGCATTGCCAGATTCTGAACCCAAATACAAATTCAAAGCGTAGCAATGTCTGAAAAGTTGCACTTCGCAAAAGTATGAAAAGAATAGAAATAATAAATTAAGAATTGTAAACATACTGCCATTATCTTAGGGACACTAAGATTATATGATTTGAAAAAATAATAAATTAAATTAAATTTTTAAAAAATTTTCGAACAAGTAATTTTTTCTAAAATTAGATTTGGTGGTACCTATATCTATCTACGAAGAATAATAAATTTATAATAATAACCTGTTAATAAAAAATAAAAAAAAATTATGGAAATTTAATCCTTACTATTTAGAATTATTTTATTCAAATATCTATTAATAAAATTAATTGGGTATTTTTTAATTAAATAGTATTTAGTAAAATGTTTATAGTTTTTTTATTTTTCCTGATTTATTTGAAACTAGAAATTTATTGCGTTGTTCTGAATATTTCTGAATATAGAAACATTTACATTTCTCTCCCAATATGGTACTTTTATAGTATTGAAATTAAAAATTCTTCTCATTTATCATAAATATTAGTAACTATTTTACTATCTTTTAATTTAATTTCTATATCAAGAAAATTTGCTTCATAGTTGTTACTATTTGTCTGTATTAAATTATGATATATTGTGGATAAAAATTAATGTTACGATTAAAGTTGTCTTGCTTGCCAATAATGATTATATCATCTATATAGCGAAAAATGTAATATTCTGTGTTGTCATTGAAACTATTTTCAAAATAATGTAAATATAAATTGGCAAGGTTGCTAGCTGGGCCACCTTAACATTATGATATACATAGTTCTCTTCTAGAACAAACCTAAGTAGAGAACCAAATGTATCATAATTGACATTTTTAAATAATTATCTTTATGAAATTTTACAAGTGTTTTAATCATATCATCAATATTAATAGAGTTAAAAAGATCTTCAAAATCTAAACTATATACTGAAAAACTCTTTTTATCATTAATTTGTTCAATGAGTCAATGAGTTTTCTTTACTATTTTTAAGTATGGCTGAGTATATATATATATTAAAGGTTAATGGCAAAAATAAAATGCAACTAATACTTACTGATAGATTATGAATAGATTTGTACAAAAACGTTTTTTAACATAAATTACAGTGTTTTGACATTTGATTTTTTGCAAAGTATTTCAGCTCGTAGAGGTTCTAGAGAGGAATTTGGGACCCTTCCCATCTCACACATGTTCAATTCGGGTGAGCAAGGTGTTTAATGTATTCAAGGGATACCTTCTGTATGAAAGTATTCTGTTGCTTTATGTGACAGAATATTGTCCCCCATTAACAAACCCTCTGGGCCACCAGCACCCCCCTTCACCCCTAATCAGTCCATCTTGTCGTTCTAATACCTCGTAGACATATTTCTGAGGGGTTACTGAGCCTCTTTCAAAAATATGCTACTCGGTGAGGCCATTTGTCATGATTCCTCCCCTAACCATGAAAACCGCGGTCACGGAAACAGGGTATTTCATGGACTAGGGAAGGGAAGTTTCATATTCCTTCCTCTTTCCTGTTCAAAATACGTATAAAATCAGTGTTAAGAATATCTGGACTCGTAAATAAACAATACTTGGGCCCAGTGTTCTTAGCTCAGTTGAACATGATGAAGACACTAATTTCAAAATGCCCTTCTGGCAGCTGGAGGGAGTGGGGCACAAACCATTGGTTTTCGTGCATACAATCCAACCTCTTTAAGTCTTAGTGCAGCAGTAGAATGACTAATATGAGTTAGTTTGGCAGCCTGAAGGTGTGAAACCAAATCTTTTGTAGTCCTTTCGGGTTTTTTTTTCCAAACCGACAATGCCAGAAAACGGTCTTCAGATGTAGTTATTGTTCATTTTAATGAATTCTTATATCAATTGATGAAACTCGTTTTTAATACAATGAGCAATGTTCATCGAGGATTTATATAGAATTCGTTACATAAGCTCATCATAGTAATTATTTTAATAAGATATTTTTAAAGAAACAAAGAAAGCATTCCTTAATCTACACCAGCATAAGTAAAAGAAAAGCAGGTTCACCATACACACAAATCAAATCAACAGATTGTTAATTTTTCTTGATCATAGCGAAATAATACTTTCCTCACTCCTATTTATTTGTAAAACAAGCTAAACATTCTATTCCAATCTCAGCAACTGGACAACGATTCACAGAAACAATTGCTTCAACAGCAACAAATACTCTTGAATACCAATTCGATTAACGAAACAACTCGCTTAGAATGTTATTCAAATGAGAGTCGCATTTCATGAGCAGCGAGCATTCCTTTTTGAAATTAAAAGTGATTACCGACGATGAAAGCAATCGATCGAAGTCGTCGAATGTCAAACCCGAATTTCGTCAGTAACTACACTGCGATAATTCCCCGGAGCTTGGAAGACAAACTAGGAGCAGAGCAGCATTTATCATATTTGTAATTTCATACTGTTTCATTTTGTACTCGCTGGATTTAACTGCGATGATAATTGAAGGGGATGTAGGAAGTGATTACTGAATTCTCTCGACTGCTTTCCCTCGAGATGGGTTAATAGAGTGTTTGTTTCGAAATGTGGATAACGTGGTACAATCTAGGGAAATAATTTAGTACCTTTAGTCGGTCCCTTATTAGTACATCATTCATATGCAGGAAGTTATAATTCCTGAAAGAGAACGAGGAGAAGTGTATTTTGTAATAGAAAATGAGGAGTTTAGAATTTCAAAAATATTGTACGCAGTGTGCATAAACTTTCAGATACTTTCTAGTAATTTAAATGTGACTAAAAATAAGAAAATAGATGTTCGTGATCAGGGAAAAAATATGGAAACAAATGTTTTATTTACATTAAAATTTTAATGAAGAAAAAGCAACCCACCAATTTAACGCGACTTAACATTCGATTTTAATTCAACATAAATTTGAAGTAATAAAAGTTGAACTCAAAGTTTTGAAAATTTTTATATTATAAATGTTTAGAGATCTTAAATTGTATCTTATTAAATAAACATTAATTCAATTGTTCTTGTTACTCTTTTTAGTTTCTTAAACTATTTTAATATGTAATTTAGTTAAATTTACAATTGTGTCAATTTGTCTGCAGACTATTATCAATATTATTAATAAAATAATAAATTTTTACCATTGTCAAAAACTTTCAGTGAAATTTATTATTTATTAATAAAATAATAAATTTTTAACAATGGTAAAAATCTATTATTTCAGTAAGATATTAAGTAATAATACTATTAATGTTATTAAAAATTATACTATTTCATTATTTTAAAAAATAAAATAATAACATTTGGTTTAGTAATTGAATTAAATTTAGCGTCAAAAAAATTAATTTTTATGTATTAAAGATGTTTTAACACAAGAAATGGGTTTATAACTCTTTTCTTTTATCGTATTACATTAAAAATATATTAATTTGATCTTTATAACATTTTAATACATTTTATAATGCAGGTTTCTATCAAAAATTAAACTCATGCCCAAAATTAAGATCACAAACATAAAATCTGTGAAAACTTATGAACTATTTACTGTGTTGCCACGAAATTTGACCCAGAGACATATTGCAGTCAGAATGAATATAGCAACATAACAATGTGGAAAAGATTTTAATTGTGAATTAAGATGCAAGTCATTTTTAAAAGTGAGAAATCATGAATCTGAGATATAAAGCATTTATCTCGAGAAAAGTCTAATACGGAATGTGACCACTGTGAACTGCTATACAAGCCTCACAACGAGCTGCCATACTGTTTATGAGAGTGTCAATAAGTATTTGTGGCAACAAAGCCCATTTTTCCATAAGTGGGACTTTTAATTCCTGGGGGATTCTGGGAGGGGAGCTACGCTGAGAAATGGCTTTTTCTAGGCCATCCCAGACATATTCAATAGAATTGTGATCCGGAGACCTCGAAGGTTAATCCCTACGACAAATATCCGCTTCTTTGTGAAATTCATCAACAATGTGAGTTCTGTTGCCATTAAAGTTCATAAAAATGTAGTCCGGGCCCAAAGCACCCGGAAAAACCTTATGCAGGCTTCCAGGATCTTATCCCTAAAGTGGTATGAGTTGACAGTACTCGCATCGAAAGCGTAAAGTGGTGTACAACTGCCCAGCATTATGCCATGAAACACTAGGATTCCTTTGTCACCAAATCTGTCGATTTTTGTTGCGTAGGAGGGATGAAAACGAGCTCCTTTTCTTTTCCAGGTGAAGACTCGACGCGATTCACTTTGTCGGGTACATTTCAACTCATCACTGAAAAGAACATTCTTGTGGTATCCACAACTGATGTTTTCAGTTCCACAATATCCGGTATTTCCTCCTGGATGCAATAAAAGGGATGCACAAGACTGGACACCGGGTGTAAAGTCCAGTCTCTGAAAGACGGCTGGAACTGTTTGCTTGGAAATTCTTCTTCCAGACACAGCAGCAAGGTCACGAGCAAGCTAAGGAGCCGTTGTTTACATATGTCGTCGTGCGCTTAATACCAAGTAGTGATCCTATGCAGATATCGATGCTCTGTGGCGACATTGGTCGATCCTCCTGGTGACTGTACCACTTGTTTGGAATAGATTCCATAACAGAAAGACCATTTTTTTTCAGGTCACTTGTAACCATCGTTTGAGGCTGGTCAGCTTTAAGCTTACCAACGGCTCTTTATCTCAAAGAATCATCTAAACGATTATGTCATTTTCACTGCAAACAGTCTAAAGCAGGGGTGGGTTGAGTGTACGGGGGTCCAGTGTACGGGCTACTTCTAATACTTTTAAGGTGTTGCGGTCCACCAAGTAGCGCAGGTATGGCCATTCTGTATTAAAATTGCATGCTTCCTTTTCTTTACACTTGTTTTTAACGTTGTACCCCTCTTTTAAAAAATGACAGATTACTATTTCTACAACAAAAACACAACATATAACTGTCAAGTTGAATGCTTGAACAATTATGAGCTACTGCTAGAACGTAGAGCGTTCAGTATACATGAATCCATGAATCTGTAACCAACGTGTGTACTTAACTTGTTCGCCACTGAGTTCCGCGCCATCGCAGGTCATGATATCAACACGAGAACCCAATCCTGAGGAAGCGTGGGATGATGTATCAATCCCCGGGCTGTCACGGGAAAGAGCTGATTATTAACATTTTTTTATTCACTCCATCAGTCGGAGTGTAGGGTAAAAATTCATTTAACGGCAGGTATCTCAGCGATTTCTTTTTTCCCTACAGTGGCTGTGAACGTGTTAAGTGTCTTCGTGCGCTTCCAATGAAGGTATATTCATCGAATCATTTACTCTAGTAAACACAGTCGCATCAATTGTGACAAACCGATTCTCTAGTCTAGTTGGCGTTCTTTTAGTATGCGAGTCTTATGTCTTAGTAAAAGAGGTCACCCCAAAATGTCTTTGCGGTCCACGTGTCGATCGCGATCGACTTAATACATTCCTTAGTCTAACTTGTTCATTTTAATGCAATATTCACAAAACTGGAGGTAAAATTCCCATATGCTTAAATGATCTCAACCCAGTAGTTCTGCAAAATCTAAAACTAAACAGCATCTTTTCCTAAACTAAAGGTTGATACTGTACTACTCATTCTTCAAAATACATAAAATACAAATTCCATCAGTTGTACTCGATGCATTTTAAAATTATGATGAAAAACATGTTTGTAACCTTAATTTTGGACATGATTATACTTATGAGTTTTATCAGAAGTGCCGCTGAATTAGAGATACATACCTAGTAGCAAGTTAGACCTCCTACCACATGACGAAGTATAGATTCAACAAGTTTCTAGAAACGTTCCACGGGAATGACTTGCCAAATATTGACTAAAGTTGTCCCCAATTCAGAAAGGTTCGTTGGTGCTGTGTGATGGCCTTTCACGCCTTGTTCCAAAATATCCCAAGGATGCTCAATAGGATTTAAGTCTGGGCTTCGGTGGCCAATTTATGACAGAAAAGTCAGAGGAATTCTCATCCAACCAGCCAGTAGCCCACCGGGACTTGTGAGAGGTACAGTTGGCATGCTGGAAATTTCCATTACCGTGCGGATAACAGAACAGCATAAACGGATGGAGGTGATCCCCCAGCAACTCTACGTACCGAATTGCACTGAGAGAGAATGGTACACGCACCAAAGATCCCAAATAGTGCCACGGAAAAGAAACCAGACCATAACTGAGCCACCATGCCCTTGTAAAGTTCCAACCTGACATGCAGGGTCCATGGCTTCATGAGCCTGACACCATATTCTCAGTCTCCCGTCTACGTTAAGTAGTCAGAATCGAGATTAATCAATCCATGCTGCTCGTTTCTAGTCCTTTACACTCCAGTCTCTGTACTCTCTTGCCCAGGCAAGACGTGGAGCCTGATGAAAGGCAATGAGCAATGGTACTTTCGTAGGTTGACTGCTCCCGAAACCCGTACGGTGAAGCAAGCGTTGAACAGTCTGTTTACTGACTGTACGACTGACACCGTCATTAAACTGGGTGGTAATTTGGGCTAATGTTTGGCTTCGCTGGCTACGTACAATACGCCTAGGCCGTCTCTCCCCATGCACTGTCAAGGCTGATTGTCCTTTGCAGTTTGCCCGATCGCTAGTTTTTTGTCCACCGTCCATGTACTCTTGACACCGTCGACCTTGAAAATCCTAGCTGTCTGCCGATTTCGATAATTGAATGGTCCATGCGTCGCGCACCTACGATTTGTCCGTGATCGAAGGCGTCTAAATCAAGCAGTTAACCCATACTGGCTATTCCAACAACTAATTCAGAGCAACCACAGTACTCACTATATATCCAGTTACTACAGCGCCCTCACTTGCGCATAAATGATGCGCAGCGCTACCCAATTTGCATAGCCCTTTTTTATCCCTAATTCAGTGGCACTTCAGTGTAGTTTCATTGTTGTTTTTACTCTAAAAATTGTCTTACATCTTTATTTACATGTTTTTATCAGTTCCATCCAAATAAAGAGGAGCTTTTCTAGTTTCAATGTATTGCTCCAAATAACAGAAATGTTAAAAAAATATTTTAGACAATTTTTAAAAAATTAAATAATCAGACAAATATCTTTATTATAATACAGTAATATTATATTATAATATTATATTATATAAAATTATAATACAGTAATTATATATTAATATATAGTAATATAATATTATAATACAGTAATATTATTTTGTTAGGCATGTGGGCATCCATCAAAGTAATGATGATGTCAAAATGATTCTCAGCGTCGATACAGCAGTAAATTATTAAATCAACTTTAGATACTCAAAACGTATTACAATAATGAAGGACTTAAGTTTTATGAGTCATTCGTTATATTGAAACACTTCCTCGCTATAGATTCTCTCATTTTGATTTCATCAACTTTCACTACCGATTTATATGATACTATGGCGACCAGAATATTTTGTTGTAAACAGTTTTCTTATAAATTAAAACACAAATTTCTTTTTCGCTCTTTTGAACGAAAATAACAAAATGAGATATTAAAAATAATGTTTTTCATTTAAAAAACTCGTTTTATATAAATTTATTTTGATTTCATCATTAAATTTGATTTAGACCTACCAGTTTCTAAGCTGCTATGACAACCAGAATATTTTATAAATATTTTTTCTATAAATAAAAGCATGAAAGTCTTTCGTTCTCTTTCTCAGAAAATAGGAAAAACAGCTATTAAAAAATATTTGTTCATCTCAAAAATAATTTACCTAAAATTCATTTTGATTTCTTCTTTAACTATGATTCAGATATCAATTTCGAAAATGTGTTAATAAAGCAGAATTTTTAAAAATTACTGCTATAATTTAAATCACAAAAAAATTACACAATGCGTTTAAAGAAATTCTTTTTTTTTCCAGCATGAAACAGCCTCAGAATATATATATTTTAAAGTTTTATATTCTATAAATCTCTTAAGGACCTAAAATGCTCATTTCCGTTTTCTTTCAAAAAACAATTTTTCTCTCGTTTGTTTTTTATTTAATTTACCTTGTTTACTTTTTTTTATTGCGTACCAATTCCATTAAATCGAGAGTTTTATCTATAACTAACAATATTTATTCTAAATGTTAAATAAAATTATGTAAAAAAACAATACAAAAATTTCAACGGCATCAAGTAGTTTTTAAGAAAAAAAATTAGTTTTAAATAATAAAATTTGTTTTCGAAATTAATTTTCATTTAACTCCGATTGTAAGCGTCTTAATAAATTTTTTTGAAAAACATAAATATTACATATATTACATGAATTTATGTAATAAACTAATTTTATTACTAACTTATATAAACTAAATATGTTTGTGTAATTTATTTTACTTCAAAATTATTCATCAAGAAAACCTGCATTCTATCACTAATAATTTTAATTTCATAATTTTTCAAAGATTTTCGAAGAAAATTTGTCGATTCAAATTCTAAATTGAATTATTTAGAATTTAAATTGGAGATGTGTGAAGAAATGACAGAGCACATTTAAGAGAGAGAGAGATAAAAGCTTGAATTACATAAAATAAATTAACTTATAAAGTAAATGGAATGTAGTGAATAAAAAAACAAAAATGTTCTTGACGAGATTTTATTTTAATAAAAATGATTAGTGAAACCATTTGCTCTTGAAAAATGAATTGATGCAATTCAACAAAGATGTTACATTATTACACTGATCATGTTATCTGAAAATAAATAATACAAAGCCACACAAAATGCAACACCAAGAAGGACGCGAAATCACACACAAGAATCACAGCGAAATTTACTTGGCATATAACATGTTATGCATGTTATACAAAGATCAAACGATTAATATTACAACCTTTTGTAACTGTGGATGATGGCAAAATCAGCAGTTAGTGTAGCTGCTATTGTTGGCTATAACCACTGCTATACGCCTCGGCATAGAATCAAAGTGGCATTGGATGTACCCTTGGGGTACAGCAGTCAATGCGGCTTCCACATATTTCTAAAGTGTATTTGGTGCAGCAGCGGGTGGTGTATCTCGGTCTTGTTGTGCAAGCATGGACCGCACGTTTTTTGTTGGCGATAGACCAGGAGAACAAGCAGGCCAAGGAAGTAATTCAATCTCAAACTCTTGAACATTGCGTGCTACGTGTGGTCAAGCATTATCTTGTTGGAATATGGCTGATGGCAAGCGCTAAATATATAAGAGGACCACGGGCTCCATCATCTCAGAAATATAGCGCTTGCTGTTCAGTGTACCGGCAATGCGTACTAGAGGGGTGAGGCCGTGAAATCCAATACCACCCTAAACCATGATACAGGGGGCAGGACCAGTGGGGCGATGCATAACGCAACAGTTCTGCGGCCTCTCTGTATCTTCAAATCCGATCATTGTGATGTTGCAAACAGAAGCAAGATTCGTCAGCAAACACGATGTCATTCCATTCCGTTGTCCATGTCCATCGCACCATTAGCGGAGTAAACGCCTGCAGTTTTCCCTCAAAGATAAAGGAAGCAATGGACGCCTTGCGAACATTCCACTCTGCTGCAAACATCGTCGAAAAGTATGAGCAGACACCGAATAATGTGTAAAAGACAATCTGTTGTGCTATGGCACAGGATGTGGCTGCATACACACACACGAATGAAAAGAGAAAATGGGTTTAATGTACATTTAGTTACTTTCCTTTATTACTTATTAGACAGATATGTAATAGAAATTAATTGCTTGAAAAAAATTTATCAGTCGATGAAATAACCTTTATATTCTTTTTAATTTAAAATCATACATTTTTATTAATTACTGATGCTGTTGTTGATATTTTACGTAACAAATTTGGCGACTTATAACAAGCGTAGCTTTACTAAATATTTTAAATAACAATGTGTATGGGTCACTTTTACTTAAAAAATTTATTTTTAACTAGTTTAACTTTAAATTTTACTTTCTGAATCGTGTATTAGTTCGTTGCTGATATATTTAATTTTAAAAGGAAATAAGAGTTCAATGCGTGAATCAAATGCATTATTTTAAAGGGATCGTTAAAAATCTATCCAATGTTTTTCTTTTAAATGTGACCATCTGAAAACATATCAGACATATTCAACCAAGTATTCATTGACTTTGGATTGATTTTTTCCTCGTATGAGAAAGTAATCAATATATTTTTAGTGATGTGTGAGGAGCAATAACGCTTTCCATTCACTTTTCTTCTAAAACTGTGCAACACATATATGAGAAAAATATTCCGCAATTTAATTTTCATCCTAAATCCAAATTCGTTCCATGGTTGCAAATCTTAAAACATTTAGCTTAAAATGTTACTTATATTAAAAGTATTTAAATCTTAGTATAATTTTGAATATTAACTATCATTCCGGCATTTCTGTTATTGTGCATTGTTATTTCTATACAGGGTGTATCAATACAACTGTTTTAGCTTTCAAGCTAGATGAAGTACACCTAGAATAGCAATGTATGTTCGGAAAGGCTTTCTTAGTGTGGTAGTGATTACACAAAACACAAGAAAGACAGGGCACGGATAAGAGGAGAAAACTTGTTTATTATCCTTCGTACTGCAGAAAACTAAGGAAAAAGAACACTAAACAGACAACGATCGTCATCAAAGTAGGTGTTCGAAATTATGACCCCGGGCCGTGACGCAGGTCTTAACTTCTCTGGCGTATTAAAGATCGAACGTTAGAGAATATACCGATAGTATCCCAGACTTCCCCAACAGCTGATGCGATGCGTGCCACAAGGTATTCAGCACTGTTAACAGGAGTTTCATACACCAGTGACTTGACTCCATAAAAAGTATTCAAGGCAAGTGAGGTCTGGCGATCGAGCGGGGCAGTGCACTGGACAACCAATGCTTCGGTTTAAGTAGCGCCATCTATCGTGTACATCCACCAAAGACTTTTCAGCATTTGTTTTATTTTAAGAATAATAAGCATAATTTCTCTTCTTGTTCGTGTCATGTCTCTCTTGTATTTTGTGTCGTCAGGACAGCGCCAGGAGTGTGTTTCCGATCTTGCATTGCTATGTTATTTCTCCCCTCCACTAGGTGTACTTTATCTGTCCTGAAAGTTTGTAACTGCTGCACTGATACACTCTGTATATCATTATTTAATGTTTTAATAAAAACCATACATTATGAATTGTATTTTTAACACTTATTGTTTTTAATGTAGTGTTCTTCATTCTTGAATTTTTATCCACATAAACACATCTGCTGAAAGGAAAAGTCCATTGAAGAGATGTTCATTTTAAAAAGGTTCTTAGAACAAAAAACAATCAGAGGAATCATTTGCTTAGGTATTATAGTAACATCAACTAAATTATATGCATTTTCCGTTATACATATTTCATCCTCACACTGCATGAAAAGAAATATTAATGAATAAACCTTTTGATTCTTTAGGTAATAATACAGTTCTTCCAATTTCTCACAACGTGGAATCTTTTTTTTTCTCTTAAAGTAAACTCTTTTATTCTTCAGTATAAACTTTCTACTGTCAAGTATAAAAAGAAAATACGCTCTAAAATACACACAGTGACTTGAACTTTGCCCTAGAGGTGTTATTTACTGAACAAAATGTTAAACTTTTGACCTTTAGTTGTCACTTTCATTTCTTGCACAATTTAGCTACACTCTTTATGCATGTTTTACTGTGTTAGAGTCTTACCTTTTTTTAACACCATGTATCTAAAAACTGTTTTAAAAAATTCTGTAATGTCTCATATTTTTATCTTTGTTTCGCTTTTGTTTTGGTGGTAAAAAGCACATTTTTTTCATAATGACTGTTGGCATTTCTAAATAACATGAATTAATTCTGTTAGTTGGATATGAATATTCTTAGAAAAGAGCTAAAAACAGAAATTTTTATATATAGAATGATGTTGTTAAAAAACAACAGCATTTTCGATATTTAATGTTCGAATGTCAGCTGTTGTTTTTTTAATGTTAGAAGTTTCTCGAGTTTTAGATCAATTTAAGGAATACAATAATTTAAAACTAGAGGAAGCTACCAAAGCAAATGCAAAAAGAAAAAGAAATTTTTTTCCCTAATATCTTTGGGTTTATTTTACCACAGAGACAGTAGCAAAATTATGTCTGCTTTAGACCATCATTCCATAATTGGAACCCATTTCACAACGGTAATAGAAGGAATAACTCTAGGTAACAATTGAAACATAAATGAACTGTTTTTTGCCGTCACTAATAACGATCTCTTGTTTTAAAGCTTGACAAGAAGGTTAACTAGCTTGGGGACCTTATATCCTTATTTGCTGACAAAAAGTTCAAAACCACTGGGTGGGCTAAAATAGGATCCTATTGGTAGTTCTGATATGAAATATAACAAGACATTAACCCTACAATCCAATCTTAGTTGCTGAGGCTAAGGTTTAGAGTTTGCAATATATATATATAATCAAAATTTCTCTACAAGAGAGAGAGAGAGATGAATAAACATGATTAAAACTATAAAGAGTTGAAATTGCAAGATAACCAGACAACAGAATTTAAAAAGAAATATGAAAAATTAAAATAATAGAGTTAAAAATAAACGAATGGATGCTACAGTATTATCAACATTACTGACTTAAAACAGCTTATATGTATAAAAATATTTGTAGAAAAGGGGGGTTGAACATGTTTTGTGGCCAGCCAACCTTCCCCTTTCTGTTATTATACTGAGCAAAAACCAATAGAAAATAATGGATAGGAAATCTAAATCCATTATGAGCAAAAGGTAACTTACCTTAAAATTGCATACAGAAACGCAGAGCCCACGCTAATTCTGGTACAATAAACAAGTTTTTGCCAGATTCTGAACCCAAATACATATTCAAAGAAAAGCAATTGCTGAAAAGTAGCTCTTAACAAAAGTATGAAAAGAATATAGAAATAATAAATTAAGAATTGTAAACATACTGCCATTATCTTAGCGACACTAAGATTATATGATTTAAAAAATATAAAAATTAAATGAAACTTAAAAAAAGTAATTTTATCTCAAATTAGAAATTGGGGGTATCTATAACTATCTAGGAAGAATAATAAATTTACAATAACAAACCTGTTAATAAACTATGGAAATTTAATCCTTACTATTTAGAATTCCTTTATTCAAATATCTATTAATAAAATCAATTGGGTATTTTTGAATTAAACAGTATTTAGTAAAATGTTTATAGTTTTTTTATTTGTTCTGATTTATTTGAAACTAGAAATTTATTGCGATGTGTGTAATTAATAACAATATTTCTGAATATAGAAACATGCACATTACTCTCCCAATGTGGTACTTTTATAACATATATATATATATATATATATATTGACTTCTTCTAACTCTCTTTAACTTTACCCGTTAAATTATTTCCTAGTTCTTTCGCACAAGACCGTTATAATCTTAATCTAATTGCTCGAGCGCATTATCTTAATCTTAATCTAATTGCTCGCGCGCATTTGCATCCTATCACGACTCCTGTTACAAAAGAGTCGTACGACCTTCACCGCCAGTAAAAAAATCGGAGCAGGCGGTTACGCGCTCTCTTGTCTCTTGTTTCAACATGCAGCCGGCTGCAGTGTGCTTTGTGTTTGTGTTATGTGTGTATGTTTGTTCGTGATTATGTCCTATGGTGTCTACATGTTCAGTGTTAATAAAGAATAACTTTTCCAAGACTGACTCTTCCATAATAATGAAAATTCAATATCAACCATCGTAAATAGTAACTTTACGGAAATACCAACACCGGCCACGCTATCAAGATCTTCGTTGAAAGTCGTCCTCCTTTACTAAATCCGTCATCATCGTTATATATATATATATATATATATATATATATATATATATATAAAGAGAGAGAGAGATTTATATACATACATATATATGATAGGATCCAAATGTTCGGGGTCATGTCGCAAAAGTCATTACCTTAAAAATTTTAAAATATCGACACACAACTACCTTCATATTATTTTCCTAAGGTGGCATTGCACTTTTACCGGCGCTTGTAGAATCTCTTGAATCCCTATTGAAGTCATATTTTGCAATGAATCGTAAGGCCTCCTGTGATGCTGCTTTTACCTCCGCTGATAACTCAAAACGAAATCTCTGCAGAATTTTCAATGATGGAAATAAATAAAATTCACAAGCAGCTAAGTCTGGTGAATAGGTGGGATTTGGAATGACTTTAACATGTTTTAGCGAGAAACTGTGACCGTTTGGGACCGGTGTGCAGGTGCATTTTAATGAAGTTACCACTATCCTCTTTGCCACATACTAGGCCGTAAAGATGAATGAACTCTCTCAAACGATGTAAAATGTTTAGATCATGTTCCTTGTTCACTGCCTTGCCGTTAGGAATAAGTTTTAAATGAATATTTTTTTCAGAATCAAAAATTACCTTCAAGATAACTACTTTATGCTGCTATTCTCGACCTTCTTTAAAACACCAATACTATTCGTACACTTTTTATCTGGACATTTTAGAATCACCAGTCACTTTTCTTAGCATTTCAAAATTATCTGCGGATGTTTTCCAAGCGCTGACAAATTTTAATTCTTGAAAAGCCATATTTTTCTTACGTCATAGACCAAATATGACTAGATTAGTACAAAATACCTGTGCTTGTAATTCAATCACACGATATGTACGAAACCATCTTGTACACGGAAGTGAGGGATGGTAAGATATATTTCAGACATTGTTACTTTAATTACATGTTTGACCGTAGTCCCCAAACTATTGAATCCTAGAGAATACATATATAATTATGAAACAGAAAGCGAGACAATTCTTTATCATCTTTGTGTTTGACGAAAACATAAATATTTCTTTCAGAGTCAATTCAGAATACTTATCCTTTTAGCAAAGATAACTCCTTTATTACGTATCATCTTTATATCCGCCGGGTAAGTCATAAAGTTACAAAATTGGTCTCATATCCTTAATTGAATAACATAGTCTCTACATAAAATATTTTATTTACTTTATTTTAATGACTTTGTTCGATCTTGATTACGTCCGATGAATATAAAAAAGAAAAAAAAACCAATTTATTATTCGTGGAACAACATTTACATAATAGATTTTAAAGCAACAATTGTGGTCCCAGGGAAAACGTTACTTTTGCAAATAAGATGAGAGTTTGAAGATTAATTTCAAAGAAGAAAACTTGATTATCATTTCAATATTTGCATATTACTTTGAACATAATTTGACGTTCAAATTAAGAATTAGGCGATGTTTGGGATTAAATTATTCTTTGATCTATTATATATTCAGAGCTTATATATTAAGTTTTACAAAGAATTAATGTTTCTTTGTTCTTTAGAGATAAATAAACAATTTCAAATGTGTTCGAAATAAGGCGAGATTCCATAAAATATTTAACTGAAAATTCAGCGAAAACAATCTTTGTAAAATAATAATTATTTATTACTGTATGTTGGATTTAAATCTAGAAAATTCTTATTCGATTTTGATTTAAACCGTAAGAATATTCCTTATTTCATTTTAAAAAAGAATGAATGTCATAAATACATCATAACTTTCGGAGATTATGTTGTATAGAAGGATTTACTTAAATTATTATTTCAGGAGCTTAATCCTTCAAAATGAAAAACTGCTTCACAGAAACTTACATTTTATCCCTAATTTTAAGTACTACTACCAAAAATTACTAAAAATATAAAACCTACAACGGATGTGTGTGAATAGCTTCATTCCTCGGTAACTTAGGCTTTGTGCAGCTGCAATCTTCCAGAACTTAAGCATAACTTTAAATGAGGACAACAAAACATACAACTTTAATTTTTATTATATAAATTGATTTCAAAATCTGTTCATTAATTCACATTTGGCCTATAAATCGTTAAACGCTTAGAATGTGCAACAGAAATCTCAAACTGATTTTTAAAATGGTTTATTAGCATTAAACCCTTAAGTGGTCAATTTTTTTGCCTAAAATGTTCCGAAAAAGGGCACATTTTTTTAATGCATATAACTAAGCATAATATTTAACAAGGAAGGGAAGAATTTTATTTTAATTTTCAATTTTAAAAAGTTTTCAGACTATTTTTTTATATTATAATTGTGGAACACAAAATCCCTAGTGAGTGAGTGAGTGAATATTAACGTCCCACTGTTCAGCCACACGAGGGCTTTTGGGGAAGGTCCGCGTAATTTTGAAGCATGGTCAAGTGACGCGGAAGACACCTGAGCTGGCACCCCCCTCCTCTCCTAACTATCACACCACACCAACGGGAGGACGTTTGAGCTCTCGACAGATTTAACGTGCATCGCTCCCCTACACGGCGGGTCTTCAGTGGTACTGGGATCGAACTCATGACATGCTAGCCACGATCCGATGCCTAGACCACTTGGCTACCGTGGCCACCACAAAATCCCTAAGTGTTTGCTTTTTTTATAAGTACACTTTGTATGCTATAAAGAATGTTTCATTTCTCTTAAAAGAATTTCTTTCAAACTTACCAAAAATTTAATGTTCGTTCCTCTTTTTCAAATGGTTGAGGAATTTATGGGTGTGTGCATATGTATATGCCGGCACAACATTAAGCGTGGTGTAATACTAAGTTTTACATTGCAATGAAGACAGAAATAATATCGGCTTCCATTTTCATTTCTTTTAAAACAACAAATTGCGCATTGTCTTGCTAATACTTTTTCTTTATCGAATACTTTCAAGGATCTAAATTCCTGCTTTCAATGAAAAATCCCCGCCTTCACCACAAAGAAAATCCCGAAAGAGAAATATTTCAGTACCCTGGACAAACGGCATCTCTTAAAAATACCAGCACGAATAATCTCACTACAAGAATGAAAAATATGTGCAAATCATTGATAGAGATAGAAGAACATATCAGTGCCCGTACAGCATACGGGCAAACCGGTTGCGGGCAGCTTTCAGTAACCCGTACGGTGTCCTTGTAAACCAGTTTAGGGGTTAAGAATGATTATGAATGTATTTGCTGTTATTCTTAATTCAATACTTTATGACTTTTACTGGCTATAATTTCATATTCACGTATTTTCACAAAAGCTTAGTTTTATCATTAAATGCTGACGAAAAAGCTTTTATACCTTTTTGGTGAATCCTGCTGATTGAAGTAACGAAATACGTGGATCAGACAGTGACTTGCAATGTAATTAAATTCCTTCATTTGAAAGGTTACAGTTCTCGGAAAATGAAATGATGAAATAATGGCTGATTTTAAAAACAATAATTTATCATATGACATTTTTGTGAAGTGAAAAAGGAATTTTCAAACTGACCACATGTTCTTCACAGATGATCGAAGTAAGAGTAGTAAATAAAATTATTCACGAAGTCAAAGATGCTATAGTGTACTGGGTTTTGCGATCACTGACTGTTTTTCAGAAGCAAACATGATGTTACCTTCTAAGATAAATGCTAAATCTTTTAGAGCAAGATGAATACTTTTTTGTTGTTGTCTGGCAACTATAGGTGAATCTCGAATCTATTAATATAATTCAAAGACCAAAAAAGGAAGAAAAGAAGGGAAGCACAAGCGATTCACCTCCTACAAGAAGAGCTAACGTGCGGAAGTCGACAAGTTAGGTCATACTATCTGTTTCTTTCTTTCTTTTTTTGGGGGGGGGGGGCGGGAGCTGTCGTGGAGTCAATTTAACAGAATACCTGAAGAAGATCATTAGAGACTATTACTCCACAGAAATGAACAAATTGCGTGAAGCTACGATCAAGAAATGACCTTGTATGGTTACCAAAGGCATTTATTACCTTAGGAACAATGTCCCTGCTGACTCATGTTGAAGTGCAGTTGAGAAACCAATGCAACGTGGTCTTAAAATGTTACTTCATTCACCGTATTCTCCCAATCTCGATTCAAGCAACTTTTTCTATTCCCATAACACCAAAAACTGTCGTGGGTGTGTAGACTTGGCAACACAAATAAAATCTTTCAAGAAGTGGAGTAATAGTTTTCGACGCATGCCGAGTTCTATAATGACAGTCTTCGAAATATCAAGAAATATTCTGGAAGAAATTTACCACTCTAAAAATGGTTACAGTAGAGAAAATTTTTAAGAGGATAAGTACCTTGATTATTTTTGACAATAGTTAGAAGTGTGTTTACGATACCTCCTTGTGTGGAAAATTTATATGCGCATCATCCAATGAGAAGAGGTAGGTGACACTGGAACTATAAGGCACTCCCTGGACCAACAGATATCTTCACTTTATCTTTAAATTTTAAAATATGTTAGAACGTAATATAGTGTTAGAAAGAAAACCTCTGTAAATATATCTTAATTCATCCAATTTCATCTTCATTAAATAGTATACGTATATATACTGAACGTGTAAGTGATTTTAGAGTATGTAAAATTTAACAAACAACATGATGCCCTGCGTTTATGTATATGTACTCTTATAAATAACTGAACCACACCTTCACCCAACCAACGAAAGAACGAAAACATAGTCGTTAAAATGGTGCATCGCAACGGAAAGAATTGTGCCTTTTCTCAAATAAGTGTTTTGGCGGATTACATGCTCCATGATCTTGAGGATAAAGTCGGCAAAGTGTAGTGAGTGGAATACTTTTGTTTTATCTTTTATTTTTGAATTTGAAAATAACTCGCCGTGATGATGAACACAGAGGAAAATTTCAATTTAAAAATGAATAAAATATAAAAGTAAAGCTATTCGCACTTCAGTCACCACTTTAATTAAAAGGATAGACTAGGAACTTAGAAAAAATCTGATTAAAACCCAGATGCAATAATTGATTCTAACTCAGTCTTTTTGGAGCATTAGAAGATATAAAAAGGAATATTACAATTTAGGGTAATTAGAGTTAATTTAGAGGTTGAAAATCAAGGATCAGTAGGTTATATTTAACCGATTGTGCTCTCTGTGCTCTCGACAAGTAAATAGACGGTTAGGAAATTAAATAAAAATCCTACTGAAGTATTATTCAGTTTTCAAATCGATCTAGTATTAATAGAATATTAGGAAGTATTACAAAATCTGGTAGGAAATTTTACGACGTGTTTCTTTAAATTTACAGAAGATATTCGTAAATTTCATTAGTTTTAGCGCCTTTATGTGTGAAGCCTCGATTCATGAAAATAAAACTCTTGAAGGTACAGAAAATTTTAATTATCTGAAAACAATACTCTGTGATTGTAGGCATCAAAGGCCATAAGTGAGTTTTCTTCCGAAAATTATGCAAAAACAATTGTGGTTTTAAATGACAGATTTTTTTTAAACAAAAATTTAGTTTTCGCACTTTCTAATCGTTTATTAAATTTAGAACCCATTTACAAATCAAAAGATGTGTCGCTTTGAAAAAATTATATGACGAGATATCGGTGCAAATAAATTTAGTGTCACCTGAGATTCATTTTAATTGCAATGGTTGTTAATGCATATTTTGCATAAATATTTTTCTAATAGCCTTCTTTTGCAATTCCATAGGAAGCTAAATAATAAAACGGAATCGAATGTAAAGTATTTATTTGTTTACTTATCTAAAAAGGAAACTGAAGAATGTGAAAACCCTTTAAATGTAATTTCGATTAATTTTGAAAGCATAAAAAACTCCCAAAAGCATTTCCAGACAAAAAAAATCTTGAAAACCTTTTATTTCTTATAAAACTAAACCTTCTTCAGCGTGCATATTAAATACTTTAGCATAAAATTACTGCGCATAAATGAGCGTCATAAATTTGAAAATTTTAATTTTAATTTGAAGGGAAAAAAACAGTGACAAACTTTGTAACATAAACAGACTAAGTATTTCCGATGCTATAAAAATCCATAAAATGACCATGTGGAGACTTGTAAATATAAAATGTACAATTTTCAAATAAAAAGACTATCATAAATCTTTGCAAGAATATCATACAGCCCCAATTCCTAACGAACAAAACGATGTGGTTTTTACAGAAAGACAAAAAAAAAAAAACTATTTTTTTCTTCCTTAATTTTTGAGCTCCTGAGGAGCTCATAGCCGTCATAGATTTACTTTCAAACCATGCACTGTAAAGTGATTGGCCCGCGTCAGAAAGAGGTAGATGTACGTTTTTGTGTTAAGATTCAGCAACTGTGAGGGCATTTGTCAACAAAGAATTGACTCCGAAGTTAGAGTTAAAAGTAAAAGATCAGAAGAACTTAAAATCATCCCATTTGTAGGCGAGGAAAATACTCCAATAGCCTTTTAGAAAAGGGTGCGTGTTTTTCTTACTGAACAGTCGTCGTGATTTTACTATGTCCATAGAAGAGTTAGAAACGAAAAGTATTAATCTTGACTTGCTGCAAACCGGTGTGCACAGGCTTTTTCTATTGTATAAAGTTTCTCTTTTTTCCCAGCGAAGTTTTTCCTTTTGACGTTAACATTTCCAGGGGATTTCTATATATATTTATGTTATAAAAATTCAATTTTTCGAAATTTTTTCCATTTTTCTCCCTCCGTCACACAGATGGGTTTCTTTCTTTCCCCTTCATTCAATTTTTAGGGGGGGGGGCTTTGAAGGGAAGGGAATACGTTAGTTGTCGATTTATAAAGTTTTAATTCTTTTCATTGGTTTAATTTTTACCGGAAAACTTCCGAATTCCACACATCGACAACAAACAACAGTAATATTTAAACACAAAATGTATGAAAAATATTGCATAAATAAATCTTTGGGAAGACTATTGGACGATAAACACACACAGAAATTTTTAAATTACTGTATGTAGGAGAGCTTTTTTTCTGATCGAAAGCTCGATTGGTGGCGCCTATAAGAAAGAGGTACAGAGGAATTGGAGCATTATGCCCTTGAAAACCAACGATATCCATCAGGAAATCGACAGTTGCGTACTCATGGGGAAGATTTAGGGCCTCAAATCCTTCTTATATAGACCAACAAAGTTTTAATTTTTAGTGTAAAGATTACTTCTCGGTGCATTCGCTTACATTTTTTTTAGAAATATCTCTCCCATAAAAGAAGGCAGTGCACGTCATTGGAAATCGATGAAACAGGTAACAACGATTGAAATAAATAAAATGGGAGAATTAATAAACATACAGAGATATGAAACAAAGAGCAGAGAACAAGTAGATATAACATGTGAATGCTAGCAGTCATTGGGAAAAGGTTCTTACTATGAAGATATAATACATGTGTGCACAATTCATGGAAGGTGGGGTTGCCAGATCCTCGAGAGGTTGGACTTCTGCCTGTTGGTTCACGGGAGGTATTTTATTTCCCTCCTACCACTCATTGGAAAAACCAATGGAGGCATTCCCCTATCCACTATGTTGGGGTTACAGACTCATCCCAGTATAACTGGTTTCAGAGTAAATATCTTCGATAATGAGAAAGCCGATGGACTTGCTAAAGAATCCAGAGCTTGCCCTCAATCATCTAACCTCACGACACTCATCGATGTCAATACATTTGCCAGCCGAATATTAATAAAAAATAATTTTAAATATTTCATCCAAATATATAGCAACCGTACAATAGCATCAATAATAACTAGACTTAGAACAAAGCACGTAAAAGAAATGAAAATCTCAACTGACGGACAAAGTAGTTACACAAATCATTGCCCAAACTGCCCTAATGCTCAACTGTCTCCATAACATATCCTCAGCTGCCCAGCAATTCAAGTCAGGCTTTTCAAGATCAGCCCAGAAGACCCAGAAAATTTGATTTTCTCTGACAAAGCTGTTGAGGTTGCCGAAGCTGTCTTCGACAGCTGCGGAGCGATCTAAAGCTTCTTTCCTTTATTAATCTGCACATCATGGACACGGCAACAACAACAATACATGTGTGAGATATTTATCTAACATATCTTTTTTTTTCGCTGCATGTGAGTAAAAATTATCTTAAAATTTACTTTGAAATTTGTTTGCCAACTGACGAAGAGCACACTCCAAATAAGGGAAATCTTTAATTACTTTTACATTTTCCAGCACAATTAGATATGCAGTCATACCCCGACTTACGTGATCCCAATTTTCAAATCTCGTCTCGATTCGTCTTTTGTTTGAGCTCTACAAAAACTCTATAACTCACTCCCTGCTTCATGTTTTGCTGATGTTCATTTTCGGACATATCGCTCAGAATCGATGCTTAGCCGTAATAATTTACTTTGTATTATTTATTGCTTATCTACCGAGAGTGTTTTTGTTATTACATGTTATAATTCTTACATCGAGTTTGTTATATGTATTATATCTATATACGTAGATTTTAGAGACAGCTATTTCATCCAAACAAAGCAGAAGTGATTTTTCTGCACCAAACAAGAAAAGAAACACTTAAATTATGCTTAGTTTATATTCCAAAGATAAAGACTCCTTTAGTCTCAGTTCAATCAGAAGATCGAATGAGGGTCATGGAATTTAACAGAAAGCCTAAATTTAATTGAAAAAGGGTTACAAACTTCAGAAAATGCAGACTCCAATAAAGAGCATATTTTTTCAACAAAATAAGGAATAAAAAATTTATTAGCATACTACGAGGAAATTTGGCGGGAGAAAATTTCTTTGAGCCGGCAGAATACTCAGATTTTAGGAAATCTGCTATACAAAATAAGTTTGATTTGTGTAATCTAAGATTTTATTAAACATTTGTTTTTCTAAACTATTATTTCCTTTCGTTTCCGGCCCCAACTTAAAAGAGTTAATATGTATGTATATGCGAAATTTTACCCCGACTTACGCAAATTCGACCCACACGTTTATAACTCAATCTCATATATCGCGTAAGTTCGGGGTATTACTGTATTTAAAACAATATAATGACATAATAATAGAGTCTCTATTTGTGAGAACTCCTTGATCAAATTTAAGCCTTAAGGAGGGATTTATCCAACGCTTTGAAGATGCCTTTAATGGAAGGGAAACCAAAATATATAGGCATACTAGTGGGTGCAGATTATTACTGGTCAATTAGAACAGAGAAATTTAAGCCTCTTAGTTCTACTGGAGTTTCAAGTGAAGCTAAATTTGGATGGACTTTACACGGACGATTTTCTAACCGTGTCAATTCATCAAATAATTTAGTAAGCGCAATGCATGTTTCAATATTTAGGAAGAAAGTAAACTTGAAAGTAAACCATCAAACAAACTGCAAACTTTTTGGAATCTTGAAAATTTTGGAATAAAAGATGATGCGAGAGATTAAAAGACTTCAAAACAGTTTGAGAAATACATATAATTATAATAGATTACATAGATTAATAGATACTAAGTTATACTGCCTGTATATGAAACTTGATATTGTTCAATTTCCGAATAATTATGATGCTTCAATATCGAGATTTGAATTCTTAATTAATAAATTTAGGAAAACTCTTATGTTGTTTGATGACTTCAAAACTGTAACGGAAGAATATTTATCAATAAGAGATATAGATAAATAAAATAGCTTTAAAAACTAAAAAAATCTGTTTAGTAGTTAATCAAACTAAAGAGTAAAAAAATAATTCTTAATATAAGAATAAAATTATTAACGACAAAATTAATGCCATTGTGGTAAAAACGCGTGGAGTTTAGTTCTGTTCCGAAATGCAGGTTTAGTGTAAAGATGTAGTACAAAGAACCCCACGCTTTTACCACAATGACTTAATTTTCTTGTTAATCATTTTATTCTTGTATTAAGAATTTTTTTTTACTTTTTAGTTCAATTAACTATAAAAGTGTGCTTTCTAGTTGTTTTTTTAACTATAATTTATTTTTTATTTTTAGTTCGATCTAAAATAAAAGCATTTCTTTCATTTTTTTAAAACCATCACTTATTTATTGATGAATCAGTCTTAAATTAGTCATTTTTTTAGAATCTGGAATACCCATTGGTATCCTATCATGGCATCAACACGGCCTGGTTTGCTAAATGTAGGATCAGCCCTTGATACAACTGAAGGAAATCTGGAAGAGCTAAGTTTGAAATACTTCATACGGAAAAAGGCGTAAAGTCAATGATATTTTTCACTAAAAAGTGCTCAGTATTCTTTCTGAAACTTCCATGAGCGTTTTCTTTTTAGGGTTAATCTTTTTGTCACCAAATCTGAAAATGGGAAATAGTTAACCTGATCATTCTGATCAGGACAATGGAACAAAGTTATTCAATCATTGTTCTGTCATCAGTCCTTGACAAGTACAAAACTTCGAACTAATCTGACCCTTTAAAGTGGGTAAAAATCGAGTTCAAAGATTCTGTTACATACAGGTGAAGCTTAAAAGGCGTGTTAAAAAGGTTGAGTTTCAAGAAATAAATTTAGAATATTTTCCCACCATTCAGTAATTCGAAAATATGAATCAACAACGCGTTCTTTTTTGACACATGTACTCATGCTTCTTCTAAGCCATCTTTAAATGATGTACAGTTACCAGGTCTTAATTTAAGCTCAGACTTATTTGATTTAATAAAATAATTTCAAATGAACAATATCGTAGTTGTGACAAACAGAAAAAAAATCATTTCTACGAATAAGTTTAAGAGACACTGATGGAGATCTAACAAGTTTTTTAAGGATTGATCAAATTCCCAAAGATCAGGATTTTCCCATAAAAACTTGCAACTATGTGAAGGACTATGTGCCGCGGAGTATTATTTGGCGTGACTTCTAGACAATTTCTTTCAGGAACCGTTATTAAACATCATATTGCTGCGGAACCTCGCCCGCTGAAGTGTAAGGGTTCACCAAAGGATGAGACATTTTCATGAAATATATACTTATTTATGAATTTTTAATCCCTTTTTGAATTCGACTTAAGATATGAGGAGTAAGTCAGCTTAAATACCAATGTAACAATCTAAAATATAAATCTTATACTTATCATTAACAGGCGATTCTCAGCAATAATATGAGTTCTTGGACGGCTCGTCTAATTCTATCATCATGAACTAAGGCGATTAGAATGTTCACTTGTTAATTCAACGTCTTAATCACCACAAGACAACAATCACCCTCACCAACTTCACTCTTCACTTGACCTTAAATAGTAGCCCTCATTCGCTTAAATCTTGGTTCCATTTGCAGAAAGAGGTTTAATAATCATATAACGCCAGTGAAAGTATTTTCCCTAGAACAGTGGTCTTCAAACTTTGTTCCATGGAACTCTGGGGCTATACTAAGGGGTTCCGCGAGTCACAATAAAAAATTGAAAAGAAAATTATAAATGTGTATGCACAATAGATTCATGTTATCTATGAAGTTTATGTAACCAGAAATATCTTTGAGCCCATCCGAGGCATTAACTCTTTCATGTGCTGAATTTTTGACAAAAATAATGCACCAGAGGGAAATAATTCCAAATATTTTAGATGGACCTCATAAAACTATAATTATTGAACAAAATCTGGTACATATTAATAATATTAAATACTTTTTCAAATGAACGGTGTCCAAAGTTTCAAAAAATAGGTGGTACATGTTTTGTACCACCACGTTTCATGCAGCATGATAGTTCTGGAAACATGGTTTTTTCCTCCCAAGGCACAACTATAGCTTTAGCTAGTTATTTCATAGTCGGAAAATAAATAAATACTCTTCTGTATCGTATACTGTTAATCATCCTATATATTACATTTTCAGTTTGTCCTAATTTAATGTTGAAAGCTTAATTTTAGTTTAGTCCTAATTTACCTAATGTTAGTTTTAATTTTTAAGTATTCTATTCTATACATAATTTTATTTTACCTAGTTTTTATTTAGACAACATGTATTAAGTGTATTAGATGTATTTATGTTTTCCTGAATACGAGCTATAACTCGTTCAGGACATTTGTGCAATTTTTTATGCACTGTTATTTAATAAATATTATTATTATTTTTAAAAAATGTAACTTACAACAAATCTATAACATAATCAATGAATCAATAAACATGTCCATTATTGCGAAAAAATAAGTGGAATATATTTTGCATTTGTAAAGAAGATGGCCTTCAAAAACGGGGTGGTACATTTTTTGGACTCTCATATTTTCTTACTAGCAATTCACATGTGAGACACTAATTATTCTAATATTGACTTATTTAGTTACATAATATTTGTACTTACTTGATTTGTATCAAGTATCACAAGAATCACTTTCATTTACACTTAAAAATACACAACACAGTCACTTCCAAAATATACCACTTAACAGATTCACACACTGCTGAACAAAGAATGAACTGCTGCATAAACCTATTGCACAAAATTAGCTTCTGACATCTGTTGGAAACTTGAGTAACTGATTGGAGTTGATCGCTGCAGTGGCTCAGAGAATGTACCCTCAGCATCAATTTATGAGGTATTCAAACAAGTGGTACGTTCTATGTACCACCACTCAATAAACGAATAAAAATTGGTGGTACAATATGTGTACCACCAAGCATGAAAGAGTTAAAACCGAACATTTTAATCATACATAACTTTATTTGTAATACTTTTTCCAACTTTTATTACAATATAATAAAATAATATTAAGACTCTGTATGTATACTGCCTATTAGATAGCAAATATTCTATTGTTTGCTATCAGAGGTTCCCCAAAATAATTTTATATTCATTAGTACAATATTTTTCAAAACTAAATAGTTTTCTAATGGAAAATGAGTCCTTTTCATTTGTTAGCAAAAAATACCTATAATGAAAGAGAGGGAAAATTTTTTCAAAATTATAATCTATTTTTTTTTGCCAAAAAAAAATTTTTTTTGGCAAAAAAATATAAAAAAAACATCGAAAAAAATTTTAATTAAAATCTTAAGCAAGAACAGCTCCTAAATTTTAGACTGCAAATTCATGCAAAATATACAGGTTATCTCACACAGCTAGACACATTCTCTAGGCATTCAGAACAAAGTATCTTAGTGAAACAGGTTTCTCACACACAACGTGAAATGCTATAAAAACGAACTAAACGCAGAATATGAAATGTGACCATAGATAATTTCATTAGACCTAGACTTAACACAGTTTCGGGGAAAAATACAAGCACATCCCATTTACTAAATATAATGCATGGGTAGGTGACACTTGGATCACAAATTGACATTATTGAATACATTATATTAAAATAACATTAATTTTTTCGAATATTAAGTACAATATTTTTAATTGTCCTAACATAAAGTACCTAACATGTTGATCTGCTTCAGATATTTAAATATATATTGTTCTAAGTGTCCCGAAAACTAAATATAGTACAGAGGGTTCCGTGAGTCGAAAACGTTTGAAGACCACTGCCCAAAAGGTTTAGTCAGAATCAACAATAGAACCCGGTACACTATGAAAAAGAACTTGAAACTTAATATTCCGAAACTTGTGTTATAAAAAATAGATTTATGTATGTAAATGATTTGCAGCCACCCAACCGGTATAGTGGATAGTGATGCTGATTGTTGTGCCGTTGGCCCTGGGTTCAAATCCCGGAGAAGGCATGGATATTTGTGAATGTATAGTGCCTTAGCGGCATAGGGGTACTCTAAATAGCCGTCGAGCCGCAAGTTGTTTCGTGGGGTTGATGGATCCGGAAGAGAGGTAGGAGGCCTCTGATCAACCCCAGGGTGTTCTCCCTCAAAATTGGGGTGAACCGAGCAAATTTTGTACTGTCACTTACTTGGGGCTCAAAGTTACGATTAACGACAGGCGTAAATTACTAGCCTCTTGCCACGATGAATTTCGTGTGGGCCTCAATCTAATACCGTCAGACAGGTGGCATTAGAAACAGCAACAGATGATTTGTTGATTGACAGATTCACTTGACAGGAAACTTGAAAACTATACAAGGAATCTTTGAAAAGCAAAGATGTGTGACTTTATGCAAAGGGCAGTTATTCTCCTCTTTTAAAAGAATATTTATGAACTTCAAAATTCGGGCTTTGAGACATCATAAAACACACTGCCTTTTTAAAATTTTAGGATTAATTTGGGCATAGGATAAAGATGTTCTTAGATTAGATAACAACAATCTTTTTGAATTTATAAAATTTCAGGAGAAAACTAAAAGAACTGTAGCTAAAGTAACCGAAAAATATGTGATCCAACTGATTTTTATCTCCGTTTACGCGATCATAGCAAAAATTATTTTCCAATAATTGTGGGGACATAATATTGAGGCTGGGAGGAAATATTACGAAAATATTTACAGAAAAAATGGGATAGTTGATGTGAACAACTACAATAGCTCAGTAAAATAGAAATTCCCAAGTACTTTTTCTTTAGATGTTAAAAAGATGTTCGAATGTAGTATAACAGAAAAAGGCTAACCTCTGTAGATCTCATATAATTTTATCTTCAACTAGCTGGTATACCCGTTCTTCACACGGGTGAATTGAAAAATCGAAAAATACAGATTGAAGGATAAAGAAGTTTTTAATGAGTTAATTTTACGTGAATTGCAAATTAAACAAAAAAAAAAAGCTTTTTGCATATCTCAGATGAACAAAAAAACCATACTTGTTAAATTAAGTCTGAAAATCTAATCAATATATATAAAGGAGAAAAGCGACTCACTCACTCACTGACTAATCACGATATCTCCGGAACTATTCAACCTACAGACTTGAAATTTGGTAGACATAATCCTTTTAAGGAGTAGAGATCAGCTAAGAACGGATTTTTTTTGTTGCGAAATTCGAACCGCAAGGGGTGTTAAGGGGTGTTATAAAAAATTGTTTCCATTTTTACACTACTCGACGTAGAATCTTGAAATTGGGTAAGCTGATTCCTTTCATAGAGTATATATCCGCTACAAAATGAGTTTGGTGAAAATCGACCCCCAAGTGGCGTTACGGGGGTGTTATAGAATTTCCATTTTTAAATTATTAGACGCACAGTCTTTAAATTTGATAAATAGATTTCTTTCATAGAGTAGAGATCAACTACAAGATGGGTTTTGGAAAAATAGCCCCCAAGTGGCGTTGCAGGGGATTAAGGGGCGTAAAAGATAAATATTTTCGTTTTTAAACTACTTGACCTACCTGCTTGAAAATTGGTACGCATGTTTCTTTCATGGAGTAAATATCCGCTACAAAGTGGGTTTGGGGAAAATTGACCCCCAAGGGGCGTTGCGGGGGGTTGAGTGGAGTTATAAATAATTATTCCGATTTTTTAAACTATTAGATGCACAGTCTTGAAATTTGATAAGCAGATTCCTCTCATAGGGTAGAGATACGCTACAAAATGAGTTTCTTGAAAATCGACCCCTAAGTCGCGTTGCGGGGCTTAAAGGGCGTTATAGATAATTACTTCCATTTTTAAACTCCTGTAAGTACAGTCTTTAAATATTATAAACAGAATCCTTTCATGGAATAAAGATCCACTATATAATGTGTTTTGTGAAAATCGACCCCCAGGTGGCGTTGCGGGGGCTCAAGGGGCATTATAGATAATTTTTTTCCATTTTTAATTTATTAGACTCACAGTCTTCAAATTTGGTAAGCATATTCCTTTCATAGAGTAGAGATCCGCTACAAAATAGGTTTTGTGAAAACAGACCCCCAAGTGGCGTTGCGGGGGCTCAAGGGGGTTATAGATAATTACTCCCATTTTTAAACTATTAAACGTACAGTCTTGAAATTTGGTAAACAGATTCCTTTCGTTAAGTACAGAACCGCTACAAAATTGGTTTCGTGAAAATTCACCCCTAAGTTTCATTTCGGGGGATTAAGGGGCGTAATAGATAAATATTTCCGTTTTTAAATTATTCGATCTACCTGCTTGAAAATTGGTAGGCATGTTCCTTTCAGGGAATAGAGTTCCTCTAACAAAGAGTAAAACAAAAATCGACCCCTAAGGAGGGTTGCGAAGGGTCAAGGGGAGTTATAGGAGAAAAAATCCTGTTTTATAGAATTGTTAGACCTGCGTGACCTATAACAAAGGAATTTGGTTTACATTTTTCTTTTGTTGAATTTAAATCCGCTAAGAATGGTTTTTGGAAGAACGACTCTAAACGGAATTACGGGGGGGGGGGGGGGTATTGATAGTAAAAATTTTGTTTTTGCTCTATTAGATTTAGATTTGAAATTTTGCTTCCATGTTTATTTTATGGAGTAGAGATCCACCTAAAATTGGTTTTGCGGAAATCCACTTGTTTATAGGGTTGTGAAGGTGCAAACATCATTCTATACTCAATTTTAGAAATTATTAGATAGTACAAATTAGTAGTTCTGCCCTTTTTTTTATCAAGAGACGAGAGTTACAGGTATAAGTATATTTTTCAATACAATCGAATTCTTAATGCTAGGACTTAGATATCAATAATTTATATATATATATAAACAGGATATATTTATAAAACATCATGAAATACCCAGCGAAGCGGTGGGTAACGGCTAGTAACTGATAAAAAGGATTTTTTTTTATTTACAACGCCCCGTAACTCCCTTGTGGTCGATTTTTGAAAACACCTTCCTAAGCTGATCTCTGCTCAGCAAAAGTAACACATTGTTACAAGTTTTGTGTAATGAAAGCTTAAAATAGTGTAAATAATTTATATCTGGTTGTGTAATACGTTAATATTACTTTCTGTTGTATTTATTTTATGCTAAAATTATAATATTCGCAAGCAATGCCGTTACATTATAATGGCGATTCAATGGAAACATAGCGAAATGTTTGTGATAGAGCCAAATTGGCAGCATTTTCGGCAATTATGTTGGCAACTAGGCGATTGATTGAACGGCGCAGAAGCTGCTTCGCTGTAACGCTACTTGGTAGGGAGCTGCAACAAAGAGGATAGCACAAAAACCTTTTCCACAAAAAAATACATATTCATGCCAGTTTTCATTGTGATCGGTTGAACGATGTGTTGGAGGGAAACGATTTCATATATACAGACATCCATTTGTATATGCATGGATAAATAGTATATGGAAAAGTCTAGACGTGTAAAATGATTGGAGGGCTCAAAAAATTTAACAGACAAATAACATCACAATTGTGTGTACAAATAACTGAACCAGACTGCCTAATCAATGAAAGAATGAAAACATGTTGCTTAACCTTGTACATAAGTAATATAAATTGACTTCAAAATACATTGCTTGAAGTTCTTTTAATATTGACAAATATTACTCTATAATTATACATTGAACCTTTTTGTACTACCCATTTACATACCCACAGTATTTTTTCGAATATATCCCGCCCTTTCAAAATATAAAAACAAAGAAGTTAGCAGGAATACTCAGCAAAACTCATTGAATCGCTTAGATTAGAGTATTGATATCATAATTAAATATATTTTGAAAGATCTCTTGATGTGTAATCTGTTTCTTTTTAACAAGACGATTTTTGTGAATAAATAGCATATCTTCTATTTTCTTTAAATAAATCCTTTTGTTTCAGAAAAATAAATAAAAGTTAAAACCTTAAATTATCTTTAGTATCTTAAATTAGTAATAAGTAAAAAGTGAAGACACTAATGTGATTTTGTAATAAACGCATAATTTTTTTTTTAAATCTCAAGAAGAATTTAGTTTTTAAAATTATTACAATATTTTCTAAAGTTAATAATTTTTTTCTTGTTTCACTGTAAAGTAGTTTCCCATTAAAATATATTTGAACGAAATAAGCAGCAAAATATCTCATTTGCTTTCGTAATTTCATGTCTTATAGTTGTAACTTTATTTATAATGTACTAATTCATTTCACAACAATGCCACTCTTGATAAAAGCTTAATTTCATTCTTGCATATTCGAGTAGCTGAATAATGCGAACATTAATATTCACTCACTCCCTTCTTGCATAATTGAACAAGATATTTTTTGAAAGTCTTATTTTCAAAAACTTGAAAATGTGTTTTTACTCTTTCTCTCTCTCGCTCTCACTCTAGAAAAATATTAATATATTACAATTGGGAGAAAATATTTATTTAAAAACTAAAGTTGAAAAACATACTGTAATATCCGACGTATAACGCGCACCGGTGCATAATGCGCACCTATACCAAGCTGCATTTTTAAAATTTTTTGGTATATTCGCCGAATAACGCTCACCCCTTTTTTACGAAGAAATTTGAATTGTTACTATACAATGCACTCATATTTTGAAATCATTTATTCAAGGTATTATCGCAGACTTTTGAAAAAATAGTATACTTCTAAAATTACCACTCTTTTAGTTCCTAAGGCATGTCATTTCTTTTAAATAAACAGTATTTCGATATGTATAGATAAAAATTTTTATGCTCATCTCTTTTGTTATTTTTAAAGCTATTTTTGCCATTTTTATACCCTGTGTATAACTCGCACCCTTAAATTTCGTTCTTACTTTTTATGTTGAAAGTGCACACAATACGCCGGATTTTACGGTAATTGAAATTTTGGAAACAATAAAGAGGAAGATCTGTAGTATTTAAAAATATTACAGACTGAGGATTGGTTTTTAAAAAGTTTAACCAGTTCTATGGCTAACTAACCTTTCCTCTTTCTGTTTATGACTGAACAAAATTGTATAGACTATAATAGAAAGAAATTCTGAATCTATTATTGATTTAAAAAGCTGTATCGCTAAGAAACAAAGTACAATAAACCAGCTATTGTCCGAGAGATTCAGCGATCTATAAACAAATTCAAAGCTTGAAAAATAAAAGCCGATTAGTAGCAATATTCATAAGTATAAAAATTATTTTGAGTAAAAAAATTAAAGAAAAAAATATAAAGAAAAAAAATTTTAATTATATGAATAATATTACAAATGCTTTTGTAATATTCCGTACTTACTATCAATAAACTAGTCAAAAACTTTTTGGAAAGTATTATTTTTATGAGCTACAGGAAACTGAAATTAAAGGAATCCATTGAACGGTTAACAATTTTACTATATTTACTGATAAAAGCATCCTACTTATCAGAAAAACAATTTAATCTCTCTCTATGCACTTTAAAATTTCTTTTACACAGATAACTATAAATAAATTTATTGAATACTTTGGTTTTGAGCAGTACTTAAAGAAATTATTATTATTATTATATTTCTTTCTGAATTATGTGAAACTAGGAATCTGTTACGTTGTATGCAATTTATAATAATATTTCTGAAAATTGGTAGATGTACACTGGTGTCCAAAATTTAAGCATAAATCGTAAAATGCGAAAAACACGGAGTAAATATTCGTAAAATTATTCCAAATTTCTTGCGGATATTAATTGGGGGAAGAAGAAACATTGGGTTTATGCAAAACTTTTCAGTCGACTACGTCCTGCGCGAAACACCGGCGCATGTCGGAACGCGGAGAAACCGATTCACTCAGCATAGGTAGTTCAGACAAGTTTCGTGCAACTGTTGTGTGAAGGAACGTTGTTAACCATCAAACACGGTGAATGATGGCACAAAGACGCCAATTGGACATGTTTACGAAAGGAAGAATCGTTGGAATGCTGCAATCCTCACGATCACAAACCGAAGTGTCTCGGATTCTGAATGTGGACCAGTCTGTGATCTCAAGACTGCGGAAGAGGTTTCAAAGAACGGGAGATGTTACCCGACAACCAGTATCAGGTCGACCAAGAATCACAACCCCTCGCCAAGACCGATATCTGGTAATAAGTACGCGACGTCAGAGGGGCAGTACTGCCAGAGCACAGGGTTCGGCGCTCACAGTCGCCACAGGAATACGAATTTCGAGACAAACTGTTTACAGGAGACTCAATCATGCTGGCCTGCATGCCAGAAGACCAGCAGTTTGCATTCCTCTCACGTCTGCGCATAAACGCGCTCGTTTGAACTGGAGTTTAAAACATCAACAATGGAGTGTAGGAGAGTGGGCCAATGTGATGTTCAGTGACAATTCCCGGTTTAGTCTGAGTAGTGATTCTCGGCGGGTAACGATATGGAGAGAACGTGGAACACGTTTTGAACCAAGAAATATAACGGAAAGACATCATTTTCCATCAAGCGGAGTAATGGTATGGGCAGGCATCATGATAGACGGCCTCACAGACCTCCATTTCTTTGACATGGGGTCTGTGACTGCTCAAAGACACAGAGACGAAGTTCTTGAGCCTTATGTTCGCTTGTTTCGAGATGCTGTCGGTCCTGACTTCATATTCATGGATGATAATGCGCCATGTTACCGAGCGGTGCTGGTTGATGACTTCCTTGAAACGGAAAACATCCAGCACATGTCGTGGCGTGCGAACTCCCCTGATTCAAATCCTATCGAGCATGTATGGTATATGCTCAGGAGACAAATTGCAGCCCTTCCGCACCCACCAAGCTCCGTTACAGAACTGAAGAGAGCACTCCAAGAAGCTTGGAACCGTTTGATCCCACAACTCATTCATCATCTCATAGCAAGTATGGTAAATCGCTGTGCAGCGTGCCTGGCTGTCAGAGGTGACCACACGCCTTATTAAACTGCAGCATCAGTATTTTATTTAATGTTTTCTTTTATTTTTTCTTTAAAGTGTGAATCCTTGCTATGCTCAGTTTTCTTTCAAACTGCTACTTTGGATAATAAAATTAATTATTATCATTCTTTTGATTTGCTTCCTTATTTTATAACCATTTTACACTCGCATATCACGTTTCCCGCCATTCTGATTTACAGTTCCTTCTTTATTCACATAATTATCAATTATGCTTAACTTTTGGACACCAGTGTATATGTACTCTTTCAATAAGGTATTTTGATATCATTAAAGATAAAATCTTTTGTCTTACCCTAAATGTTAGTAACACTAAATTATCTCTTAGTTGTATTTAAGCACACACACATATATGCATATATATATATATATATATATATATATGCACTTAGTCAAGTTTCAGATACCTATAAATATCTGCAATGAGAATAATATGCAATCGTATGAAACAACAAGTTGATTTCTATTTAAATTTAGCTTTACTTTTTATACTATATTTTATTTAAAAGATTTTTTTTCTTTTTCGATTTTAAATTTAACTAACGCTTCTTTAAAGTGCGATTACAGTTAGACAATTTTTTTTAAAAAAAAAGGCCTTTTGTTATAAGAATAAAACATCTCGGCATTGTAAAATGAACTTGATTCAGCTTCAAAACCAACTCATTTTAAATTAAGTTTCAAAATAAAATTTTTCCCATAATTTAATTTTGTTTCCTGCTCCCTTGCTCAAAAATAAATGTTTATTTTTTCTTTGAAGAATCTAAAAGAGAAACTTATACGTGACTAGGATAGATAGCACATATCGATTGTTACGAAGTTCCAGGTTTTTGATGAAGCTTACCGTTTTTTTCAATAACAAAAAGTAAAATATAGAATTCTCTAGGGATTTCGTATATTTCCTTGACCAACACAATATTATTTCTGACAGTTTTTGGTATAATATTTCCCTTATAAAGGCACCAAAGATCCAACGATTGAAAAATGAAGATATTGGGTTTATTTTAAACTAAGCGTATCAAGGAAGAATTGCATGAATTTATTTTCTAAAAAAATTCTCCAAAACCCAATGCAGTTTTTAAATATGTAAACTATGAATATAAATATAACATTTCATAAGCCTTCATGGCAAAATGGAATATTTGCTATGCAATATTTTTGTTTAACAAATATTCCTAAAATATTCGTAGTATTCCAAATCTTAACTATTTTTCCAATGGAATGAATTTGCCATAATACTGTTTGTTCTTTAATATTTTTGTAACCCTTTTGTGATAAATTTAATATTACTTTAAAGAGTAGGGTCAAAAGGTCAGGGTAAAATCCTAAATAAGAATAACTTTATAGTATTAGTAATAAATTCCTTTTTTGAAATAATATCGCAAGAAGAAATAAAAAAAATCCTTCATATTTAAACATAATTTACATGCAATAAGTATTAATATATTCGAAGGGATGAAAGAAAATATTTTATTATTATCATTATTTAGCTAAAACATTTTTTTTAAATAAAAATAGTTAATACTGTAATTATACATCTGTTTTAATTATATTTAACAAAGGATAGTACACACAAAAGATGCTGTAAAGTATCGGAAAGAAAATATGAGTTACGTCTCACAGATATTAAAAATAATCATAAAAATATATTTATTCCAACTAAAAAAAGGACTTACATTTCCTGGGATATATTTCGTGGTATTTGAAAACCTAATAAATATCAGACAACAAAATCAAATTATACATTTTGTATGATGAATCATATACATGTTTAGAAGCTTGAAATATTAATATAAGAAATATTAATCAAAATTTGAGAAAATTTCAAAAGATAATATTTTTAAAAAGTTTTTTAACATTATTTTTACCGTAATTGTTTTTAAAAGAATTACTTCGTTAGTTTAGTTTTAATATTGTATGTATTTAATTTAAATACGACATAAATTTGGTTTTTTTTTCTATTTCTTTAAGTGAAATTCGCTAAAATAAACCGAATGCATGCTTTTGATACATCCGTTGATTCTATTTGCACGATTTTTGATTTCAGGAAGGTTTGTTGAAAATTCCTTAATATGTGAATTATGACTTTGGGATAAAATACTGAAAAGATCAAAGTTTTCATAATTTTAAGAAAGAAAAAGATAAAAGTTCTTAAACAATAGTCTTAATATATATCGATACACTTTTGATACAGTTCGTATTTGACAAGATATTAATGTTTCAAAGCGTAATACACCTACCTCTCGATTTACACGGAAGATAGTCCCCTAGAAAACTATGTAAATCGAAATTGTAGATTTTCATGCGCAAAACTGTGTAAATCAAACCAAATTAAAATGTGCGTAATTCAGTTATTTCAATGTAAAATATTTGTAATTGAATTTTTATTAATTGGAATACAACTTTAAGTGGTGTCTTCTAGCCATATCAATAATACTTTTTCCATATTTTCCATTGCAACATTTCTCTTGTATGAACCTGTATACATGCTCTCAGAAGACAGCTCAGCTACATTTTTCTAGTGGAGTATTCATTTTTCTTTTTGTCTTTATTGCGTCTTCGTTCAGGAAATCAACGATCGAAACATTTGTTATTCTTTCTCTCCCGTACGTAAAGGACCTAAAATTTTAACTTTGCTTTCTTAAGGTATTTAACTATCCTTTTGCAATTTTTAAAAAAAATTCTCTTAACATGTCTAAAAAAATAAATTTTTTAAAAAACTGGGAAAGTGATACAAAAACTGTAACTTTATCATCAACTAGTAAAAGTGAATTTGCAGAAAATTCCAAATAGGAAACCTACAATATGTGTACACCTTTCTGCTGCTAAAAACTTACTGCACTAAATAAAATGAATAAAAAGCCTGATTTTGCATACAGATCCCCATTTTTAATTGGAATAAGGAGAATTCAAAATAGGACGGAAGGGAAAATTTTTTAAAAATAGAAGCACCAATGCTACCAGGTGAACAAAACCAAAAAATGGCTGCATAAAAAATAATTTTTAATCCCATACTTTAAAAACCGTGTAAAAGTGAAATCGTTTAAAAATAAGTGATGCGTACATCAGGGGTAGATGTATAGAAAAAATTTGATTAAAAGAGAAAGTAAAATACTTTAGAGTCTAATTGATTAATTTATTTCTTCAAATTAACTTTAAAGTACCTATAAGAATATTTCTAATTAAATCATTACATATTCTACGCTACTATTTATTCCTCACTTGGTCAAATGCACACAACGTATTGTTCTTTATTACAAGCTTACTTCAATAGATTACCAAAAAAGAAATACTAATTTTATTTATTATTTGGAAATAAGCCCTTTTATTGTTTTTTTAATTCTCTATACTGCTTGTTGTTTTCATACAAATATTAATTAAACCGACAAGTTTTAGAGAAATCATAAAAAAAAATTACATTTATGTGCGTGTATATAAGCGTATGTCTCTATACACATGTACTAGATTACTCTAATTCTAATTTAATGCTGAGCAATAAGTAAGAAAATAGCAAGAGTGCAGGATGAAACGAAAAGCCACAGTAATATAATTACAAACAATATTATTATATAATTACAAGATTTCAAGGTACAAAACTTACTTCTGAATGTTACTGGGCTATTAAATAAGTAGAAAAAAAAATACAGTTATTTAAAAAATATATCTAAATTTCTATGATAATATAGTACAAAAAATTAATTTATTTTCTTTGAAATATGTAATGTTTAAATGTATTAAACTTAATTCTCTATACAGTTTAAACTACTAACTACGAAAAGTAACATAAAGTAATTTACAAACTTCCTGTAAAACAAAAGTGAGGACAAGGAAATAATTGTTCATAAATAATTTTCAATGAAAGCAACAAAGTATTGCACTTAGACATTGTATAATTTTGTTGTAATTTAATGTGTTTTTACTTCATTGCGCTAAAAATTCTGGTTTACAAACTTATCTTTTCCTGAGCATAATCCCATATTAAGCATCCCTGAAGGTATAGATGAGATTTCTGAAGGGAAATGATAAAATCGATACCAGCCTATCTTTGTAATATTTGGCGATAAACTGACACATTTTTTAAATTTTACGGTTACACATTTTTTTAAATACATACTAGTTAAATTTAGAGAGAAAAGTTTCGCCCGCGTGCGAGAGAGTTCATACTTCCATATATTTTAGTATGATTGAATGAAGAATTGTGATAACAAATTTCGCTTAAGTCATCAGTTTATTACTCTGATTTGAAAAAAATGTAACATGCTTTTGAAAATGATAAATATTTAAGAGTGATGCCATATTAATAATAAAAAATAATAATTTTTAAAGGGGAGGGGGGGGGAGAGTTTTCCATTATCACGAATCTAATTTGAATTTTGAATTAGCTAGATGTATTTGAACACACACAAGTAAAAATAAATCTTTTGCTCTTTTACATATTTAAATTGCTCTAAAATTTATGATCTGAAAACTGCTTTTATGCTCCTTCAGTTAATAACAAATAGATCTGAATTCTCAGATTTCAGATTTGAAATTTGGTAAATTTCGGTTACATAAAGGCAAACGAATTCGAAATGCTTTGAATTTATAAAGATTGTTATTGGTTTGCTTAAAAAACATTCGATATACTTTCTGTGCTTGTATTAAATTTTTGAATATTTGAGTACTTTCTACTATTTTTCTCTCTGGTAAAAATATTACAAATGGAAGAAAAATTCAGAAATTACAATTTTAGACTGAATACAGTTTTGATATTTTAAACAACAAAACCTACTTTTATATTCTATTTTCTGTACCAATCTATTTTTAAATTTATTTCTCTCTTCAAAATGCAAATACTCTTGATCATGAAATAACTGGGGTATTTTAAATTTCATATTTTATGGGAATTTTTTAATTTTATTTTTAGAAAATCAATTTCAATTATTCACAGAAATTAACTTAAATACGGCATCATACTTTGCTTTTAGAATATTATTTTCGATTATATAGAAAAAATTGACTTAAATAAATATCCGAATCATGCTTTTCTTGAATTTATGGTTTATTTTATAACACTTAATTAATTTTAATATGTCAGAATTAAGTGCTAGTTATAAATCATAAAAATATTAACAAAGTATAACGATTATCAGTTTACTAAAATAAAAAAAATTTAGGTTTTTGAAATAATAAACGATGATTCATCGTTATTGAGCAGGATGTATTTTGGTAACATTTATTTAGTTCTGTTTGATAAATTACTTACGTGACACTAGGAAAAGAATGAAGAGGAAGCTTGGACAGGAAAAAAAAGTTTAAGACACAGTATCAAAACAAATTCTCTTGGAAAAAAGGGGGAGGGAAAATCCAGTCCTTCGAATGAATTGGATGCTGCTTGAAAAAAAAAACATCTGCTTTCAAAGAAAATAATCCTTGGAAGCAAAACTCACGATTCAGTTTAAACTTGAAAAAATCAAATTGTGAGAAAATTCTTTTTATTTTGCAATATTACGAAAGAAGAATTCTGAAAATCATGATGCATTTGGTTTGATGAAAAGAATTCCATAAAAGATATTGTGTTTGTTGTGAGAAAAAGCTCTCTTTGGTGAAAAAATTAATCGTAAAAAAATTAATTGATCATGCACACCAAAGCAGGTAAATAAGAAAGAAACTAGGAGGAAAGAGATCATTTAAATAACCATAAATATAATCGAATAATCATATGAGATAACTGAGCATTAATTAATGTATATAAAAGTAATTAAATAATTCTAATATTTAGAATTAGAAATAGACATAGTCATTGAAAAATAGACTAGACTAAATAATAATAAAAATATTTTTAATAATCATTGTCATTATAGAAATTTTTTAATAATTATAAAAATGAAACAATTTCAATTGAACCAACTCTTTGTTAAAAGGTTTCTCTGACGTTTATGGCTTCTCAGTTTATAAGTACACTCATGTCCAAAATTTGTATCATAAACATGGTTTTCGATATAACTCTAAATTGCTACCTATAAAATTGATAGAATTTCTATTTTGTATATTTTAAAGAACGTGTAGTATACAATATCAATTTTAGGCTAAGGAAATGAAGTTGTTTAGCATTAGTTTTTGCAAAACTACTGGACTGAGAATGTCTAAGAATCTTGGATTTTCCCCTGCAGTTCTCTGAATATAGCATTAAAATATATGAGTCACCTTGTTTTTAGAGAGAATGAGTTTTCATAATTATTTATATGATTCCTTGAGGTGAACAGCCGTTGGTAGGATGAAAACTGGCCAGCCTCAAGTGGAGTTGTTTCGATGGGTACAAGTGGCACCAAAAGTGATCTCCCTGCTGTGAAATCAGTTCCAAACAAGTGGAATTGTCACCCTGAAGGTCGGTTAAGGCCACCTTAGAGCAATGACACTTGCACAGGATTGCTACTTGTCATTAAACCCCCGGAAGCATAGGTGGACCATGGCTCCTCAGCTTGTTCGTGACCTTGCAGCTGTATCTGAAAGATGAATTTCCAGCAAACAGTCTAAGACGTTTAGAAGAGATTGGCCTTAACGCTAAGCATCCAGTCGTATGTGTCCCTTTGACTGTATCCAACAGAAAAGACCGGTTATTGTGGAGCCGAAAACATCAGTCATGGACACCACAAGAATGAGGGCGTGTCCTTCTCAGTAATGAGTCGAGATTCACCAGACCAAGTGATTCTCGCCGAGTTTTTATCTGGAGAGAAAGTGGAAGTCGCTTTTTTATCCCTCCTACGAAACATAAATCTACATATTCGGTGGCAAAGGCATCCTGGGCGGTATAATGTTGGACAGTCGTATGTCTGCACGTCTTTGATGCCGGTACTGTCAGCGCATAGCTCTATAGGAATGAGAACTTGTAGCCTATGTGAGGTTGTTTCTGGGTGCTATGGACCCGGTCTACATTTCTATAGACAGTAATTTGCGGCCACACAGAACTCACACTGTTGATGAATATTTTGAGGATAAGAGGTATGTTCGTCGTATGTATTGGCTTCCGAGGTCTTCGGATCTGAATCATATTGAACATGTTTGGATAGTCTAGGAAAAGCCCCCTCCCCAGGAGTAAAAATTCACGCTTTTGGAAGATTGAACGTTTTCGCCACAAACATTTATTGACACCCTCATAAACAGCTTGACAGCTCTTTGTGAGGCTAGTATATCAATACATGGTGATCACATTCCATATTAAATAGACTTTTCTAGAGATAAATGCTTTATCCCTGATTCTTGATTTCCCAATTTTTGATATGCCTGTGAGTGGTAGCTTAACTCACAATTAAAATCTTTCCATATTGTTAGGTTTCTATATTCTTTCTCACATTGTAAAATGTCTCTATGTCAAATTTTGGGGCAACACAGTAAATAGATCATCCATTTTTACAGATTTTATTTTTGGGATCATAATGTTGGACATGAGTGTATGTGCTATCGCGTAACTTAATATTAATCAAATTTGGATAATATTTATTCCCTGAATCTTAATAACGAATAATATTTTTCTAAACCCTAGTCTCATTTAATTTCCCATGTTAAAATTATTAGACTTTAAGTTTTAATACATTTATTGCTTATTCCTCGAAAGACAATATCTGATTAGCTTACACACGCCTTTCTCAGCCACCAACTGATACCCAGTTTTATCCTTAAACCACCTGTTCTATTTCTAAAACTAACTACCATTTTCTTTCACTTCACTACATGACAGTACACAAACCCGGATATCCTCCCCATTATATTTCCTTAACTGAGAGAACTTAGGGATTCTGCTGTATCATTTCTCGGTCTGCCCTTGTTGTGAAAAGACGCATAATAGCCACTTTCTCCTGTACTTAAAATAAGCACATTAATAAATTCTTTTTTCTACTCGAATTTTTCTTCGCACGACTATCTGTAGAATGCGTATATAGAGAATGCGTATATATATGCGTATATTACATATATTATTTTTTTTGGCTGTTTATTACAAATAAATTTAAAATATAAAACCCTGTTTTTGCAAAAATTTGGCAAATAATTGCAATATAATGATAATTTTTTGGTGATTAATGAATAACACGCTAGTTAAATATCTATCTTAAAATTTATTGACATGAATATAGACATTTTATTTTCGTGAAGTTTCGCTCACTAAAAAATTACTTTAATGCTGTAAGAAATATTTGATATTGGAAATTTTCCTTTTTTCATATTTCCTTCATTTTGTATGAAAATAATTTTGTAGTACAAGACTGATTTTTGTACTAAATAATTATTCACTTATATAATTAAGAACAGATTATACCCATGAAGAAAAAGAAAATTATAACACATTTTTCTAAAACCACTAAACAAAAAAGTCACAAAGAAAAACATTTATAAAAAATAAAATTTTCCGTAAGCATGAAATTAAAACTCCGAAAGCATATAATGAAAAAACATCGAGATAACTTCGATATTTATTAGCAATTCTTTACATTGTTAAAACTAAATATATAAAATGTTTTCAAACAATCTCAATTATCTTTAATAGGACACATTAAGGGATGTTTTGATAAGAAACGAGTTTATAAAATGCGTGTTTTATAAGCTTGACAAATCTGTTGCTAAATTTCAATAAAAATTAATGAACTCCATACAGCGTCTTTTCTCAGTAAAGTAGCATCCATCAGAGGTAAAGGGCTCAACAAATTTTATCTTAGTAAAATAATCTTTATCTGAGATAAATAGGGAATCCTTGACAGGAAATATTCATAAATAATTAATTATTAATATACTTTATGAAACAGATTTCCAATTAATTTATAATTAACTCTTTCATATGCTTATTCAATGATCAAAAGAGTATTATGTATTTTTGTGCATTTTTAATTAAGTACAAAATAAATACGAAACTATAAGTATCAACTTAAACACGTATGCCTCTTACATAATCTATTATCTGCTTGTATTTAAAAAGTAACAAAAGTTTACCTTATTTACGAAAAATAATATAAGAATATGTTACATTAGAATTATAATTGTTTAAACAAATTATGCTATGCATTTATAACCCAGCTTAGGTCTCTCCGTCACCATTTAACCGTGGTTCAACGTCACAAGGTCCTTCACCAACGTGAGTTACCGAAGCCATTAGCTACACGAAGCCATTAGCTTTCCTGTAGCTTCGATATGCGATATTAATATACAAGCAGGCAATCCATGTATTATAAAATGAACATTCCACGCCTAATACATGGATTAAAGATCGTTGAAATTCATCTAAAACATGGATGTCAAACTGAAAGGGTAACTTTGGCCAAACAAACAAGGTTTAATTTTAGGTGGGCTGCAAAAAGAAATCAATGTTCATAAAAATGCAGGTTTATTTCGAATAAGTAAAAAACATATTTACATAGTAAACATATATAAAATTACAAGAAATAATTAATGTTTACATCCTGACGCTTGACATTTACGTATTTACTTAATTTTGATATATTCAAAACAAATGTACGCATTGTATTTAATAATAGCAACAAAAAAGAGAGTGTAATTTAAATTTTTTTAGGCCGCGAGTTTGACACCCTGATTTAAACCTTTGAGTAAATATCGAATATTTTAATTTATATTTCAAATGCTTACAATATAACAGAATATTTACAGTTTTTAGCAACGAAGCTTGTGCTTTTGTGTGTGTTTTATTTAATATTAATAAAATGTTTGTAATATAATCTGAGAAAAAAATTAAAAGCGGAATTAAATTTGTTTTGAAATGTCGAGTTTAAGAAAGCAGTTTTAGTGAAATAACCTTTCGGAACTCTTCAGTATGCCATTATTGCTCAAAAAGAAACTAAAAGTGCTAATTTTGAAGTTTACAACTGCATAAATATCATAAATTGAGTAGTTGGTTCGATCTTAAACTCTATATCACTTCACATATTGCTATATCTTCTCTCTCAACTTCCCCATCATTTTTTATTTATTAATATTTGTTAGCTCAAAAATAAATTTGTTCTGTCCGCAGCTTCCCCTTTTTTATTAGGTCTATTAAATACGCTCGTATAAGCCAAAGTAATTTCAAGAAAAATAATTTGGAATTGAAGATCCGAAGGGATGAAACTCTTTCAACTTTTAATACTTTCATCGCTTTATTAAAAAAAAATTATAAAAATAGTTCCTGCAGGAAAGGGTTGTTTTAAAGATTCAAGTACACGTGAGCGAGGAAAAGCTTTTTTTCTTTTAAAGAGCTAATAATTTTACTCGGATAAATCTCTTGTTAAACTTTATCAATGCTCTGTGCATGTCTTTGCCAAATTATTTTTATTTTAATACTGAGATAAAAAAAATGAACAAATGGTTAAACATTCCATTAAATAATATAATTAGTTAACAATATGCATCTCAAATACTAAATTAACAAGATTTTCGCTATGACCAGGAAACAAAACAAAACTTTTTTTCGATTGTGTTGTATTTTGGAACACAAGCCTTTGCAGACACGGCAAGTCCCCCCCCCTCCAAGTGTGAGAGCCATTTCAGTGGTGGTATCATCTAATGGCGGTTTTCGCTATGAAATTTCGACGCTTAAATTAATACAGAGTAAAACTAAATTGCATTGAAATATCATTGTAATGTAATTGAATGACTTATAACGTTTACTAATTGTAAATTATATACACAAAACTTTTTCTGATAACTTAAATGCTTTTCAAATTGAAAAACCATTTCATCGAGTGTCCTTTTTTTCCTGTTTCGATAAAGGAAAGTACAAAATATAATGGGCTATATTGAAAACGGTGACATGGTAAAGTCAATTCCTACTTTGAATGGGTAAATAGAAAGTATTTTATTAACCATTTAAAATTTGAACAATATATATATATATATATATATATATATATATTGTAACAATGAACACCCGATTTAGCTAGTTTGTCTGAAAAACTTGTTTTCGACGCCAACTTTTGTCATTGTTTTAACAGTTATGTTGTTATAACAATGGAGACGAATCTAAGTTGGAGTCAAAAACCGGTAATTGATTTAATTTAATTTAATTAATGAATTAATATTTGAAAAAAAACTGTATTGACATTAAGTGTCATCCACTACAAGTTTAAAAAAATTTATCTGAACTTGAGTGGATGAATAGAAAGTATTTTATTAACGATTGAAAATTTGAACAAAAGATATATATATATATATTTAAATATATCTCCAAAATGCCTCACACTAATATAACCAAGCAAATATTCAAATCATATCAAACCTAGAGTACAACATCATATTTCAAAATTTCAATGGCGAACAAAAATAATGAATATCAACGTTTTCAAGCGAAATTAAAATTGTATAAGATAAAAATTATAAAATATCCAAGTGCAACCTCGGACTTAGGACCGATAAGTGGGGTTAAACTAGTTTGATGGCGCCAACCTTCCCCTATTGCAATTGGTAAACTAATCTGAAAATATCCAAATTCACAAAAATTTAAAATTTAAAATTTAAATTTAAAAAACTTTTCTTTAAAAAATTTAAAATTAAAAAATATTTCTCTTTTTAATACCTAAAAAAAATTAAACTATTCGCCATTGCATTCTGAAAGATATAACATAAAAATGTTAAAATGCAAAAACACCTTAGTGCATAATAAAACAACCATAAAAAAATCAAAGAATATGCACCGATCCCTGAAATGGTTGTATAGAATGAAAAAACCTTAAAAGTTTGAAAATTCAAAACAAGAGTGTAGTACATTCAAAAATTAAATTCTTTTCAACATCAAAACAGATTACATAAATAAAAAAAATAAAAAAAAAAAAACTCACCCCAAATCATCCTATTAATAAATGAAATCGATGAACGGTATTCTAATTTCTCAACAATTTTTCATTTCTCCTACATCAATCACAACTCCTACATTATTCATCACTTCCACTAATGCCACGCTATAACCCAAAACATCAGTATTCTTACTTTCGAGTTAAATATGTAATATTAGATGAAAGCCAGATTGCATTCAAAAAGTTTTTTTGATTGGTCATAGAAATTTTGGTTGGTCACTAATAATTTTAAAGTATAGTCGTGTAAACGTTGGTATGTGTGTGTATCAAAATGTAACCTGTGTGTGGAATGAACATATTCTTCACAGCTGGACCACTAACAAGCTGACTTTGTGGACGTAATGTTGTGTGGTGGATCTGTGCATTTCGCAAAACCTATCGTGGAATCTGTCACAAGTTGCCAATTTTTATGAGTTTAAAAAGATTTTTAAGAAATGTTTTTGATCTATGTATGATTTCAAGAAGTTGATGGGATAATCACTCTGCATGCAATTAAATTTGCGCCTACACGTGTATGGATTCAATGGTATATAATATCTTAATGATTCGAATATAATTTTAACAACAAATATATATATATATATATATATATAGGGAGAGAGTGAAAACTGATAATATGAATCGAAAAAGAAAAGTTGGCAACTGTGAAGCGCCTGAGCTGATTTACTGGAGATGCATGATTGCATTTATCATGTGACTATGACGTCTCATGAATTTATTACCTGATTAGCTGGAAATACGTGACTGTAGTTATCATGTGATTATGATGTCACATGAATTTAGTCCATTCAAAAACTTTGGTTTCTTTATCGACTCTTGTAATGCAAATTTCAAATTCAACGATACAATAAAATCTACATTTACTTAGAAATGCCATAAGTTCAAGCCCAAGTTTAATTAATTTATAACAAAAATTATTATTAGATAAGGTTGTTTTCACTTTAATAGTATTATTTTTTATTCCAATACTTATTTATATAATACTTATATATTGGCTGAGTGGTTAATGCATAGCGCTTCCACACCAGAGGTCCGAGGTTCAAACCCCGAGCTGAGCAAGGTTGACTCAGCCTTTCATCCCTTCAGCGGACGATAAAAGGAGCACCACAAGCTTGCTTGGGAACTTAATGCTGGGGGTTTTCGCACCAGACTGACTACCTGACCAGAACATCAGCAAATGCACCTCAGAGCCCAAGGTATACTGAGTTGGGCACAGTAGACTTCGACCCTCATGGCTGTTGCACCACTAAGATATATATATATATATATATATATATATATATATATATATATATATATATATATATATATATATATATATATATGAGATGATTTTAGCGAAGTATTTTGGTAGCGTGGCCGATGTTGGTTCTTTACATGTAGATTTGCCAAAGGCTTTTGGTTGTTTCTTGATAAAAAAAACTTCTTCAAGGTTAGTTTCATCCTTCTTTTATTTATATCACCAATATGTGAAATGCAATATCATTTAGAATAATTTAAAGACGCGAACACACACAAAGCAGAAACAACACTTAGCAGCAACAAAGACAAGTTTTTGACAAATAGACAAAGCACAAAGAGAGAGGGCAACCGAAAGCTCTGAGCTTTATACTGGCGGTGAAGGTCGTACGACTCTTTTCTAACAGGAGTTGTGATTGGTTGCAAATGCGCGCGATCAATTAGATTACGATTAAGATTATAACAGTCCCGTACCAAAGAATTAGAAAATAATTTAACGGAGTAAAGTTAAAGAGTGCTAGAAAAAGTCATTACATATATACACTTTAATGAAGTTTTATTTAATTTCTTTTATACTTTGCAATATTATTTAAATTTTTACTTTTTTGTAGTTCAAATAATATTAAATATTCATAAATTTTTAGAGTGATTGTTATCATAATCAACAAATACATTTAATAAATGACATAGCTAGATTTCGAAACACTGTTAGGGGGAAAAAACGTTGATGCATAAAATCGCAAAATAAGAAAATTCCTTTCAAGCATCTTCCAAAAGAATCAAAGATTATTTTTACTTGCCGTATTAAAGTAAAATAAGCATAAATAAAGGTTTCATTAAACGTTCAAAGGATAAGCTTTGTACAGTATGGTTTCCCCCCCATTTATTAAAGAAGTTTCGCTTCTTTTTTATCCTCTTTAAATATTTCAGCAGATCATTAAAATAACACAGGAGCAATATATAGTGTGTGTCTTTGTGGTACTTGTTAAAAATGATAAATTATTTTGAGATATTGATTTTAAAAAAATTAAAAAATGAATGTGCATTAAGGTAAAATTGAGAAAATACAGGAGATTTATGATTAAAACTTGAAATGAAAAGGTTATCCTCATTTTAATTTTCATTGCTTTGTCCTTTACTTTAAAAGAGTTATTAAAGACTTCATAAAGCCATACGACAAAGTATCTGCAAAATATGATACAGGATTCTGTTGTATACAAGCTTAGATGATTAATTAAGAAAATATCATCTAATTTTTATTATTATTGCTATTTTTGTTATTATTGTTTATATTTCCGGGGGGGGGTTGTCTTCGATACTTTTCATTTCTTTTTCGCTTAAGAACACAAATTTATCAAAAAATAAATTAATAAATAACTTTTACATCAAAAATGATAAACTGAAAGTTCTCATTTCTGTTTTTCTTCAGAAAAAAATTATTCCAAGGACATTAAATAGTGCGATCTTATCAAACCTTTTTTTTTTAAATATTAAGTAGCACAATGATACTGTAGTTTATCCAATTCATTTTTTCCCCTTAACTTTTTACTTCTTCAAATATATAAATGATAAATGCACTGATCCGCATCTTACTAAACGGTGTGTTCAGTGGTAGTATGCTAGTACTACAAAATAAATTCTGCTCAATTGATGATTCTACCAGCCAGATACTTTTTATGCTTTTAATATGACATTCTATTTACATATTTACAAATTTTAGAGAGTTATTCTGATTAATTCTAAATTCTAATTAGATCCTAGTGAGCGAAGCAAACATCAACAAACCACAGAAAAAATATAGCAAAACTGAATTAGAACCGAAATTAAAACTATTTTCCTTATTACAAAATAGTAAGTGAAAGCGCCATCTATTGCGCTTTTTGCTACAGCACAAATTACAATTATAATATTTAAGTCAATATATAAGAGTGCAAATTCAAAACAACTCAAAATATCTGTATCTTACCTCTTTTAAAGGGGAAAAGAATAAATTATTTTTTGACAAGTATGTTTCCAAATATCACTTAATTTTTTGATATCATGTACCGGAAATTATTAAACTGTGACTTTAAACATTAGGACTAATGTTTTTATGTTTTGAAAAGAGTTTCGTACTTCGAATAAAAAATATATGATTTTACTGTCCTTTTTAGGTATTCTACAAAAACACGACATATTACAAAATTTAAATATTGGTTCTAATAATTCAAAACTTCTGAAACGCAGCGCATCAGTTTGTTATTAAAAACTTAAAATTTAGTTATATATATATATATAACATCTTTTACTTGAAAAAAAACCGATATTTTTTAAAATATGTAAATCTGTTTAAACATAACGTAGTTAAATTTTTTTTAGAATCTGTGAACTATTTTTAAGAAACAATAAGTTTATTTTTAGAAATATAAATATCTAGTTTTTTTAAAAAAGTTTTTTCCTGTTTTTTCAATAATCTCAGTATTATTAAAAATAGTTCTCCAGGTCTTCAAAATGAACAGACACATAGAAGATTTTCTGAAAAATTAAAATGGTTATGAAAAAATTTTTAAAAAAATTAAATGTAAAAATTAGAAATCCTTCCGTATCCCTTTCAGGTTTATTATAATTTTTGCTTTCCGTTTAGGCATGCACAAAAAATCCATGAAGTTCACAGCTTTATATTAAAGATTGAATCTTTAAATAACTTTTTGAATTTGACTAAAAAATGCCTGAATATTTGTCAATTAACTGTCTAAAGGAATAAAAATTGCATTACATTCGCTAGCCTTACTTTTCTAATATGTATTACATTTCCTTCATCAGAACCACTAATTAAATACACAAAAAGGTGAAATGACTTTTTTTCATTCGATTTACCAGTTAATTATTCAATAAAGAAAATAAAATGGTAGATGTCAATTCCAGTTCTTCCCTAGGAAATTACTTTTTCAATAAAGTACTCAAAGAAATTGAAACACTTGCAATGAAATGAATTATAAAAAAAATCAGAATTTAGCACAAATGCGGAAAATTACCTTCTTTATGTCAAGAAATGAAATTTAAAATCACTGATGTTAATAAGAATTACTTAAATTGATTTGAGTTTTTTTTTAATTAAAAATGCAGCAGACTGAAAGAAATGTTAGATTTTTAAAGAAACCAGTCATTTTGAAAGAGATATGAAACAAAAATAAACATTTTTAAATTGTTCAAAAATAAATAAATATGCTGTTTGAAGAATATAAAATTTCTTTTATTAATTCTTAATACGAATGTTATTTTCACTCATGATGTTGAATAGAATTCATTTTTATTTACACACGAAAAATTTAAAGTGATCATAAATCTAATTCAAATAAGAGAAATAATTTTGAAAGCAATTATGAACAAAAATTCAAGTAGTCTTTTTAAGTATGGTTTTACTTTTTCTTAATATTGAATAGCTTTTCACATCTTGTGTATATTTTTGTGTAATTTAATTTGCATATCTCAAGTATTTTAGTTTTACTGAGTTGAACTTATCACTTATTTTTATTAAAAAATGTGTAAAAATATTACATTATTGGTAAAATAAATATTGAGTTAATTTTCAATGCAAAGTTATACATTTTTAAAAACTTTAACTCAGAAGTTTGATGCTTTTAAGTGTTTCATATAACTGATTATTCTTTTGATTAAATTAAAAATGAATTATTCTATTGCACCACAGTGTGTGTTTTTCGGTGTTTCACACATTTAAAAATAATTAATTTAATAATGCAATTAAAAATAATAAATAATAATTACAACTCTCTAGTTTATGCCATTTTAAACAGTAAAAATCAATACTTTTATTAAAATTGTTAAAAAAACGTATTATTCTTTTAAAAGATAATATAAAGGTTACTGCTTTTAATTTAGAAACACATTTATGATGTTATTTTACTCTTAATTCAGAAAAAAAATCATTTGGTTTTCATTTGTCTCACTGATGTCACAAATTAATTATTGTGCCTTTAGTTAATAATATAAATATTTTTTACCCCTTTTAAAAAATGAGCATATGAAATAGTCGGTTTAATTAAAAATCATTTTCTCACTGTAATTCTTATATCCTAAAATAGCTATTCAAAGAAAAAAAATTTAAAATTTTTTTGTAGTCGAAGAATTTTATAAATGATAAAATTTTTCCCTCTAGAGCTCTCTATTTTGGGAAAATGAACAGGAAAGTTTCTTGGAAAAAGTATATTACACTCCATAAAAAAGATTCTGGGACAATTTAAGATAAACAAGGTGAAAAAAACACCTTAGATTAAAGAATCAGTATTACTTTCATGGTACTTTTAACGTAGATAAGTTGAAGCCTGCTACAAGTATTTAGTGGCAAATGGTTCCGAAAACACTGGTATGGAAAAACGAATATAAATTAAGATCTTTTCCTTTTTTATTGAAATATTAAAATTTGATTTCATTAAAAATAATCCTTTAGGTAGCTGTTGAATTAAATCATGAAGATTTAAACAATAACATTTCTTAATTGTAGTACTCAAAAAAGTTCAAAAGTAAACAAAATCAAAATGAGTCGTCTTCAGTGGTTGGATACTGGAAGGAGTGGAAGCGTTGGGAAATTTTAAACAAGGAAGTTGTCAGATACCTTATTATAACACCCAACATTGCGTATAGCTTATGAAGACAGTTTCTTTAACGTAAAGAAGCTAGTTGGGAATGGTTGTCCATTCCCATCGATATTAGTCCATTACAGTGATACATAACATTATTACAATAGCTAACCAGTTGCCTCGTGAATTTCGTTTGGTCTCAGAATGCGAAGTTTCAAGAGTTCTTGTTTCCAAATGAGAGAAATCTGATTACGAGATCTGCTGTTTGCGTCTCTCTCAATTCTGTTCACAAGAAAGTCCTCTTAGGATGGTGAAAAGAAGATTGAAAAAATGAACAAAAATCAGTGGAGATTCACTGCTAACTAAATCCAAATAAAGCCAAACCACTGATTCTTGACGTACCTTCATCTGGAGGGAGACAGGGTTCCACTACATTTTCCCAACATACAAGAAAGAGACCGGTATAGTAAAGGAGATAGGATGGCTTGGGCAGGGATGAACACAGATCACCATGTCTTTCACAAAGGATCTACGATTTCTGTGAAATATAGGGACAAAATTTCGAAACTCTAACTTGACTTTCTCAGGAGGGCAAATAGCCCTGTTCTCATTTATATAAAAGCGTGTTTCGATCGAACTCATCTGGAGAAAATTTTATGAAAAGTGAGGATATTCACTAACCGGATTGATCATCCAAATCTCCAGTTCTTCAGCTTATAAAGCATATTTAGATGCTTTAGGGTGGGTGTTTTTAGCCTACCTTCTCTCTTCCAGGAGCATCCAGAATCTGAATATAAATCTAATATATATTTTATCCCAGGAGCGGAACTAACTGCTACAACGACATAAACTGTCTCATTTCCAATAATGCATTTAGGTCTTATAAATGATTAACTGCTTATTAATTTTATTTTTGACCCATCTTGTAGCTCTTTCCCTTTTATTTTAGATTGAAGAACAGTGCATATAATAATGTATATGTACCATATTCATTTGAATAATTATTTTGCATTTTTTCGATCTATGTATATTCCTAATTTCATTGAAATACACCTAGTGCTTCTGGAGACAATCAACCAAAAGGGAAAATACTCTCACTATTGAATACATTTACATTTGGTATATATAAGCAATTCATATTAAAAACTTTAAAATGCTAGATTCTTTGACAAAGTATTTAATTCTGTGACAATATTTTTTGTGTAAGGTTGCATATAATATTTATTGATGATTTATTAAAAATTTTCTTTAGAAATTTCCAGAAAATGGAAATTTAAATAAAATTTCTTTGCAGGTTAGTAAATTTCATTTGAGTTCGTCTATAAAATAGAGCATAGCTTATTTGAAAAAAATTTATATTTTTGGAAGCATGAATTTTAATACAATTATATGGAAGAATATTCACAGTACATTCACACATGTATTCACAAAATAAACATAGTGGCAGTAAACCATTATAACTGCACATAGCGTTTAAAAATTGAACAGGAAAAGTTACGTATTTCATAGACATAATAATCCTTTCGAATATATAATGAGAGATAAAACGTTAATATTTCACGAATTTCATATTTGGAGCATTATGTAGTTTCAAGAGTGATTGACGAAGAACCTTTGGACAATGCGTGCCACGTGTGGTCACGCATTATCCTGTTGAAATATGGCTGTGGCCAAGCCCTGAATGTAAGGAAGAACAACTGGCTCCAACACCTCGGAGATGTAGCGATGACTGTTTAAAGTACCGGCAATGCGTACTACAGGAGTACGAGAGTGATATCCAATACCGCCCCATACCATAATACCCGGTGCAGGACCAGTGTGGCGGTGCTTAACGCAGCTGTTCAGCATCCTCTCTCCACAGTGTCTCCAGACTCGAATCCCACCATCGTGGTGTTGCAGACAGATGCGTGACTCGTCAGTAAAGACAACTTCATTCCATTCTGCCGCTCACATCCTTCTTTCATCGCACCATTGGCGGAGAAGACGTCTGTGGGTCTTGCGGACAGACCACTCTGCTGTAAACGTCATCGAATGGTACACGCAGACACTGAATGATGCGTTACAGACTCAATGTGCTGTGCTATGGTTCGTAAAGTGACTAAGCGATCCGTCACTGCCATGTGCACATTTTGCCTGTCCTCACGTGAAGTGGTGCACTGAGGTGGATGCGATCGACCACGTCGGTCCGTCGTACCCTCCTGCATCCAACGGTCACATATCCGCATTACAGTTGTTTGGTTTCGTCCAACACGACTACCGATTTCCCTGAAAGATAATCCACAATCTCGGTAGGCCACTATCCTTCCTCTGTCGAACTTGGATACTTGATCAAAAGCTGATCGCTGTTTTCTACGAGACATATAACTGATTGTTTTTTGAGAAAAACCACAAGAAAAATACAATTGCCGGACTTGAAATCGTCGAAATCTCCAAGCCTTAAATAGCGTTTTGAGGTGGCGCCACAGGCGTGCGTGATGTGCGTCTGCGCTGAAATTCTAATCATTTGCATATCTCACCTTCGCTAATGCATGTTGTAAATTTCATGTCATTTGCGTGCTTCCTTCAGGGTGTTGCATTTACGGTAGCCAGCAGTGTATATGCAAAATCGGTGTTGCCAATTTGGCTAATTATCTTAAAATTTGGCTAAATAAGTACCGTAAATATTTGCAGAATAATGATTTAAAAGTTTAAAAAACTCGTTATTTCATTTCGAAGTGTTTTCACTGTCTGGAAATAATTCCAAAGAAAAAATAATTCCTTAATGCTTGCAATTCTCATAATTTTTAATAGTACTAGTTCCATATGATGGACTAACATTCATCATCAGATTTATATAATATTTAATAAAAGGACATAAAATAACTTAGCTATGTTCTTTTTTTATGGTTATTTTTTTTGCTCAAGTAAATAAATGAAGTTTACAAATATATACATAAAATCACGATATTATTAATGTAAGCTCATTATAAAATTCCTATAAAATCTTTAAAATTTTCATTGTAACAATAATTTTCTTATTGTGGTTAATTTTTTTTAAATATGAATGTATTATCTCTTCTCTCTTTGCATTGAACAGTTTCTGTTTTTGTTAAAAGGTGTTAAACATTAATTTCTTACTTCTGCAAAATCATATAAGATAAATTCGTTCGAAATTTCGCCTTTATAGTTATAAATTTTTATTTACTGCTTAATATGCACAACTCTTATTGAACTTAATAACTATATGAATCTCCATGTAATGCATTAATAAATTCTGCACTTGTGCCAATGTCTGACTCGTCGGGCAAATATATCGAAAAGTTTTGGCGATTGTTGTCGACATCCTGCTTTAATGGAAGCTTTCACTCATTGTTAGAACGAAAGTGATATCTTTTGAGGTACTCTTTTATCTTCGGGAAGAGATGAAATTGTAAGGTATGAGGCTCGTAACACTCAGCTGTCAGAGAGTAAATGACACCTCTCAGTTTCAACTTTTCTCACAATGGGACACCACTTTCTTCCTCACACCAAAGACAATTTATGAACAAAAAAAACATGTTTTACACAGAGCATTCATATATAGCTTTCAGGTTCACCAAGAAAATCGACAAATAAAAAAAAATTAAAGCCTTATAGCCATTACATTGCAATCAAACTTTAAAATTAACAACGTAATTTATATTTGCACAAACAAATGTTTTTCAATGTTACTTTTTATAACTTTTTACAAAGGGATCATGGTGCTTACAGAAAAAAGATTTCATGTGATGACAGCATATTAAAGGTAACGGTTATACATTTACGTGGAACATTAGGAAAATTTCTATTATCCTTTCATCATAATAAGTTGGGGGGAAAAAGAAGAATTTGTGAAGTGTTACATAAAAGTAGATAGCAGTCCACATTGAGTGCAGCGCATCAACGCTGATGGAGGGGTGAGTGGGAAACCACTCTTCCAGTTGATACAGTTTCTGTTTCGCTTTAGGAAAGCGAAGAGAAAATGACGCCACATCTCCATGACAACCAAGCCCGTCTTTCAACTGGCTGCCACATCTCGACGGAACGAGGAGAGAAAAGGGAGGAATTTCTTTAATATCAAGGGTTAAAGAGTATAATATTTTTAAGTCTGTTACTCGTTACCTCTTAAATAAATGCGTGCGGTTTTTGAAAGGAGATTTTAAATAAACACTTGGAGATAAGTAAGAAAAGGTGGAGAAATTTAAAAAGATCAAGTTGTCACACTGAACGCGTGCGAAAGCTTGCATGGCGAGGTGGGAGGAGATGGTAATTAGAGGGAATGAAGTTCTGCAAAAGAAAACAACTAGTGGTACAAATAACCGTAAGACATTTTAAAAAATGATTAATGTAAGAATTTCCTAATCTGTATCAAGAATTTCTCCTTCTTTTCAGAGCTGGGAGGTGTTGATACGAAAGGTTAAGAACTGATCTAGGTCTCTTAGAAGAGCTAGGGATAAAACTGTCATAAGCCGCAATTTCCCTGATGGATTCACATGGAATCTGTAGTAGCCGGATGAAAAAATTTTCCGATTGATTTTTTAAGGAAATCAAGAAGTGGCGGAACATTGAGATCCTTATGCAAGACTTCGTTCCTGACAAACCAAGGTGCGTTTGCTGCTCTACGCAGTGGAATGTTTTGAAAAGTGTGTAATCTTTTCAGGTGAGTAACTGCCGCGCCTGCCCAGATGGGAGAAGCGTACAGCATGATGGGGTGAAAATTGGCTTTGTATAACAGAACCTTGTGCTTTAATGCGAGCTTGCTCTTGGGAGAAATCAAGCGATTTAGGGTGCTTCTCGTTCCGGCCACCTTTTGGGGGACGGAACGGATTTGCTAGGCAAAATATAATTTAGCGTCAAGTATTAATCCAAGGTACTTATACTCAGTAACCAAGGAGACAGACTGATTAAAAATGTAGACATGTGGGAGGTTTCCGATGTATACCGCTCGTAAAGAGAGGCATGCGCTTTTAGATGCATTTACCTTTATTTTCCAGTCGTTTAGCCAGGTTTGGAGTCGAATGACATAGTTTTGTAGCCGCTCAATGATATTACGGTTACAAGTGGGGGAGCCCGGATTCACCAGGTCGCCTAAGGAGGATCGAACCGGTTTTTAAATTAGCTTACCGGATTTTAAATTAGCGGTACTCAAATTAGCTTTTATTTAGCTATAAGCTCAAACTTCCTCTTTATGTTTTTCATTTTTCTCTTCTATATCAACATTTATTTTTTAGTCTGCAGATAAGCAATGTATTTTAGTAAAATCTAAAGATAATGGAAGTTATCAACTCTGTAAACGGCTCTCTTCCGGTCATTTACTAATCCTCTTGGGAAAATACTTTTTAGAAACTGTTTGATTGGAAAACCTCTTTTTGTAAAGGGACCGCGATTTATTTGAAGTTAGCTATTTTGAATGTGTTGCAGTTAGAATACAGAAGAATTTAATTTTGAATTATTTGTACTCCTGAAAAAAGTATTAGGCTACTCTTGTTGATAATAATGAATATCACCATATTGACTGACAAGTTCTATTTTTTATTATAAATATTTAAATTAGATTAAAACAGACTTGCTCCATGAAAACTGAAAAATGTTAAATATTGATTGAAAGGATAGAATAAAATGTATTGTTTAAAAAATAGCTCTGTCTTTTATAAATCTTCGCACAAACGTAAGAAGAAGTTCGCTACAACTCTCAACCAGCACTATAAATGGTAGATCATCTTATTTTAATTAAAATGATTAAAATACTTCGATGTACAGAATACGCTTGATTTAATTACGTTATACGTGGAAGAAAAATATTTTACAAAAGAAATGGCAACAAGAGTTTTGAGAATGTATAGCTGTCAATTTCTTTTTTATCTTCATAAGGTGAAACTTACCGAATGTTAAAAAAAAACCCTAAGAACTTAGTTTTTAAAAAAAATAATCTTATTTTTGGAACAATCTCCAACACAACGCATACATAAGAACAATTTTAAAGAGGCACAATCTTTCTGAATTCAATAGGACGACCTTGTGACATTTCAGTTCCAGAAATTCCACTTAATTCCTCCCCACTCAATTATGTTGTCACTTGGATTAAATGTTGTTTTCGATAAATTAAAGTTGATGATTCTTTTCCGTTATTTAATGTTTCTTTTTATCGAAACATTTACTTAAATTATCCACTTTCCTTTACTCGGAATAACTCCCAAGATATTAAGGACTGTTATTTTGTTGTTTGTTTGTTCTTTTTTCAGGATGATTAGTGATATATATTTTGTGAATATAACATTAAAAGTTTTCTCCAATTTAAGTACAACCTTTAAGTATTCAAGTAATCTCTTAATTCCTTCGCTCTTTTCAACACTATCAATTTTTCTTATTTTTTTAGCTTCAAAGAATTATACTTCCTTTGCTGTAATTTGCACTCTCTGCTATGATATATTTGAAATAAAGTAATACATAAAATTACATAGAAACAGACAGACTGAGTAAAGTTTTGTTAAAAATGGAAGAATAAAAGATCAAAGTATATAATTGCAATTCTCGGGATTTTCCTTTGGAATCATACTTAATGTTTATCTTCTTTTTCTTTATCTTCATAGAGTTTTAATTTGCGCTTTAACACTTTTCTTTTAAAAATTGTAATAATAATGGAATAATGATTAAAACCAAGCAACCAAGTGCAAAATTGACATTGCCGTTAATATTCCTAAATCATTTTACAAGAATATTATGAATGAAAGAATGGTGAAATCTTGGAACCAAAAATTTCTCATTTCAAATAAAGGGAGCTTAACAAAGAAATTTTTTCCTACCATTAATAAGAGACTGCCCTGCCATGATTTTTATACTAATTACAAAATAACCCAATTTCTAACTGGTCATGGCAACTTTAAAAGCTACTTGAACAAATTTAATTTAGATCCGTCATCTTCCTGTGATTGTGATATTGGTGATGAGGAAAATGTAAAACATGTGCTACTTCTGTGTTCCAAGTTTGAAAAAGAACGGAATATCCTAAGACTGCCATTCAAGGGACTTAATGTAAATTGGCCTCCGAATCTTCCTCAACTGGTTTCCACCAGAAGTACTTTTAAAAAGTTCAGTGAATTTGTTGTAAATATTTGTAATCCTTCATAACCTTAAATTCCTCCTCCCCACCACCACTTCTTTCCTTTGTAATGTGTGATTAATACTAATTTCTGTGAGCGCCCTAAGTGATACTTTGTAGTGTACGAGGATTTTATTACTGTTTTCAATAAAAAAACATTTCAAAAATGATGAAAATAGTTTTTTTTACCTCATTTCCATTGAAAGGATTTTTTTTATTACCGTCGCACTTTGAAGCTATACTAGGGCTACTGATGATAGACCTCACAATTTTGAACCGCTAGGACAAGAATTCTCAAACTTTTTTTTTTTGAGGTACACATTTTACAATTTCGAAATCAGGAGACAACTAACAATAAAATAAGTTCAAAAGAATTTTAATCATCTGTAATAATTATATCTACCCACGAAAGGATAATGTTAATATACCACAAATATCCTTAGTTTATTTCTATAAAACGACCGAATGATTCGGTTCCGGATTTTATTTTCTCCCACTTAATTAATAACTTTAAAAAAAATTTGGTGGCACACAAAAGCGCCGTGGCACAGTGGTTGAGACTCACTTCTCTAATACGACACCTGAATAGGCATCCCACTCTCCAAACATCTATGCCACGCCAACTGAGGAATTTGGACTTCGATAGATGGAATGTGCATCAGACCCTCCATACAGTAGGTATTCAGTGGCGCCAGAAACGGATCCATGGGTCGAAAACCCAGGTCATAATAAATTGGCTATCGCGACGGTTACTTTCTTTACAAGAGGGGAAATCTTTATTTTGTCGAACTTCTATAGTTCGGAGTTTTAGATAATTCGAAATGTTTACCATGTCTATAGAATTTTGCATTAAAACAATGGGGGGGGAATACAGTAATTTGAGTTGTTATTTTTTTGGATAGTTCAAATTTTTTGTTCGATTTTTCGTAGAACACGTTTATGTATAGCTAACGTTTTTTATTATTTTAACAGTACTTCTACTGTTAAGGTAAGTAAGGAAGTGTCAAATTTTTTCCCTTTGTAGTGTTCCTGGGGATAAGGCAAGGACATCTGGAATAACCGTAGTCAATCTAAGTAACATTGGTTCAGGTCACTGCCCACCCCCTATTCCTCATGTCCCTCATTGATTTTTTTGGCGAGATTCATAGTAATTAATTGAAAAGAACATATATCATTATTTTGCACTTATTTCGTAAAATAGCCTGCTTCAGTAGCTTAGAGGTAGCGTTCCCACTTTGTAAGCCTAAGGTTGCGGATTCGACCTCGGCTGGAGTCGATAGATTTTCTGGATACGAAAATTGTAGGCCTGTATATCATATGATTAAGTGGTATGTAAAAGATTTCTTGAGTATCAATTTGACTCTTGTACTCTCGGCAAAATTAAATCACGATAACATTTAGCATCTAACGAAAAAAAATAAAAAAAGCAATTAATTCAAACGTCCAAATTTGTTAGTGAGGCCGCCACTAGATGGCGCCACCCTGGAACGGATTTCATATCTGGGGGCTTGCCCTGTCTGCAAAGGCTAAGTTGCTAAAATGCAGCCCATTGGGAAAAAATTATAAAACAAAGCTTGTGTATTATATCTTTCAACATGAATTTAACTATTTTTAAATTTACCGCTGCTTTAATAAAACATTTACTTCGATATTTTTTCTGATGCTTTAAGCTTCAAACTATTCCAGTTTGACTGTGCATATAAAATATTGCGTATGAAAAGTGCTTTATTAAAAAATGCGTAATCGAAGCATATGTACATATTCATGGGGAAAATATCTTTTCCCTAATTTGACGTAAAAAAATTAAAATAGTTTTGAAAGATTAAAAAGTTAAGAGAATTTCAGCCATATTTTTCCAATCCATGAAAATTGCTATATTGTATAATGCATATATTATTCGAAACCTTTGAAAAATGTACATAATGTTGAAAAATCTTAGAAATATTTTTTAAGCTTGCTTGTTCTTAAAATAATTCTTGACAGGTTTCAATCTGTTTGAAATTTGAAATAAATAAAACAACTTATCAAATGTATTTTCAATAATATCCATTATATTTCATGGAAACCCCATATCAGGAAATATACATATTTTGTAGTCCTTTAAAAACTATAGCATAATTTAAACCTTTAGAGTTACAAAGAATAAGTAGAATAACAGATACTGAGTTATGATTATTAGATAGAGTTAGAGCATTAACTTAGGGAGAGGATTCGGTTAAAGAGTGCTCTCGGTCAAGTTATAAAACCTTGAGTATAAAGCTCAAATATTTCCAAGAGAGTTCTGAGATTGTACTTACACCAGAGTTTTTCAAACTGTAGGGTGCGGCCCCCAATGGGGACGTGATAACCCTACGTGGGAGGGGGGAGCACTGAGTTAAGAACAAATTTAATAATTACTATTGACTCTAGCATGGGTTTATCATATACAAAGTTGTATGCAAAATACTTATCTTGATAATTTGTACGGTTTATAATTAAGGTCGTATTGTAGCTTTAGTATCAAAGTACATTGTTATTACATTCAATGAACTGTTATTGCAATGGGGGGGGCGGTGTTGAAAATAATGATTAAAAATTGGGTCTCACATATTGAAAGTTTGAGAAGCACTGACTTTCACCAATATTTGACATAATTCCCATATCATAGTTGGACTATAACGATATCATTGCTAATAATCCTAAGAGAACTAAATTAAGACCTTTTAATGGATTGATTAGTTACTTAATTAACGTAATGAATCAATTTAATCAGGATTCACCAACTTTGAATGCTATTTTTTCTCATAATCGCTTTTTTATTTAGAAAATAAGCATAATTTTCCAAATTTGTATTTTTTTTTCAAACGTTCTTAAATTATGGGAGTAAAAAAAATAAACTTTTTTGATGTTAATAAATGCTTAAAAAATATTTGAGGATATAAAATTACGTACTTAACGTTACATATTTTTTTTCCAATTGATAAAAAATGGTTTTTTATTTCAAAATGGTATAAAAAAAGAATTCAAGAATAAGGAAATTTATAAAAAATATTCTAGAAAACTCTGATTGGGAAACTCACTCTCTTAAGCAGCTATACGAGTACAGAGGAAAGTCGTTTATCCGAATCAATTGAGACCGGACACCATTCGGATACTCGATTATTCGGATAACCGAAATCCGAATGCAATCCATGTAGTATATGAAACCGGACCCTATAAGAATATTGAAAATCATCACATGCGGGAAACGTGATTAAAAAAAGCAAAATAGGTTCAAAATGCCGCATTTTTACCTCTATTGTAGAAAATAATCACTTATTTTTCGCTGTACCAATATACCAGGGGAGGGCAGACTTTTCCTGGGTACGGGCTACTTCTAATTTTTTCAAGGTGTTGCGCTCCACACAGTTTCCAGACTAGTTGGCATCGGTGTTCCACAAATATGTTTTTTTAGTATGCACGTCTTAGTTTTTAGTTAAGGCGGTCACCCTAAATTGTCATATAGGTCCACCGGTCGATCGCGATCGACTTAATGTCCACCTCTTTCAATATACCATTGTACACCTTAGTTTTTTCACAGCAAGGTCTATGATTCTCTTAAGCAGCAGTAGTTGAGTAGTACAGCACTCTGATTGTTGTTCGTACCACTCCATAGCTGTCTCTAACGCAGAAAAGCGTCAGCATTTGATGGATCCTTGCTACTTTCGTTGTTGTTGTTGTCCTCGTCGACAGGGTCGGATTCTTGCACGGAAGTCCCGACCTCGTCATCATTTAGCACTTGAAATCCACATTCTTTTTCGTTTGCTTCCCTCATGGTTTTCCTTTTCTTCGCGCCATGTTCAGAGTCAAGTTTTGACGCAAAATTTAAAATGGTTTCTCGGCTTGTTTTTATATCCCCAACACCGAGACTGTTGCCTTTCCAAATTATAAAACTGTGGTAGAGACGCTCCACTTTCTCCCTTCGCGAGATGGTTCAATATTTCAAGTTTTGTCTCTATGTTCAAGACGTTGCGCTTCCGTTTTAAATGCGAAGTCATAGCAGTTCACAACAAAAGAGAATATATACACCCCCTCAGCTGGAAACTAACCGACCTAATATTCCGCGCAGATGATTACCAAATCAGACAACTAAAATTCCCCAAATATCCCTCTCCTTGGTTTTTCTTGACACTTTTGGCCTCACACGCGAAACAACTGTTGAGCATTGCACTGTTCGAAAACGTTTCCAGACTTTGGCTCGGATATTTGACGCTCCGGATAACAAACGTTTCGGATAAACGACGTTCTACTGTATATCACTTAATGCAGTGGTGCATACAAAAGTTTTTCAAGATGGGAGGGGGGGGGGATCCAGGGTGAAAAATCCACCATTCTCGTTTCGTTTCTCAACAGGCAGCCAAACCTATACTTTTGATTATTTTCAATATGAAAAACAGAAAGAAAGAAAAAACCCAGTAAAAAGTAAATTATTCATTAATAATTAGCATTATTTAATGAAATAAATTGGCAGTAACAAGCACTTGATTAAATTTTACATACTATATACATAGTATTATCATCAATCAAAAGAAAAATCAAGGGCTGTAGGGAAGGGGGTCCGAACCCATGCCCCCCCCTTGTGTGCGCCACTGAATTAATGTTATTTAGCCATTAAAGTTTATACATGCACGTTTGAAGACTATTGTATCTTTGCATCAATAGCAATAACTTAAGAGTAATATTTAAAGTAAAATATATATAAATAAAGCAACAAAATTAAAGTTAGGAGGGAAAAAAAATAAGATAAAATATATTGGTAAAAAATTGAAGATAAAAGGTTATTATTAAGCAATAAGTTAAGTGGATAGTTAGAAAGTCTCATTTCTATAAGGAAAGTACTATAGCAATATCATATTAATTTCGATTTGTCAAATTTCAATTTATTATTCTGAAGTAAATTTAAAAAAGCATTAATTATGATACAATAATATATAAAAAAAATTTAAAGTCAATTCCTATTTTGGTAGCGCCATCTGTTGCAGCTAGTTGTAACTTCATCACCAATAGCACAGAATAAATTTAAAATTAAAAAAATAAAACTTAATTAATGAATTAATATTTCAAAAATCTGAATAGACATCAAATGTTATTCACTACAAATTTTAAAAAATGTATTTGAACTTGGGTCGATGAATAAAAAGTATTTTATTTACGACTGAAAATTTGAACAAGATATATATGTAAATATATATATATATATATATAGGGAGAGAGAGAGTGTGTGTGTGAACTAATAGAATGAATTGAAAAAGACCAATTCTTCTATTTCAGAAGAGTTTGACTTTTTGAATTTTTTAAGTAATAATATTGACTTTCCTCTTACATTTTGAAGATGTTCTTATAGAATCTATACCAGGAGTCGGCAACCTTATAGCTGTGGTATGTAAAACCAATAAACCAATATGATTCAGGGTATCCTACTATAAGAAATATTTAAAACAATTCGATTCTCGCAGCAAGGCATGCAGAGTTAGGGAATACAGCTATTTCGAATTTTATTATATATTAATTATTCATCATTCAAAGATATTTTTAATATAAAAATAAGCTGCATAAAATATAAATATTCCTTTAACATGAATAAAAAACTAAAATTGTACACATATCATACATCCTATATGAGAGAGAATATTTATTAAAAAAAGAAATAAACATGTGACGTATCTATACGCAGCTCTACTAACCCCTTCAGGACTCTTTAAGGAAAATATTTAATTCAACCAACTTTCACCGAGTGAAGAAAGCGTGATTATGCAAATTAAGTATATTATATAAATTCTGAATTCGCAAGTTTTAGGAGTTAATTAGTTAGTTGGCGAGTTAGTTGGTTAGTTGGAGAGTAAAGGATCGTGAAATGATAAAGTACAATCGGAGTTTATCAATTGAAGATTACTGAGAGAGGATCAATCGACGGTGATTAAATCCGGATAAGGATCACCTTCAAGGACTCAAGTGCAGGACTTGACTTCATAAAAGTACAGGTATCGTGATCCTTATTTAAATAGATGTTCAGCTTATATTAGTGAACGAGACATAGTTTATACTGAGCTTGTTTAAGTTATCGTGGAATCAGTTGAGGGTCCGTATTAATATCCCCAGGCTAACGAGTCTCACCTCCGCGCTCTGCAATCTGATCTGTTATCTTAATTAGATTGTTATTGTGTCTTCTTGCTATTTTGGTGACAATAAAATAATTAGAGTGAATCATGTCTACTGATTATTCAGTTTCTCCCACACACCTAACCGGATCCGAGGGTAAACAAGGGGGTTCAGAAGAAAGCAGGAACCGACAGGCATTACAAACAGAATATATACAAGTATTCCTCCAATATAGTGAAATACACATGATACTGTTTGACACATGATTTTGAATGTTCAGCTGTATAACGACTTCTTTGGAGTCTCAACATATATTTCATATGAGAAAAAAATGTGTTCATGTATATGTGTCGAACCAAAAGCGGAAAGCTGAGCACATGTAAATTTCTTCAAACAATTAAATCATTCCGGCAATGGCGTACAGAAATTTAAAATGCTGTTGATAGTTTTCTTCAAGATATTTTCATAATTCCGTAAATTTTGCTTCCAATAATTTTGAAGATTTTTTTTCACTACACAGTAATGAGGAATGCTTCATTTTTCAAGTATTACACAATTGAATATTTAATGCTAAGAATGAGTCACACAAAATACAGATACAGCAGAACCGTTTTATGACAAACAAGATATCAATCATTGGCATGGCCAAGTAATTTTAGCGCGTTTTTCACGTGTTGTATTTTACAATAATGCAACTAATGAACTTTTTTCTAACAGAAAGTAGTACTATACCACTCCTCTAAATGTACTGCTATTGAGCTGAAAAGAAATAATGACACAAATCTGTATCAACACTATAAAAAAGCAAAAACTAACGAAATTCAGGAAAATTTGTAGGAAAATTCGGGAAAACTATGGGAAAATTTAAATAGGATTCGGCTCATCTAGGGCACAAATGCGACCAAATGCCGAAAACCCGAGGTCAATTGGTTGCTTATTGGTTGAGAAAAAGATACGACAAAATATGGAACGAATTCGAAATTTGCGTCTTAATAGCGCTTTTGTTCCACTGCGTGAAAAACGCGCTAAAAATTGAAAGTAAGAAAACGTCTTTATGCGTGAGGCCAAGAGAGAGAGACAAAATTATTTAACTTCATCTCATAACTTTGTCGAGTGCCATTGAGTATTGCTTTGCGTTCCACAAATGGCACGCGTGCCATAGGTTGCCGACCTCTAATCAATACCTTTCAAATACATTGATTGTTTGAGGAACTTATCAAAATCCCCCCTCCCTTTTGTGTGTTAAATGCGAATGTTGTTTGAAACAATCTATTATTTTTTTATGTATCCTAACGGAAGAAAATGGTCCTTTCAGGTTTCATTGTCGTTTAATATTTAATTTTCTTTCCAAAATCATTTAATTCGAGATGAATTAAAAGCCCGGCATTTTATTTTTTTAAAAAGTGAGCAATCTGTGCAGAAATCATTTATCGACAAGAAACTTTAATATCTTACGATTCGTAAAGGTACTTCAAAAATATAAATAAAAAAGTGGTTCAAATACTAAAGACAATTAAAAATAAAATAAACGATCGAAGATAATGTTTGTTTATAAGTGGTTAGTTTTTCAAAGGAAAAATAACGAAATTAACATAAGTTTCTTTCTTTATGTAAACAAATCCGGCCTAATTAAAATATTCTTTTTCCTTTCGAGTTTAGACAAGTCATTACGCTGAAATTTACTACCTTTTCAAAAGTCTTTAGTCAGATTAAAATATTTTATTCCAATAAAAGGGCCTAGAGAATGTAAACAGCGATTTTTCCAACCATTACCAATTTTAATGAAATTAACCACACGTGTAAAAAGAGTGCTAAATGCTTGAGCCACTTTTTGTAATAATCAGCTTACATTTTTTCGTTGTTAACCCAAGAAAAAATAAGCATTTACTCAGAAGATTTCCTTTTCTGACAAAAAAAAAAAAAAAAATGAAATAATTGAGGTGGTTCTAAAACAAATACGTTGTATCAATTTTGAAAACTAAAAAAAAGTATTCAAATCTTTATTTATGCAGGATATTTAAAAAGAACCCTGAAAATTATTTTTAAAAAGTATAAAATTTAAGTTTAAAAAGGTTTGATATAGTAGCTTACAATATATTACCTTAAAATTAGTGTTAATCATTTTTCACCGGGATTTATAAAGTCGTGATGGAGCTCATGTTTCAGTTTATTTTTATTTCATAATGTAATTAATTAAAAAATTATAAATAAAATTCTGTTTTTAATGTTTAAATCAGCGAAGAATGATTTCTTGATAATTTGCTAGAAAGTCAGCGAGGAAGGAAAAAAAAAGCAAATGAAAATTTATGGAAAGAGGTTCTCGTGTTGATTGAGGTGTAGTTCTGGGGGGGGGGGGGATCCGAACGTAGTAGGGATTGAAAAGTCATTAAATGGGACACAGATAGATGCAAATAGATATCCATCATTATTCAATTATAAATTGTATTAATTTAAGCGTTAGACCCAAGTACGCGATATGCAATCAAGACAACTAAATAATAATAAATAACGATTGCTATTCTGAAATGAGATGCAACCTCTGAAACTAGCCAAAGAGAGAGAAATCCTACAATATCTTCAAATATAATTCAGGAACACTTTAAGGTGGCTATAGTGTCCTCATAACAACTATTCTCTACATCACTGACTATTTATATGCTATTTAGTAGTAACGTTCATTTTCGGTTCATCTCAAAGTGCCAATTTAGCTGGAAGGAAAAAATCCGAGTTAGAGAGGATAGATCGCATGGATAGCACATAGTTACAATCCTTTTGCAAAAAAAAAATTTTTTTAAATATCCAATCTTCGACTTATTTAAATATTATGTTTCAACTTCTCACTGCTTACGTACATTTTGTCACGATATCCTCTCATGTTGTTCGGGGTAGAGATCTCGCTCATTGCTTGATTTCTTTGTAAAATCCGAAAGCAGCATGGGTAGAAAAGATATTGAATCGATACTCGAAATGATTACAATCAAGCACTAATAATAACTTAACACATTAGATATATGTAGATAAGATAAGTTAAAAGCAATAAGAAAACTTTTCGATGTAACTGAATGAGAATCAATCTCAAACTTCTGATGCGTCAATAGAAGGCTAAATGCTGAATTCCAAACATTGATATAACGATTTGGCTACAGGATCCACAAACACGCTTCCATGTGCTTCCAAAATCACCAAGCCAACAGACCGAAATCTGTAATATTTTTATATTATTCGATAGTGACGTTCTTTTGTATTCAAGCGTTGTTCTGGTTAAAAGTGCCAGTTTGGCTGGACGTAAGAAAACCCAAGTTTGAGAGGATAGACCTCGCGCATAGCTAAATGTTACAATCGAAATCAATGAATGCCCCTATTTTTGTAATATTTTAATAAAACAAAAAAACATATTTTTGTAATTTGAAACACACAGCAACGGGTCTATCCACGAGCCTGCCTCCTACTAATTCTCTTGGAAGGAACTATTTCTTTAAAATATTATTCGATTGAAAACTTTCTCCCGAAGAAAACTCGATTTATATAAATGAAGGTTGATATTTAAGCCCTACGCTGGGCGCCACCGTGATTGTTATTCTGTCACATCCATCGGTGTTTGGGAGTTGGAATAAAGATCCTCGAAAATCAGAACAAATCTATTTTATTATTCTACCAATCAATTCAAATGACCCAGGGTAGGAAATGCACCTTTAATTTAGGAGCAAACGCGAGGTAGAAGAGTTACTTAATATTTAATTATTAATCAAATCACTTACTCTTAGAACGTTTTGGTAATATGCGTTCTGAATAATCGTTATTTTGTTCTCAGCTATTCGACTTACAATCGATATTAATTTAATCCAACTTATTGACTAAATCGTCAATTAACAATCTTTAATTATCCAACAATTAGTCGTCGAGCAACTCTAGACTAGCTCGCAGCTACTTTCCTTAAATCTCTAACTTCTAACTCCTAACTACTAACCACTAACTCCTCGTACCTAACAGTTAATGCTGAAATATCATCCTTCATTTACATAAACCGTCTCTTCTTCTTCTGGAGAAAGTTTTCAATAGAACAATATTTAACAGAAATAATTTTCCCAAGAAGATTGGTAGGAGGCTCACAGATAGACCTATTACAACAAAAAAAATTATATTTTTAAGATTAATTGAATAATTATTTGATCAAATGGTATTTAATGTAGTTTTCTGGTATTAAAAGATTCAACAAGTTAATGAACAATAGTAATAAAAATAACTGTTTGCTAAAACCTTAAAACGGTGGATCCAATCTCTTGTCTTATGTATTTTGGACGAAACACATAGAAGGAGAAAAATACCTAAAATTGTTGATGAAATTTGAAACGATGTCCTATAAGAAAAGTAATTAAAGTTTGAATTTTAATTACAGTTTACGATTTGAAAGTATAAGAAAGGAATACTTTTGCACATAATTCTTACACTTTCAGCTCGTTACTTAGCTTTTTCCTCGATCGTAATAATATACTTTTTCCACACGCAATACTGTTTTAGTCATAAGAAGGGGTGAAGATATGTACATTTAGTTGATGCTATCATTAAAGCAGCAATGTTACTTGAGAGGAAAAAATTCTTGAGTTGGTTCTAATTTTCCCCACATCAGTTAAGTATCTCAGGCTTACCCTACTATTCATTCAACTAATATGAGTGATTTATTTTCTTACTGAAAGTTTTACTAGTGGTGTAAAATGCAGTTAGAAGTAAATTCATTTAAAAGAATATTTTTACGCTTTTTTTCGTTATTAAATTACGCAAATACGCTGCTATTAAGATCTCTTAATTATGATTTGCACTAATTTATTAAGCAGTTTTCAAAATGTTCAGAAAGTTATTTGTTATAATTGCCTATTAGATTAATCGCTTAAATAAAATAATCTAATATATGATTTTTGTAATATCTCTGTTAGCTGTCAATGGTTTCAGATATTTAGGCTCTGAAATGAACACACTCAATTACATGGCCCCAGAGGTTCGCAATAGAGTCACTGCTGGTAACAGACGTTTTTATAGACTTCAAAAATATTTAAAATCAAATTTTTTTCATCAGCAGAAAAGCAAAACTACTCATTTACAAATCATTGATAAGGCCAGTCCTTACGTATACTGCAGAAACGTGAGCAATGACCGAGTGAGACAAGGAGACTCTTGTTATAGTTGAAAAAAGAATCTTTAGAAGTAGTTTTGGAGGTTTAAAATATGATAATACATGGAGGATAAGAACCAGTTTAGAAATTTATAAGCTTTTTAAAGAACCAGATATTGTTAAACTTATTGCAATACAAAAGGTTAAAATGGGTAGGACATTTGATAGGATTGGACGATAATCCAGTCACAAGGAAGATCTTTGTGGCCAGACCATGTGGTACGAAAAAGAGGAAGACTAGGACTCAGGTGGATCTATTACATAGAAAAAGATCTGAAAACTACTAATGTCAGAAACTGAAAAATTCAGGCCAAGAACAGGACAGCTTGGAATAAAATTAGGCTACCCTGGGCTTTCGTGCCATTGAGGAAGGAAAGAAGGAATTATAAAAATTATGAAATAATAATAATTGAACAATTTGCTTTTTCTACAACTGAGTAGAATATATATATATATATATATATGTGTGTGTGTGTGTGTGTGTGTGTTGGATTCTTACAGGGAATTTTTTTTTACTTAAAAGCTCAAATCACTTTACATGATACTTGAATTTTGAAATTTCTTTTGATAAAAAATATGCGAACAAACTCCAAAAACAATAGAACTTCATTATAAAAAATAAAAATAAATAACATTTTTGTATTAATGTTTGAAGAAAAGAAAATTTTTAAAAAAGCCAACTACTCGAAAATATTATCGAATAAGTAAATTGGAAACCCTATTGTGTGAAAATAAATACAAGCTATAAAATAAAGTTTAGAAATAGAAATCTTTGTAGCATTAAATGAATTGGGTTTTTTTTATTCGATGCGCAATCTACGGAAAATATCTTTCTTTTACATATAAAATAGAAAAATAGCGAAAATCAGTTAAAAAGTCTTATAATGATTTTCTTGGACTCCGTAATAGTTTATTTCAAATAGAATCTTATGAAATGAGAATAGTTAGTATTCAAAAGCAGAAACAAAATGCTTACAAAACACTAAATGTGAAGAAGTTGCTATTTGTTATATTTCAGAGTTTTGATGAATTGTAAACAATAACAAAGTATGAACTATGGAAAAAATCGATAATACAAATATTTGCAATTATCATAGATGCTATTTTCTGATAATAAGGAGACGAAAGTAGAAAAGAGTGTAAATGATAAAAAGAGAAAATGAGAGAAAATGATAAATGTATAATAAAAATGTAAATGCATGCTAATCTTTTTTTCCTTTCTTTCTTTTCTTTTTCTTTTTTAATTTCTACGTTTTCTTTTCCTTTTTCTTTATTATTTTTTTGTGAAAAAAAAAGAAATAATAGTTTGTAATAGAACAGAAATGCTCAAAGATTCATGCTACACATCATTAGTTATCTCCCACATTAAAACATCGTAATAATCAGGGGTGGGCAAACAGTTCCACGGTGCGGGCTACTTCTAATTTTTTGAAGGTGTTGCTGTCCACCTAGTGACGTAGTTATGGTGAGCTAAGAAAAAGGTTTACAATATTAACTATGACCAAATAATAAAATGGAATGTGCACTTACCTACAAAACTACAACAAAAAAACTTACACTTTTAAGATTGCGTTTAAAGCAAAACGCAGGTTACAAATATAATAATAATAGCCAAATATATAATATTAAGTGATGCATTTATCATCAAACAATTCAAAATACATTAAAAAACATTTTTATCTAAAGTTCTTAAAGTTATAGTCAGGGGAAGACGCTGGCGTAGCTAGCTTCGAGGGGTCCTGTATCAAAATTCCTTCGGGCCCTTTTTTAGATGTGGAAGCCCTGTCAATGGGGCTGTAGTTACAGAGGTTGGGGCCCCTGTAGCTTGGGGGCTCAGTATCATTGATACGGTGGTAGCTATGCCCCTGGTGGAAGATTTAGTCTGCATATTGTCAGCCAATCTTGAATATTTTTGTAATTAATTTCTAACTGCTAATCTTCAGGTGGTCACCCCAAAATGTCTTAGTGGTTCACCGGTTGATCGCGATCGACTTAATGCCCACCCCTGGTAATAATTAAGGATCAAATATAAGCACAACATGTGCTTAACATAATCATTTTATTCAGAATAGTTCAGTAGCAATTAAAATATAGTATCTATTAAAACTAAAAACTTATTTTTTGTGTTAAATATTACTCGAATAGGTAGTTAATAGCTACCCGAATAATTGAAATAATTTGGTATATATTTCTGAATATGTTATAGTTCAGGAAAAATGCAATTCTGACTCATCCAAACAAAATACGTACAAATGTTTTATTCAAGTTAAGAAAACTGTTAAAAAAAAGGTGCAGAAATCCAAAAACAAATAATTCATAAAACAGATAAATGATTTATAGACAGGATTGTAAGGATTTTATTGACATCTTATATAATATAAAGTGATGGTTTGGAGAGTATAAAAGGATTTTTTAAAAGAAATTTAAACAAAGGATCTTCTATAAACATTTTATATTTCTAGTATCCAAGTTATTTTTTAAGACTTGTAAAAAAAAATGAAGCAGATATTTTAAAAAATTTGTTTGAAACCATCAAAATGTTTTATATTTTCTTACAATATTATTTAGCACAATCTGCATTTTACGCCTAAAATTCAAGATTTCACAAATGAGTAGATTAATTATTTATTACAATTACAAACGAAACGGGTACAAATGAATAACTTAAGGATTAATCATTGAATACTTTTATCGAATGCATACATACATAAACATATATGCAGTACATATACACACACAAACATATATAACAAAAATATGGATCTATAGAAATGCTGTAATTAGAGAAGTTCTCTGTCTACTGTGGAATCTGATAAGAAAAAAAACCAACAGCTGTTGGAACAAGTTATGATTGACAACTTCAGTATCATAATACACCTGCTCTATTTCTACTTTTCTTAATAGCGTTTTTGAATATATGTTATGTCAATCATGAGTTTTATAATCTCTTCAGCGTCCAAGTTTGACTTCTGAGTCGTCTTTTTTATGTATCAAAATCGATTTTTATATGAATTAAAGCACAGAATTAAAGCAATGAAAAAATTCATTAATCCAGCTTTTGCGATTTTAAAAATAGTCCCCCTAAATGAGAAGGGGAAAAATGATTAGATGTATTTTTCTCTCTCTGTCACACTCATTAAACATCAGTAAGATAAATATTTTTCTTGTGATGAGTTTGCAACTGTTAAGATAATTATATGGTTATTTTCCGTTTTCCCTGAACCATTTGTAAAATAGCATATTCCAAATCTTCCATAAAACATTATGATGAAAATTCTCCACTGTTTTTAATGACTTCATTATTTCATGACGTCCCTCTTATCTACTTTATACTTTATTGAAAATATCTTTTTCTTTCCTTCAAAATATATTACTTAATGTAAAATTTACACTAAATTTATATTTTATTTTCCATATCGTGGTTATCAATCTAATGTCATAAGTAATATTAAAAAATTTCTCTGTACAAAGATTTTAAAATGCATCGAATAATTTATTCGAAAGCTCCATTTTTTGTATTATTTCTGTAAGTTCTTCGTACATTTAGCAGTACTACACTTTCAGTTAATAACTAGTACAAATGCTTTTTAATTTTTTTAAAAAACGCAAATTTTACGATCTAAGAGTTATTAAGCTTTTGCTTACTTTTTTTTTCATGGAATGTAATTTGATCAGTTTATAAAATGTTCTAAACATTAATTTCTTTTTAATTAAAAAAAAATATTTTCAATCATTTTTATTCCTAATCTACTGCATTGAATCTAAAAAAAATAAAGGATGGCTGGCTTATTCCCGTTATAATTTTCACTATTATTAAAATAAAAAAAAAAAAAAAAAAAAAAAAAAATATACAAACATATATACCAGGATTCTTGTTCCCAGAATTCTGTGGCTGTGACGAGACCCAGTCCTTCACAGTGTCCTTGAGTACGTCGTCCGAGTTGAAGCGCTTTCCTTTCAGGTGTTTCTTCAGTGGACCAAACACATGAAATCGCAGGTGACATGTCGGACTGTAGGACGGATGGTCCAACGTCTCCCATTGGAACTTGTCAGTTCCATTTGTGTGACTCTGGAGACGTGTGACGCGCGTTATCATGGAGCAGAACCACACCCTCCGTGAGCAGCCCCGGTCTTTTGTTCTTGATGGACCTGCGTAGGCGTCGGAGTGTCTCACAGTACACATCGGAGTGAATGCTTTTTCTGTGCTCGAGTCATTTGTGCTCGCATCATTTGGACGCCGCTTTTTATAAGAGCCTTTGCTCTCTCCTGCGCATGCGGCACCCGCGCATGATCCGATCCCAGTCAGAGTCTCCAATGGCATCACGAGATGTCTCGCTACATTCTCCTTGGCGGAATATCATATTTATTCATATTTTCATTCATTAAAATATACAATTCATTCATTATTACCTTCATTCTCATTTTCCGTATTTTTATCATTTCCTTTGAAAATTAAAATTCGGCTATATTTTGAACTATCTTTAAAAATATAAGTTAACATTCATTATATCATTTCATACTTTTAAAGTTACATTCAACAAAATAAAACTCAATCAATTATAATATGCCTAACTTAAATTAGTTAAGTAATAATGATTTCAGGGTGCATTTTCCACATGCGATTCCTTTTGGTTCAGAATTGAATGTTAATTCCGAAATGAATGCTAATTATTATAATTTTAAAAATTCTTTTTTATATTAGAGACATTTCTTAAAATTTTTTAACCGTAACATATTTAAATTAAAAAAGAAACATTTTTGTACCATATTTATTTAATAAAAATAAAACATACAAAAAGTATAAAACCTCTATAAGAATGTACAAAGTATAAAATTATTCTAAAAATTCGGAATGGAAATTTTTTTTAACTATGTAAATTTTCCTGCGTAAAACATAGGAATAACATTTTAAAGTATCATTACTCTCAATGGCTTATTAAATATTTATTATTGTAAAACCTTTTTAAGGATTAATTATATTTTTTTAAAAAATATATACCAATTATTGGTTTTTTTTTCCAGATTTCCTCATAATATCCACCCTTACACACACACACACACATACATACATACACAAACATCAATCCAATAATTCTTGCACTTCTATTTAAGTTTCAAGTACTTTGACGGTGAATTTTATTGAGAATATAAAGCAGGCAATTGTACAAACAAATCTCAGAGATAAACTCGATTCGATAAAAACAAACTCTCCAAAAATAAATAAGTAAACAGAATTAAGAGGAACATTTGCGAAATGTCGAAGGGTAAAACATATCGAATGCAATTCTGCAGGAAAAAATACCAGGCATATGTCGTGCTAGACAGCATAAAATAAAAAAAAAGAAACAAAGAAAAAAAGTCACGTGAAAAATCGATATGGCTTAGAAAAAGGTTGCATCGCCAATCGATAAAATCGTTACGTGATCGTTTATAAAAAATATTCTCTATTTATCCAACACAGATCACTCACAGCTTAAAAGGAAGAGACAAACAAGTGCATTTCAAATTATCTTGTCTTTAATATTTTGTGTCACTGTACGGATAAGAGCAAAACCAATAGTTTATCATCCCTGAATTGTTTGGAGAAATGCTTTGTGTGTGTGGAAGGCTTTATATTTCTGAACCCAAAGAAAATGGGGTGTAATAAACGTTCTACAAAATGCGGATAATTTACTATGGGGTATATTTTTAACTCATCGTTTGCCCTTTTCACGCAAAAAATCGAAGAGCTTGCGGATCGTGTTACCTTCAGCTTTTATACATAAATGGAAGCTGTGGAATTTTTTAAGGATATTTTAACTGTTGAAATTGAGTGAGTGTTTATTAACATCCCACTATAAAGCAACATGAGGGCTATTGGCGGAAGACCTCGTAATGTTGAGCCTCGGTCATGGATGAGGACGACACCTGAGCTGGTACACCCTGTTCAAACTACCACACCTTACCCACAGAAGGACTTTGAGCCTCTTGCTACCCGGAGGGTCTTCAGTGGTACTAGGGCTAGAACATGTGACCACATCTGTGATTATGACCACTCCGCTACTACGGCCACACGCGGTTAAGACTAAATCAATCTATAACATTAAATTTCTAAGATAATTTAGAATATTAAACTATAACAGCTAATTAATCAGTGGAAAATTTTATATACAATTTAGAACATAAATAACTAAAACTATTCTACAAATTTTCCCCTATTTGTGTACGAAGTTTTTATTCTCGTACATACAACCTATCTGCCAATTTCAAAATGAAAGCATAGAGTTAAGTTATTATAAGATTTAATTATGAATGAGATGAGATTGACTATTAGGAATTTATGACAAGACCTTAAAATATTCTGATTCATTTTTATACGCTTACATCAAAAGGTTATTAATAAGGTGTTCAAGGCCGTCTGGATGTAATGGAGTCTAAATTCGCCCGACTCCTTTTGTCAGGTAGAAAAAAATACTTTAATTTTAATTTAAGTCTTACTTCGCTGTATATATTCTATATAAAACAGCGAATTTCATGACGTTACTTATTTGTATCTGAATGAATCAACCTATTTAATTGGTATAAAATATTTTCCATATATATCGTTTCATATACTGTAACGATAAATAGGTTGTCACATTACATACTAATGTAAACATCGCGCATTTATTTAGTTTTATAGACACTGTATAGCTATGCATGTGTGTAAAAAAACATCTGTAATATTGTCCATGGAACTTCTTTCTTCTTTTCCTCGTATTGTGTGAATAATTGATCATTCAAATATTATTCTAAATTGATTTGAATTTTAAAAAGAGCGATTCTTGATTATGGTTTGAAAGAATTCAAAAAGTGAATTTATAAGTAGTGGTATAACTTCAAAAATAAAACAGTGTTTTATTAAAAGAGGATTACAATTGCTTTCATTTAAAAAAGTGAACATATTTTTATGTCACGATTGTGATACTTCAGATTTATTTTCTAGAATAGGAGAAGTCTGACTTACAGTCAGAAGATTTAAGATCCCTTATATATTTTTCTACTTCAATTTTATTGTGTAAAACAGCCAAGTGTATTTTGTCATACAGAATTCTAATTTCCCTGAACTATTTAGCAAAACACTTTCAACTTCTATTAAAAGTAGTGTAGCTATTCTGGACTCTACCAAAAATTAGTGTAAACATACTGGCCAAATGACTTGTCCCCTCATCTAATATTTGATACTTTCGCCTTTTTCTTCGTATAGAGAATTACCTCGCCGTTTTACTGATATAACAAGCTTCTTACATGCTTCTACAGTGATTTCAGACCATACTTTATGGTGTGATACTTCAAGTTCTTTGACATTGATTAGAAATCTATTCGACTCTCTTAAATGCCTTTTCATTTCATCTTTTACAGAGTTTCGATCACACTAACATCAGGACTTTTTAGTAGCCATTTTAGATGATGAAATACACCATGGTTATGGTTAAAACAAGTCTGTACAATTTTAGAGCGATGAGGAGTAGCATTGTCGTCTAGATATATTCTTTCACCATCTGGGAACCAATCTTCCATTAATGGTTTAACAACGTTTCTAGTTGAGATAAGTATTTATTTCCAATTCTGTTACTCTTCATAGTGATAAGGGTACCGAACAAATGCTCCCCAGATTATTAATCCGTCACCTCCAGCAGGCCCGACTGGTTGTACACCATATGGATGAAGCACTTCATATTGTTCGCGACGAATTCTTTGTCTGTCATCCTTTGTAAAAAGTGCAAAACGGTTCTTGTCGGTCCATAGAATTTTTTTCCACATTTCTGCATCCCAGATTTTCTATTTTTTACACCAAGGATAACGATATAATCATTTTAAAGCTGAAAAATAGGGTTTTCGTGCTGGTTGTCGACTTGCAAGCCCAAAACAATTAAGTTATCTTCATATTGTTCTGTGAGATATCTTTGTTTCCGAATTTAAATTAAACTTCTTTGTAATTTGTTGAGTTGTCAATCGTCAGTTTCCCCTACTTTTCTTCGCAACCAGCTTCTATTTCCTCTCATCGCGTTTTGTCATTTTCTTGGGCCTATGTCCGATAGATGATAAAGCTTTTGTGCTACCTTAGTTAAATATGCTTTATTTAACCTTATTACGCTTCCGTTTGATATTCTAAGTTTTTTTTTTTACTTTCACGCCATTTTGTCACATAGAAACAATACGCCCTCTTTTAAACTCCTTAATAGATTTTGTTGATGTTATCATAAAACAAAAACAATTACTTTTATAAAGTTAAAACAATCTTTAAATATCAGAGTTTATTACTTTGACAAGTATTTTTTCTAAGATATTAATGAATATTTTCTTAGTTGCAATTTAAGGAAGAATAAAAATAAAAAGAAGTAGAAAGTCATTTGGCCACTATGTTACTTTAAATACTAATAGTATTTCTTTTCTTGGCTTTTTGGATTTAAAAAGAATACTCTAACTTGAAAGAGTTATGTAAAGACATTTTGTCTTATTTTTGCATCAAAACATATTAAATGTATAAAAGGGTGTAAAATGTATCTTATTCAAAGCGCTTAATATCTTCTATAAAATATTTAAAATAGATATCGATTGCTTAGTTTTAGTATATAATTCCACGAAATTATTTTGAAAGTAATATTTTCACAGAAATGATTGTTTGTTGGCAACTAAATTTATAAAAATTCCTCTACCTTTGTTTGAGGTATAAACTTTTTTAAAATGTTATAAAATTTCATCTTTATGCTTTACTTTTCGTTCCTTTTAAAATTAAGAGCATTCTAAGAGATATTTTGAGACATTAGTTTAAATAAAAAAGAATACACTAAAAATTTTTTATAAGTCTACAAAAAATGTAAATGCTTTTCTAAATATTTTTGAAGCTCTTAATCGTTTTCAGAATACCTTTAAAACTCTAACGACAGTAGTTTTTCTGTCGTAGTTGAGAAAATAAAAGCCTCGAAAACGACATAATCCTCAAAAAAGCAAAAGCTACAAAAGACATGATTTTGTGACAGAACTTCTTTATGTCAAAAGCAACAATTTTTGAAAAGATATATTATTTATATAAACCTGTAGAACAGATTTGGAATAAAAAGTTTTATAGAATACATCTTATTGAAAAGAGAATTCTCAGGAGGCATATGAATGGTATAGAAAAAATTGAATGATGTTCAACTGCAATTTCAAGTGACAAAAATGTTTTGTAAAATAAGAATAGCTTTTCGGAGCAAAACATTTTTCAAGCATGAAAGTCTCTTATGATTTCTGTTTTGTCACGGCATTTTTATTTCTAGTTTAAACTCTTAATTTACCTTTCTTCCATAAACATTGCGCATGAAATTTATTTTATAATATTTATCAACTTGATCGTTTTAATAGAAATTAAAATATGGAATTTGAATTTTTTTTTCCATTTGTAGCTCAATTACGCTGGTGTGTAAAAATTAAGTGCGAAGTTTAAGCTTTAGTATATCAACGGAACTAGAAGGTGACCTGAAAAACCTTTAAGGGCACTAATTAGAGTTAAGTATGCAAGGCAGATGCACAAGATGTTCTAGATGATTGTCGGAAGATTATAAAGCACGTTAGAGTGGACGCTCAACATTTCTGTGATAAATATTACACGATGTATATATCTGAAATTTAGATTATTTTATTTATGGTTGAATCACTGGAAAGAAGGAAGATCGAAGTGTAACCAATGCGTCTGCTGAGTTCATGATCGCTCACAGCATCGTTTCAGGAGTTCGTGAGACCATTTCAAACTATAGTTATCCGAGGTATTCCATTTGTGGTCCTCCATGAGCGACCAGGGTTACTGATTCAACACCTGACAAACGGAGTATTTGCCTAAGTCTAGAATGAACAGATGTGTGACGGGTGCTTACGCGTTTCACTAACCTTCTCTCAATTCCTTTAAGATTGTATTTATTTTAACCAATCCCCGCTGAGAGCCAAAAGTGTGACTTATGCAAACAAGATAGTTTCGGGTTTAGCGAGTTCGAAAAAGATATAAAAGGGAGAAATTAAATGAAGAGATGAGGATGACTACGTGGTTTGATAGAGGAGATAACTACGAGGTTGATTAAGAAGGTGATTCGGAGAGATTAGTTTAACTAGTGAAGTTTGTTCGCTGAAGGAAGATTATTGAAAAAGGTTCATTAATTCGGTTCGGACGGAACTGAAGATATCAAGGATTGAAGCCGCTCTTTAGATCCATCAAGTATTAAAGAATCCTGCCTTAAAAAGATATCAGGTCTGTGATTTTCATAAATTAGATATAAATGCGTAGTTTGATTGTATGCGTTATTCTCCGTGGTTTCAGTTAGTGTTCCGTCGTTCATAATTGAATTCTTATCACACTCCACTGTAATTTGTTGTTCTTAAGGTTTGATTAATATTTGTGTATTTCTATAATAAGAAAGATTAATAAATAATATTGGTTTATTAATTAAGTAGTTGTTAATTATGGATCCAACATACCCGAATTTAGATAATGTGCAAAGGGGAATTAATAATCATAGGGGTAGTGAGAGACTACAACAGATGGAATGCTGCGAGGGAAATCGCAAGACACTTGCAAACCGATGTACTGGAAGACTGATATAGCGTTTTATGAAGTCAAGAGACTACAAAATAGTTGTCTACTTTAACGACGAGATTAGTACTATGAATAACAAAGCGTTCGCTCACAGGGAGCACAAGAACGGATGCATTGGAATCGAATATTCTTTATAGATAAAAAAAAATAGGTTTACTAGTTTACACATCTGGAGAGCAATAGCTTTCTCCAGCATCATTGAAGGGACCGGCTAGGAGATAATTGTTTTCACGTTTAGGAAATATCAACGTTGGTACTCATGCTTGTCTTCACATTTTTCAAGGATGTTCAGTCATGCCCTTCACTCTCTGTACTGAAATTAATCTTTTTTTTGTGCGTCTTTCTTTGTATTATGGTTCCTCAGTTTCCCTTCAGGAATGGCAACGCTATATATAATTGGATACGGATATCAATTATTATGAAAAAGTATTTAATACAGAATTAGACCAACAATGTTTGAGAATATAAATCCAACTGAACACACGTCGGACACTTTAGATCGACACTTGGAAGCATACCACCAGCAACGGTTTCTAAATAACGATTGGCGCTACAAGAGGAATTTACAGGAATGTGTCAACAGTTTGCTGATAACCATGTACTTAGCACTGACAGACGTCAGCAAGTAAGTGGTAATCTATCCACTACTGTAGGATACACATTTTCCTGGTCAACTGTAATATGGACGTTTGGGTCTTCTGTTCAATTGTACTCGAAAATAATTTTTCAACAAAGTTCTTTTTATCTTTTTAATTTATTTTTTGGAAAATTTTAATTACTTTTCCATGTTTTTACATTTTGGAGATTTAACAGTATCATCTGTGTTTATTTGGAACACATTTTCAGGATGTTAATTTAGGAAAACCATCTCGTTCTTAATTTTTATATACGATAATACGACAATTTGACTGGAGAAAATGCTAATTCACTTTGAATATGATATGATACACAGCTATATAAAGAAATTTTTCAGATAAATATTCTTTCAAATTGTATTAAATATAGAAGCTGATGAAAATATATATACCAACAGCCCAAGAAAATTTGTTTATATAAAAAATTAGGCTTTTAGACAGTTAATATTATTTTTAAGTTCTTAATCTGGGCGAGGTTTGTTTCACTTACTGAATAGCTCATATAAGAGAGTTCATATACTTCAATGCTTTCAGGATCATAATTGAATAACTATTTTGTTCCTCTAATACTTAAAACGACTAATCAAAGCTCCCCTTTTGTCCACATAATTTTGGTGGGCTTGTGCAAATAACTCTTTAAATTTTATTATGAATTTATTTTAATTACAGAGATGAAAATTTATAGCTTAGATTCTTAGAATAAAGGATATTTCTGCAGCAATATGTTCTAGTTGAAATAGAATATTAAAAGTAATATCTTTATTTGAAAAGCTCTGTAGAAATATTTTCCTTTTCATTTTATTTCATGATATACATTATTTAATCATATTTTTAATCACAAAAAAAAAGAAAAACACAAATAAGAGAGGTAGATAGCCTATATATAAATTAATAAGAACTGTAAGGAAATTCAAGCGGTTTCATTAAATTTGTTAATGATGTTTAAAAAACTCGTGTGAAGAAGTTTTACAATACATTGGAATATTATTTTTTGGATAGAAAATAACAGTTTTCAAACGAATTATGAATATTACAACCAAATTAAACAAAATTCATAACATAAATTAAAAATGTAGCTATTATTATACGAAAAATTATTATTTGTTCATATGACTATATACGAAAATGATAAAAAAAAAAGATATATACAGCAATTTGTCTTATGTTACGAAAATAATTTTAGAAAAGTTTCAAAATGTTAGATACATAATTATAAATAATTACCAAATATGTCTTGGAAGACTTTTGATGCGAGCCACAAATAGAGAATTTAACTTCAATTCAGTTTCTACAAATAAACTTTAATTAACAAACTTAAAATTCGAATAAACTTCGCTTTCATCCTACTTACAAAACATTAAATTGATGTTATACCAGGGGTGGGCAGACTTTTACATGACACGGTCTACTTCTAATTTTTTCAAGGTGTTGCGGTCCACTCTGTGGCGTAGGTGTGATAAGTAATAAAAAAAAGATCAACAATATTTATATTATAACAATAATAAATACAGAATATGTACTTACCTACAAAACTACAATAAAAAAACTTATACACTTTTAAAACTGTGTTTTAAGTAAAACGTAAAATACAAAGATAATAATTATACCCACAAACTTAATATTATCAAATGATGCATTTATTATCAAACAATTGAAAATACATCAAAAAATAAATCATTTTCATTGAAAGTTAGTTCTCGTAGTTAAAATCTCGGCAGAAGACTTAGTCTGCATACTATCCGTACCAATCTTGAATATCTGAGTATATAATTACTAACTGTTAATCTTGCAATGCATTCTAAGCGGTCGTCTGTGAAACGGGAATAATACGTTGTTTTAATTATATCCATCGTTGAAAATGTAGGTTCACACAGGTAGTGTGGGGGAGGGGTTCTAACCGAGACCCTCTCTCTCTCTGTCCTGCACGTCTCTAGGTGTGGGGGGAAACAAAGCATCACCAACAAACTCCATAATAACAATTAGATTTATTCAGACTTTGAACACACACTTAAACAATCACAAGTGAAACTATAAGAAGAAACCTAGGAGTGATATCTAAAGCGTCGATTAATCCTAATATTCAATTCTAAGTAGACCCGACTACCAGAAATAGATAAGGAGAACAAACACTAATGAACCGATAGCCGATTCTGATTATACTATTTTAAATCTTCAATCTAATAATTTAATCTCAGCAATTACCTTCTTAACGCGCGCTAGGTTTATGAAGTAAATACTTCAGTGTTCACACTTACTTGACAGCTTCACGGCTCCTTCTCCCTTACATCTACAAACCTAGACTTTATATAGTCAAACTAATTTACATATATCTATCTCGTGTTCTTCTTGAAAGGCTGTGAATTAATGTAAATGCTAGCCCCAAAGTTTCCCCAAGAGGATTAGTAAGAATATTTCGCGAATAGACCCGTCACAGTAGGTATAGCGAAAGAACAAAGTTAAATGAATTGCAGCTTTTTTTACTATATTAGTATATATTAGGATTATTTATTAGGATATTTTTCTTCGTCTATTAGATTCCATAAGTTATTCTTATAAAATTGCGTCCTTTTGAAGGAGAAAAACTTTGCGTTTCAAGAGAGATAAAGAGAACATTTAACATATTTCTTTTTCCACTATTTTGTTCTTCCGATCTTGTCTTGCTGCACTGTGTGTCAACAATCATGACTTTAAACAATGTACTTCTAAAAACCTCTAAAAACTGGGATGTTTCGGTCACACTTGCTCCAGCTAGACGGGCTCCTACAATTAGACCTCTTTGAAAATCTGAGAGATGCAACATTTTACGATTTTGAAAAAAATCCAAGACATACAGAACTTGGATAAAGCTACCGAATACTACCAGAATATATACATTTCTATTGAAAAAAAATCTGATGGCTATTATTGTACTTTAATGCTTACGAAGTGCATTAAAAATATGCCACTTTTATTCACGGGTATTTCCTGTATTTTGATAACCTGTGTTTCTTTTAGTATACACGTCTGAGATCTTATGTGAAGGCGATCACCCCAAAATGTCTTGGCGGTCCACCGGTCGATCGCGAACAACTTAATGCCCACACCGGTGTTATCCTAACAATATGTTACCTAAATTTCAAAAAAAGATTAAAGCAATAATATAACATTCAAAATTCAAATTCATTTGTAATAATTAAACTAATCCGTGTTCTGAAAATTAAAATAAACCTCAAACGTAAATTTCCAAAAACATTTTATCCAAGTTAAATATTTTGTCAAGAGAGAAAGGAAACCGTGGTAAATTAATGGCTGGGTGAATTTTTAAACTCGAAACACACGAAAACAAGGAGCGAAACATGAAAAGGCTTGTTTTAATATTTGTTTTCCGACGCTTCTGACAAAATCGATATTCTCTTTTTACTTCATCCGAGGTATGAAGTGATTCGAAGCTATTTTAGTTTGGTTCTATGAAACGGCTCGCGTCATTCCGCCAGTTTTGCTCTGAGCTTTTATTTCCTTAGTTCTCATTTCTATTTATTTAATATTCATGGCATGAAAATAAATTTTCTTATTAAAAATCTAACCTGTTTTAATCCAGAACATATATATAGATATATAGTAGGAAATATATAAATAGAAATACTAAAAACTAATTAAAAACTATAAAAAACCCATGAAAAATAAGCTAAGTTAAGTAAAAAAAAAGTTAAAGGAAACAAAAGATAAGAATAGAACGTAGTAAACCTAAAAGCAAATTGGGGCTAAGGACCAAATGTGCTGGGTTAATTAATTTGATGGTACTAATAATACTTTTTTGAAACCTGGAAGGATATTATAGCGAATTATCCAAAAAACAAAAGATTGCAATAAATAAAAATTTACAAATAGGTAAATCAGTATTAAATTAAATGAGGATATGAAAAATATCGACGTATTATAAAAGTAATGAACAAAAAAGATACTTACAAAAAATTCAAAAAAATTGAAATCATATAACATAAAAACAGAATTATAAAAGAATCATTAAGTGTAACAAAAGTGATTAAATGCATAACTTAAATAACGAAATTCAACCCGCAATCATTACCAGAATGTTGATGAGAGCTGACAATACTAGATTGTTTATTAATAAGTTGGTTGTTATTGTGACAATGAAGTGTATATGTATATATATATATATATATTCCCTAATCCTGCTTTTACTTTGTTTTACTGTCTGATGTTCCATCCCCTTGGGATAGATATAGACTTAATTTTTCAACATGGCTCTGTCTTTTCTAGTATGTTGAAAATTTCTGTTGTATGGGGAAGGTGAATCCATAAAGTATTGCTTAACCCTAAATTTGCAGGCCTAATTAAGCGACAGCTTCAGAAATCATAATAGGTCTCCATTTTAGTCCAAAGATTATTTTGGTATCTTCAATTTTAATAGTACTACACCTCTGTTTCCTGTTTTGGCTGTTTTATCCAATTTTAGTACAATATTCTTTTGCAACATTTATTTTCTTGATATGTTTCTTAAAATCCAATTTCTTTCTTTTTTAGCCCTGTAGGAAGTACATTTTTGTCTCTTATTATTTTATCTTATTATATTACACTATATATATATATATATATATATATATATGGACTTGAAAAGGATATTAAAAAATATACAGTAGAACGTCGTTTAACCGAATCAATTGGGACAGGACACCGTTCGGATACGCAATAGTTCGGATAACCGAAAACCGAATGCTATCCATGCAGTATATGTAACCGGAGACTATACGAATATGGAAAATCATCACATGCGGGAAACGGGCTTGAAGAAAAAGCAAAATAGGTGCAAAATGTCGCAATTTTACCTTTATTGTGGAAAATAATCACTTATTTTTCGTTGTACCATTGTACACCTTTTTTTCGCTGCAAGGTCTCTGATTCTCTAGAGTACAGTAGTTGAGTAGGACAGCATTCTGATTGTTGTTCGTACCACTCCATAGCTGTCTCGAACGCAAAAAAGGCGTCAGCATTTGTGATGGACCCTTGCTATTTTCGTTGTTGTTGTTTCCCGTCTCTTTTGGCTTCACACGAAACAACTGTTGAGCACATTGCATTGTTCGAAAACGTACCCGGAATTCGGTCCGGATATTTGACGCCCTGGATAATGAACGTTTGGATAAACAACGTTCTACTGTATATGTTACCGGCAAAGTATGAAATCCGGCATTCTATAGAATGCCTAGGCATTGTATAGATTGCCTAAATCTAGCCGGCAATGTATGGAATGATTCCTATTTCACACATTGCCTAGGCATTCTATAGAATGCCTACTGAGAAACCGGCAAAGTATGAAATACATCTCAGATTCGTGTCGAATATTATCAATTGGCAAGACATAAAATTTTAACGCGTGTCTCAGGCTCAAAATCTGTTAATTGTACATTGCTGTTTTTTCGGGAATGTCAAAATACTCAATTTTATTTAAACTTGTTCAACAAAAAATTGGTTTTTTCCTGTGCTACCTGAAAATGGAGGAGCAAGCTATAGTGCTGGCGAAGGAGCCATGGTCTGTAGCAGGGGTCGGCAACCTATGTCAGACGTGCCACATGTAGTACGCGGTACAATTCTCAGTAGCCCGTTGCACTACTCAACAAATCTGTAAATTTTTGAATTGTTTCAAAAATGCTCTACTGTGTGATTCGGTGAATCATATTGGTAGATTAATTTGACACACAACAGCTAAAAGGTTGCCGGCCCATAGACATGAAACAACTATTCGACTGCTAGTTGTCGAAAATTCGAGTTGATGCTGCAACAGAAAAGAGGTTTTCTTAACTGAAATTGCTTACTAGAAGTTACTAACTGATATAAACAATACTAAAATGACTACTAACCTAGGTACTATTAGTTTCTGAATAGCTATGATATGATGTTTGCGGAAAATAAAAGTGAACTTATTTAACCTGTTAAAGAAGGCGTCAGTATCATAAAACAGTGGTCCCCAACCCCTGGTCCGTGGATCAAAGGGTATCGGGACACTCAAGGAGCATTAAATTATTTCCATTATATTTACTGGGGTGTATTTTTCTCGAGTTTGGGCGATTTTCCATGGAAATCACTTCATATTTTATGTGAAATCATTTTATAATTATTTTTTGGGGAAACTGAATTTTATTCTGAAGGCATGTTTAAATACAATTAAATTATAAAACTAAAACATTTTAAAATATAAATAATCAACGTCCTACCCACAGCGGGCCGCCATAAAATTATCAAACGTTGACCGGTCGGGAAGATAAAAACGTTGGCAAGAACTGCTATACAGTATTACGTCACGGATTCTTTTTTAATTCCCAATGGGGCTGCAGATTGGTATTTTTACCATTTTCAGACTTAGTACATTCCCCAGATGCTGGTATCCCTTTTTAGTGCGGTACCATGTAGGCGATACCAATAGCCGCCGGTAATTTTGATACCCAGTTTCCTTCCCAGAGGGAGGTACCTGAGCACTGACGATGTGAACTTGTTCTAGGAATTTAATTTGCCAAGAGCAAAATTAAATTCCGGATTCTGGGGATGTGATAGAATTCTGAAAGAACCTTCAATAAAATACAAAAATGTTACACGTTATGATATTGAACTGTACATCCACCTTTGTGAACCTAGCCAGAAAAAACTGAAAATTATTTAAAAGTATTGTAGTAAAAACTTTGATTTTCTTCCAAACGCAAATATATTGGCACTTGTAATGAGTGGGAAATAGGATGGTTTCTATCGACTTGAAACTTCAGAAGGAATTTTAATACAAGTATATGCGAAATCATATTTTAATTATAATTTTTTTTAATGGCAGTCTCATTATTTTGTCAGAATAACATTTGTACTTTTAGGAATGTAAATCATTGAAATAATATCCTTATCATGAGTTTTTTCATACTTTGCCTAAATATCTTTAGGCATTGTATAGAATGCCTAGGCATTCTATACAATGCCTAGGCAAAGTATGTAATAAATCTCGTATTTCATACTTTGCCTAAAAACGTCCGGCATTGTATAGAATGCCTAGGCATTGTATAGAATGCCGGCATTTCATACTTTGCCGGTAACATATATATATATCCCTTTCAAATTCATTAAGCAACTACAAAATTTGCAGACATTTAAACTCTTTCTATTTGGTATATTCTCTGCAAGTCTTTTGGTACATTTGCAATTAGTTGTAGAGTGTTTCAATTCTTTAAGAATTTTTCGAAAAAATTCTTTTAAACACTAACCAAAAGCAAAAAAATTAATAATGAAACAACTGTGTAATAATAACAAAAGTAGATATTACTTGCTATGTTGAAATATTTAGTGCTATAAATCATACAGGTCATTGACCATTCAGATAAATAACAAATAAAAATTTATTAATATAAATCTCGATTATATAACTTTAAATTTATTCTAAGAATAAGCAAATAAAATATTTTTTTGCAAACGTTATGGACCCTAATCAATTTTTTAGAGCCTGAGTAAACAGGGCAACTGGTTCCTTCCATCTTAGATCCTATTGCTTATAATTTAAGATATATTAGATAAATAAAAGGATTGCACAGCCACACTTAACCATTATCTGTATTTAAATTTGTTGCTGATTCTTTTAAATATTTTTTTATGGAATATTTCTAATGAATTGTATTATGCACCCTAAAAATCAAAAATGACACACCATAGAGTTATCCAAATTAGACGAAGTTGCGTATGAGTATACCTTAAGACCGAATATGTAAATAATTAATTATTGGCTTCCAATGTTTAACTAGAGCTCCAGCGCATTCAAGAGAGCATCCAGATGATATATAAAACTGTATATGTCAATGATAAGGTTTAACTTAAATATAAATGTAGTCCCGTTGACCCACGTGGACAAGATTAAATTTTTACAGAAGTATTCACGAATAGTAATGGGACACCAGTAACTCTTTTGAGCATTGATAGGTAACTCAGAGAAGGGAAGTAATCAAATAGGATGAGATGTTCCAATAAAGAGCAAAGGGGACTTAACTACGAGAGACGTGAATTCTGTGTGTGAGAAGACTTCTGTTAAATTGATCCTCCTTTCATGGATCAATCCACTACTCTAATATTTGATTTACAATTTAGCTATGGTGACAGTCGTCGCTTAAATATCTTCAACTATTTAATGCCCGAACCTCGCTATCAATGTTTACAAATACCTCATCGACAGATATCTTTCCTTAGCGTCAACTTCTCAATATTTCAATCTCCAGGCAACTCCGTCTATTCATCCATTCTCCTCTCTCTCTAACTCACTAGCTCTAGAAAACCTATACTATATATTACTGACCTAATCTGCATATCACGGTTTCTACTTCTATAAGGGTTGGTTGAGAATGATAGTCCAAAGATTTCCCAAGAGTGTTAGTGGAAGGACGCGTATAGATCCGTCACAAATTTTAATGAAATTTTTGAAAATAATTTTGAATTTAGGGGATAAGAAACGACACCTCAGTATACTTTCTGTAAAGTAAATATTTATATGACATTAATTATATCTTAAAAACAAAAATTTTCTTATCATTCTATCTCTGAAGGAGTGTAAAAAGGGATTTCTTTTCTTTGCCAATTATGATTTATGACTTTAATATGTGTCATATTTCAGTTGTTAATTCTTAAGTCTGCTTGTTGTGTTTATATCAGAAGTTGGTGTCAGAATCTTTTCTATTTTCCAAAAGATATAGAATTTAGGATTATTAAACTTGTTTCCCTATTATTTAAGAATTGAACCTAGATTCAGCATATTAAAATCAAACGCCGGGTATGTTGTACTGTCTTTAAAATCAAAGATATGTGTCACTTCATAGTCTTTGAAATAACCTCAAAGACAAAATTGCCAGGATTAGTCTTGGGACCTGACAGGCCAATCCGTAAAGCAGGGGTTGGCAACTTATGGAACGCGGTGCAATTCTCAGTGGCACTCTGCACTACTCTGCAAATTTGTCAATTTTTGAGTGGATGGAATTGAAAAAATTTGTAATGGATCTTATTTGACATACATCTTCAAAATTATAGACATTTACGGAATTACGAAAAAGTCTGAAAGATAAATCTAAAGATAAATTTACAGCTATTTTCTAAATTATTGAACGTCATTGCTGAAGAGATTTAATTGTTTGAAGAGAGAAAATAGAAAGTACTCTGCTTTCCGTTTTTGTAAGTAAGTAAAAACATCTTTCCTCATATAAAAAATATTTCGAGTCCGCAAAGAAATTGTTTAAGAACGGAATGCTCCGAATCTTGTGTAATTGAAATTCACAAATTATACCCCTAATTTTGCGATACCAAAGTAGAGAGGTGCATTCACGAAGTTCGCATTAAATTATTTATTTATTTTTTCAACAAACTATAATGAAGGTAATGCTTTCATTTTACGTTGACTATTTCTTTTACTTTAATAAACATAATTAAAAATACAAAATTTATGTACAAACTTTTAATTTTGTTGACGAAATAGTTATATTTTTTGCTGTTTATTTTTATGCTAAGAAATATTTTTAAATGTTGAAAAATTAATATATAATAAATCTGTAAATATCTCTATTATTGTCCTCTATTCTCTATCTCTGTTTATATTATCGCGGGAACCGAATTGTTTACAAAATGTCCTACTGTGTGGTCCACTGAATCCTATTGGCACGCCACTGCTAAAAGGTTGCCGACCCCTGCTGTAGAGTATCAACTGTATAATTTTCCTACTACTTGAGTTCAAAAGTCAAGTTTAATTTGGGACACACTCAGCAAAACGTATAGAAATTGGTTATATTCATAAAAGCAAGGTGGTTAATATTTATCAAAATTAAATTTCTCCCTGATTGTTTTACCGCAGAAAATATAAAAGAAAAGTATATTACGCATTTCTTAATATTAATTTTTATAAGCACACTGAGAGAAAGAAAAATATTTCACCTATTAACACACACGCACATGGTACTTCTTATTTGTAAGATCCCTTCTTATGCTTAAAGTTTAAAATACATTTAATATTGATTAAAATATCCTTCATTAGTAAGGATTTGATGCGCAATAAATTTGTCGGGCTTCTAGGTCTTCCTATAGCAAAGTGTTGATGTGCAGGCTAGAGAGCTCTTTCAGGTGTCAATCTCGTCATTTGACCCTCATTCAAAATTACGAGGCATATCGGTTGTGTTTAGCGAACCTTATAATCGAGTTGAAATAGGTAGTGGGAAATGTTCAACACACACATTAAAAGCCTGTTATGTAAGGTGATTGGCTTTTAATAACAAACCAATGAGCAATCAGTTTCTAATATAAATGCTAATTGTTAATCAGACCGGTTCTGGACCAACAATGAAGTATTGTATTAACATATTCTTGAGCTTAAGTTCTGCTCAAAATAGCTCAAAATCAAATTAAACTATTTCACAAAGAATTTTTTTGTTGTTGCAAGATTTCTTAAATGAATTTAAATTCAAATGCTATTCGATTTCTTTTGAGAAAGCTGCTTAAGTCTGGCATATTAGAGCTCTCTATGAAAAATCTACTTTAATTTTGTATTTAATCGCCTTAAAAATTTTGCTTTGTCTTATATATCCTTTGTCCTATTATTATTATTAATTGGTTTTCCAAAAATTTTAACAGAATCTGAAGATTTCTCAAATATTCTCTTGATAAATTAATGAAACTAATATTAACTGTTTACTAAAGATAATTTAAAAAATAATTAGGACATATGATGCAGGTTTACTTTCAATTCTTTTTCTTTTTCTTTTAGTTTTGTTTTTTAATTTACTCGAAATATTTAAATATATTTTACCTTAATTAAAACAAGTTTATATCGGCAGTATTTTTGCAAACAAGCACAAGTAGTTCTTCAGATTAATTAAAAACTCTTTTCGAAAGTTTTGATACTGGATCTAAAATATCGACTAAAAAATGTAATGTAAAATGTAAAAAATGTATGCATCATTAAAATTATATTTTATCAAACCTAACGAGAGATATCTTTTTAATATTGGATAAAAACTTAACTTTATCATACACCAAAACACTTCAAGGATTACAGATCACAAAAAAACTAGTAAATAAAGCAAAGAGTTAACAAAAGAGTTCAGGTTTGGTACTGAATTCGATTTCAGATCAATATGCCATACATCTCTTTGATATTAAGATCATAAGTTTTAATCGTAGAATTTAGAACGTTTAAGGTATACGAAATCTTGCAACAGCTTTTTTTTTAAATTGAGATATGGGTTTTTTTTTTGTTGTTGTTTTTAGATTTGTTTAGTACATTTTAAGAAATATATGCTAAAATTAACAAGAGAAAAAGGAATTATTATTACTAAAATGGAAAAAATTGGTAAAAATGTACGGAAAAACAACATAAACACGGCCCATTTTGTAACAAAAGTTTATGAATAAATGTTCAATTTTTCTAGTCTGATGTGTTGCTATGTTATTCATTTTTAAAATAACCTTCAGAATAAGATATATTTTAACTTTTACAAAAACTAGAGAGCTTTATCTTAGTTATTATAGGAAATTGTTTTAAAAAACAGTAATTATATTAATATAAGGGAATGTAAATTTTGTAATAAAACAGTGATTGATAAATCTGAAGGGTAAAACACTTCTACTATTATACAGAACACACACAAAAAATTTCAATTAATTAATTTCAAAATTTTTTGAGGAATCGCTGTCTCCGTTTGTGCATTTTCAAAAAAAAAAAAAAAAAACCGCACATTTCGAGAAAAACGCGTTTTAAAGTAATGGCATCTGCTTTTACTAGAACACTTGTAGTTTTTGTTACAGTGAACGGAAAATAATAAACTTGGTATTTTTATAAATCTTATAAGATGGCATATAAAAAAAATAAGAAAATATTGCCATTTTTTTGGCACACTTTACAATTTTAGGGTAGTCGGGTACCTTAAGAACGAGGACAGATGTCAATTCCATACTGGAGAAATCTAATGCGATGTTAATATAATAAGTCATAATATATCTAAGTTTAACTGGAGGAAATATGTAATGAAATGATAAATAGGGCATTGCGTGTAATAAAATCATTCATATAATCGCAATTACAATAATGTTATGTCATAAAATGTGGGACACAGGATTGTGTAATAAAATAACAAAATAATCGTCCCTTTATTATTTGATTCTATTTGATATTATAAAGATCCTTTGAAAATATATAAGAATTGCCCAAATGAAAAGTGGACGCATGTGATTGAGTTAGAAGGAGTACACTGATGACTGAGCCACCAAACAGGGACACAGAAAATGGTAGGAAGTGTACACCGCTTATGGCATCCGACGGTGACACCTGATCGTGTTAGAGGAAATAGATGGAAAGTAAAGTAGTGTACAGATCGGAACAACCTGTGGTAGTATGGTTTCTGATTGCAGAAGGTGAGTTTAATGTGGACATTTATTGACGAATAGGGGTAGTCCATGTCGAGCAATGTTTAGGTCGATCGCGTGGGAACAGTTAGTGTTAAAGTTTTGACAGGGGGGAAAGGTCATCGGATCTTCAATGCAATGTCTGTCCACACATATCCAGTGAAAAATAGACAAATTTTAAAAAGATCCACGTTGGAAAATATTAGAACACCCACCGTACAGTCCGGATTTGTCATCCTGGGACTTCTAGGCCTTTAAGTCACTTAAGAGAATATAAAGTTTCTATTTGAATGATGAAGTGAAAGAAGCTGGTCAGGACTTCCTCAAAAATCAACCTCGTTCTTTCTAGAGTGAAGACATAGATCTCCTGCCCAAACGATAGTACCTGTGTCACAACACACCTATAGTGATTTATTTTTTATTTTCAATAAAGGCATTCTTTTTATTTAATTTCTCCACTTTTCATATCAACAACCATCATATTTAAGTACAAAAATTTCATATATTATTTTAAGCTTAAAAGTACATTCAGGACCCATACAAAAAAAGAAGAAAAATGCAGCAGATCTTGGAAAAATTGTTTTGGATGAAAAATAACATCATCAAAGCATTTAAATTATTCAGTAAAATTGAATTTCTAGATATTTCAAACACATTTTTATTTCATCTGTTTTAAGATTTAATACTCTTCCCAAACAAAATAACAATAATAACAAAATAATATTTTTTTCTTAGCGACTATTATTGTATTTCTAAAGAATATGTAACAAAACAAAAACTCTAAGAACTTATTTTGTTGACTGAAGCTTGTTCTCCGATCTTAGACAACAGAGCAAATGGTACTGTATTTGCTCGAAATCTAATACAGATAGCGAGTTAAAGAAGAAAGAGTTAAGATACCGTATATGTGAGACAATTCATTTACGGTGAACACTGTAAAAAAAAATTACTCTTACTCGTAAAACGTAGAACGTTGAAAAGTTTCTCTTATCGGTATCGTTTTGTTTTATGTTTTCGAATAAATGGCTTCCATTCTTCGTAAATGAATTCATTTTTTACTTCTAAGAAAGATAGGAATTTGAAACAGATTTTTTTTCGTATTGGATGTTTTAATCTTAATTCTAGAGACTCGAAAAAACATATTTATATTATCGTTTGTCTAAGGCTTGTTGTATTGGAATTATTTTTAAAAATGAAAAATCTAACATCAATATTCATAAAAAATATGTTTTTTTTTATCTTTTTGGGAATTAAACAATTTCATTACAAAAATATATAATACCTGTCGGTTCCTGTTTACTCTGAAACCCTTTGTCTACCTGTAAACCCGGCTAGGTGTGTGGGAGAAACTGAATAATCAACAGACATGATTTCAATCTAATCAATTTATTGTTACAAAAATATCAATCAGACACAATAGCAATCTAATTAAGATAGGCGATTAAATAGCAGAGAGCGGAGGTGAGATTCTATAACACGGGGATACTACTACGGACCCTCAACTGAATCTAAGATAGCTTAAATATGCTCAAATATAAACTAAGTCGCACACTAATAAGCTAACTTCTAATTAATCAAGCTCACGATACCTGTACTTTTTATGCATCGGATCCTACACTGGAATCTTGCAGGGGATCTTTACCGGGATTGTTCAATGTCGTTGGATCCACTGGTGCAATCCGTTTTCCTGGACAACTCCAAAAGACCTCTTTTAATAATTCCACTATATATATATATATATATATATATATTTCTATAATAGACTCTTTCATATTTAATATGTTTTGAATTTTTTGATCTTCTGCTTTGTTAGTGATATTATTTTTATATATTTTATTATGCTATTATTTTTCATTTTATGTTATATATATATATATATAGATCTTTTAATCTTCAATTAACAAATTAACTCGCAGACTCTTTGCTAACTCCTACTTGCCAACTCACAAACTCGCGAAAACAGAATTTATATAATATGCTTCATTTATGCATAATCACTCTTTCTTGGTCGGTGAAAGCTGGTTGAATTGAAATATTTCCCCCCCAGAAGAGTCCCCAAGGTTTTAATATAGTCGCGGATAGATCCGTCACAAATATGTGCCCAACGTATAACCGTGAGCTATCCGCGAGTTTTATCCTCTCTAACTCGGGGTTTCTTTTCCCTCGGGATTTTATTGGCATTTTAATCTAAAATAACGCCGTACCACAAATGAATGTAACTACCGAATAACGCATAAGTAGTCAAAGAAGTGGATGATAAGATATAATAGATGAAATTAGAGATCAGCTGTCGGCAGCCTTTTATCTGTGGCATGTCAAATAAATCTACTAATATGATTCAGGGTACCACTCAGTAAAAAATATTTGAAACAATTCGATTCCCGCTGCAGTGCATACATAGTTAGAGAATAGAGGTCAAAAATACAAATTCAGAGTTTTATTATATATTAATTATGCATCATTTAAAGATATTGATTAACATAAAAATAAACAACATAAAATATAACTATTTCATCAACATAATTTAAAAATCAAAATTGTACATAAATATTCTTATGGATCTTTAAATGATCCATAATATTATTTATTAAAAAATTTTAATAAATATATTTTATTATCCTTAAGAATGTAATCTTATAAAAATAATCATAAAAATAAGAAATAAATAACATAAATATATTCCTGCAAGATAGTTAAATTAAAAGTTAAAATTTAATGCAAATTTTATCCTTGCAACGTCCTAACTAGCATCGCAATATCAAGGGTATAGTTTATGACTTTCGATTCGACGCACGATTCTGAATGTTCAGTTGTTACTCACCTTCTTTGTGAAATCCAAATATATTTCATATGAAATTTTTTTTTGCAGATATGTAAAATAAAAAGCAGTAAAGCAGAGTGCATGCAATTTTCTTCGAACGATTAAATTTCTACAGCAATGACATCTAACAGTTTTAAATAGCTGTCAATTTATCGATCGAGTTATCTTCCAGATTTTTATTCCCCTTTCCATAATTCTGAGCATGTTAGTTCAATAAGCTCAATTTCAAAATTATAAACTTCATTAAAATATTGACTAATTTAAGAAGTGGTATAGAATGTCACTAAGAATTGCTCCGAGTGCCACATTGACAGGCATTAAAAGATTATAAGATTATTAAATTTCCTATATTACGAGATTAATTCGTATCAGTGCTAGATTTGCGTAGTTACTTTTACGATACGAGGCTGCGGAGGATTTTCCCTCTGTCAAGTTCGAGAGCTGCATCTCATTCAGATAAATACAAATTTATTCCTATCCTGTAACTTGTCTTCTCTGCACATCACGTAACCATCTTTAGTATTTAACAAAATAAAAGTATATTGTCCACATTTTTTGATTGTCTTGATATCGAGTTTCATTTAATGGCTTCTACCTCATGCTGTGTTCGAATCTCCCCAGGAATCAGGCTACAATGAGCTTAATCTTCACTTGAACTTACTTACATGAGGAGAAGATACCACGGCACCCTTGTCTTCCTTGAAACATATTGAGTGTAGATAATAAACCCTGAAAATGCATCAATACTAACAACAGCTGAATGAGTAAAAAATTTAGTATCTATAGTTAGCATATTTAAGTAACTTTAACTGCATTTATTGGAAAATTTTGTTTTTTATAAATTCAGAAAGGAGACACAAGAAAATAAATTTTTCGCGAAATGATTTACTTTGAGTTTCTCAATTCATTGTTCCAAAATTGGTTTCACAGACGTCGCTGTAATGCTCAGCGTGTGTTCACAGTGCTCTTAAATATTTTCTTTCTCGTTTATCTCTATAAATAGCTGCTCACAAACTTTGGTATTTTCAAATATCGATCCCATAAAGAAGCCATCATTGTGAGGGAATGAATGGATATTATTTTTCTTTGGTAAAATATATTTTACAGAATTCCAATGAAAAAGATGAAACATTCTCTTTCAACGAAATTTCAGATTCTGACTTTGTACATTCTATTGAAAAATTATCAAGTACTTTGTTTATTCCAGCTGAAAATGTATCAAAAACTAGAAGATTTTCTGAATATCTTAAAATTTATTTTCAAATTCCTGTACCAAATTTGAAAAAAAAGTTGCATAACTTACGATGCTCACAAAACCTTTATTACGCAACGTGTCTAACTCTGTCTTAGTAAAATATTCAGTATTATATATGCTCTACTCTATATTATGATATTAACAATGTAACTGTAACATTTGGAGAACCTATTTTATTGTATGTATTAATACTTTAAAACATAAATATTATACACAACAACAATGTGGCGTGTAATACGCATATATGAATACTTCTTACATAAGACAAAGGTATTTTAAAACATTCCTCCCTGAAAATATCTTCTAACGATGACGGGGAAGAACGTCTTTTTATTTGTCACCTAAGATATTTCCATCAAGGTTCAATGTAATGTTGAAAGTCCTGTGACTAGGTGTCACAACTGTTTCATTTCCCGTCATGTCTTCATTGAACCAAAGTGTGATACAATTCTCTGAATAGACAAGAGTATCGTCTGAAAGAAGGGGTTATAATCAGGGAAGATTGTCCGCATTACTGAATGAACTTAATCCTGGAGTACGTTAAACTAGATCTCGACTCCTACCCGATCTTTCAGATAGATCTGAAAGAATCTAATGGATTTCACGGTATTAGAGATCCACTTGTAAACTGTATGGTTGGAAACAAATAATCAAGATGAAAAGTTGTAGATCGGTTAATTGCCAAAAATAAATTCTACCTGTGGTGGGAAACAAAGTGAAAGATGATTCAGCAGAACAATTTACATCCTTCGAAGGATTCTGTCTTGATGTTCTCTGCACTATCGTATGCATTTTTATTGTTATTGTCGTAATTCTTATTGATGTCAGTAATGAATGTTTCCACTTTGCAATATGTTCATATACGTAAATCAAATATGTGAAATTCCTCATGAACTGTTTTGTTTGAAATGGAATTATTTTGACTAGCGTTTAACCTCTTCGCGCAGGGTATGTAATACCCATCTTCTAACTTTTTCAGAGCTCCTTCTAAACGTTTTTTTGGAAAGTGGGTGGTTTTCTGTGTGACTTTAAGGTCATATTCTTTGAGGGGCCTTAGCTTGTAGGTGAATTCTAAATATATATTTTTGGATACCGCCTCTTCGGGTATGTCATTCCTGCACGTGAATTGCCGTTACAGTTCTGAATGCATGAGCCCACTTTAAATCTTTCTTATGCTATGGCGCATTATTGTAATTATGATGAAGAAATGTGATATTTAAGTAATTTAATAGATATAGTATTTCATAGATATAGTTGAACAGTATTTTCGGATGAAGAAAATCTATTTGCGGTGATGATGAGGAAGAATCAAATGATGAAGAGTATAATAGCAAGTATGATTCCTCTACTGAAATCTATCCAGATAATTTAATTGAGGGAGCAATTATCGTCCTTGATAAAATGATCCCATCATATTCAATGGCTGGAAAATGTATTCGTTAGCCTATGACAACCTTTTTTGTGTTGTTGAACATTGTGATAATAAATGTGCAAATTATTTTGTTAAGTACTCAGAAACCACCTTATAAACATCGAATCAGACGCTGATTTCTGAAATGTTTTGGATTTCGATTTACAAAAGAGTGTAGAAACCAGCAAGCAATGCTTCTACGAAATTTTTAAAAAAGTAAGGTTCAGTGAAAAACATCGCACTCACTCGCGACGAAACTAAAGGAGTGTATAAACAAAGTACTGAATACCCTTATAAAAAGAACAGAAAAGCTAAATTTATATGTGAAAAGTGTAATAAATATAATGCATTACCTCTTTTTCTTCCGGTTTTACTTTTGTATACAAGTTTTATGGTAAAAACAGAATGTAACATTATTGGGTATGAGATACCCTGCGCGAGAACTTTCATTCTTGTTTTTTTCGCGTGAGTGATGCCGGGTTAAATCTGCTACTAAATATCTGTATCATGCTAAAAATTTGCACAATAGTTTTCTGGGCGGTTTTGCTTCTTCTTCAGTAGGTTTATCTATTATTATATCTATCATCTCTCTTTCTCTCTCTATATATACAGGATATCCCGAAAAGTCGGTAAACCCACGTGCTAGTCTGCTCGATTGATGAACATATTTTATACTAGAGGTTTTGTCCGAAAACGTGAACTGCCATCGCTATGCATATAGAAGAAATGGAACGGAGTCCGTTTAGGCGAGGGCGGCACACAAGAAGGATGCATCATTTTAGTTAAGATAAATCGACCAATATCGACCGTTCAAAGGGTTTCGAATAAAAAAGGGAAAGCTGTTAGATAGATAAAACAAAACCCCTCTATACAGACGTCTGACAAGTCTTGCATTGCTTGCATGGTTGCACCGAAGATTAAATGAGGCAGGAGCGTTCTGAGTAAACAGCTACATCAGTTTTGTCAACGTACCACACGCACACCTTCCGTAGAGAAAGCTATGCTACGAGAAACTGAAAGATCCCGGGAACAAACGAACACGACTTTGGTGTGCTACGCACTGTTGCTATGGTGCATATTGCCCGAGGAAAGGCTACATCCCTACCACATCCAAAGAGTACAGATATTTTAATTTAATTTAATAATAAGTTTCGACATTCGATAATAAATAATTACATTTGATTGCTTACATTCATAATCAAAGGGAAAGCATCTAAATTATTTTTATTAAATAGTTTATTCATTATGAGAATTTTTTTTAGGAAATGATACGAATACATAAAATATTATGAAGTTTATTTATTAATTTTTTTTTGCATTTAATTCTAAAAAATATAACAATTTACATTTCAGGAAATAATGTTAATTTCATTACTTTTAACTTGCTTTAGTTTTCCTTCACATGACTCTTCTAACTTATTCATTAACGTATTGTATTCGAGCCAATATAATTCGAGTTGTCTGGTTAACTTGCAATTTCAATTCTTTTCATTTTTAATCATGTTTATTCATCTCTCTCTCTTGTAGAGAAATTTTGATTATATGTATATATATATAGAGAGAGAGAGAGTGAAATATATTCACTTAACATGCAGCTGAGGGGACTGAAATATTTTTTCCTGTTTAAGGATATTGCAAAAAAGAAACATACATTCAACAAAATTAAGTTTATTAGAGTACATTTTATTTACATAGATATGTATATATGCATATATTTAACGGGCATGTACGGGTATCACAACCCCCAGGGGTCCTAGTGATCTTTCCCTTTTCTCAAGGGGTTTACTGTCTTTGGTAAACGCGGGTGTCATGACCCCGGGGTACTCTAGGTGATCCTTCTCTATTTCCGACCCTAATTCTTGTGGAGCCAAAATGTATAAATAGTTCACGATGTTGCGATTGCCACCCATCTGATTCAAAACTGTGTCCCAAATGGAAAATTGAAAAACAAACACAAGAAATCAAAACTAATAAAAATATCTCTTACTTAGAAGCACGAAAACTAATAGTCCCACAGGTAACCCAAACCTATGCCCAGGCTACAAAATCTTCAATTATAAACAATTCCACACAAACAGATGAAACTATTACGAAAATAGTATGTCCACCATCAAAATTACTTCAACCAGCCTCATCCCTCTCGAAACAAAATATATCTGCATCTATTCCTACAGTCTCTACATCGTCTTCTTCAACTCAGGCACTCCTATTACCATCACTTCTACAATATCAGAATCCCAGCCATATACTTCTACATTTAATATAAATGTTCCCTCATACTTAGGGGACCAAGCAATAGTTAAAAATCAAGAAAAAATTTTCCAGCTAAATATACTGAAACAATTACCCCTCGTCTTCACCTTTCCAAAACCGAATATCATTCACAAGTTGCAGCTATTGCAGTCGAAATTTCTGCAGTCAAAAGAAAAAAAGACCCTTAAAACCTCTTAAGAAAAGCTTCCTCCAGAAACCGTATCTAATACAATAGAAATAAAGATGGCATCATATAAACCAAAGAAAAGTACACCTGCACTGAACACATCGGATGAAGAGAAGACAAGCTTATATATGAAGTTGAAGAGGAAGTGAACGACGCTTTTTAATTCCAACCGGAAATGACTTTTTTTTCCATCATACTAAGCGGACTTGGTGGGAAAATTCCCCACAAAATGTATTTATTTTTATTTTAAAAACTTTTTATACACAATTTCTGATTTTAAATTTTACTATTAAAATTGATTTTATAAAGCTATTAAGGAATAATATACTTTGAATATTTACAAAGTTGTTTGGCGCAGGCAGCTTAGCCAAAATTGGCTCTTGAGTATAATAGAACCCTACACTCACTCACTTGTTTCTAATCTTCAAATTATATATTTGATTTTTACAAGCTAAGCTTATCGGATTTAAAACCATATGTAGTTTTCTAATGTTTACAGAAAGTTGAATAAGTTTTTTCAAATATTTGCTATTTTATGAGTTTATTGTGCTATTTTTTCTGTTTACGAATCAATAAATATTTCAAAAATTTCCAATTTAATACGCAATAACGAATAATAAAACAAATTAAACGATAAAAAATACTGCTAACAAAATACACCAAAAAAGACTAGAGATAGCACAAAAAAATTTATTTTGTAGATAACATTTGACCAAGTATCAAATGATTAAATTTATAGACTTCTGTGAAGTGTGGTTCCTGCCAGAATCAGTAGCCAGAGTAGTCGCCATTGTTGTAGATGAACGCTGCCACACGCCTCGGCAATGATTCAGAGACTTTGGATGTGTTCTTGAGGTACAGCAGACCAAGCAGCTTCCACACGTTGCCAAAGTTGATCTGGTATGGCAGCTGGGGGTGTAATCTGGGTCAATCGTTGACCAACCATGGACCACATGTTTTCTATCGGCGAAAGATCCGGAGAGCGAGCCGGCCGGGGAAGCAATTCAATCTTGTGATTGACGAAGAATCTTTGGACAATGCGTGCCACATGTGGTCGCGCATTATCCTGTTGAAATATGGCTGTGGCCATGCCCTGAAGGTAAGGAAGAACAACTGGCTCCAACACCTCGGAGATGTAGCGCTGGCTGTTTAAAGTACCGGCAATGCGTACTAGAGGAGTGCGAGAGTGATATCCAATACCGCCCCATACCATAATACCCGGTGCAGGACCAGTGTGGCGGTGCTTAACGCAGCTGATCAGCATCCTCTCTCCACGGTGTCTCCAGACTCGAATCCGACCATCGTGGTGTTGCAGACAGATGCGTGACTCGTCAGTAAAGACAACTTCATTCCATTCTGCCGCCCACATCCTTCTTTCATCGTACCATTGGCGGCGGAGACGTCTGTGGTTCTGCGTCAAGGGTAGACCAAGCAATGGACGTCTTACGGACAGACCACTCTGCTGTAAACGGCGTCGAATGGTACACGCAGACACTGAATGATGCGTTACAGACTCAATGTGCTGTGCTATGGTTCGTGATGTGACTGAGCGATCCGTCAAATTGTGCCATGCGCACAATTTGCCTTTCCTCACGTGAAGTGGTGCACTGAGGTCGATGCGATCGACCACGTCGGTCCGTCGTACCCTCTGCATCCAACGGTCACATATCCGCATTACAGTTGTTTGGTTTCGTCCAACACAACTACCGATTTCCCTGAAAGATAATCCCCAATCTCGGTAGGCTACTATCCTTCCTCTGTCGAACTCGGATACTTGATCAAAAGCTGATCGCTGTTTTCTACGAGACATAACTGATCGTTTTTTGGAGAAAAAACCACAAGAAAAACACAATTGCCGAACTTGAAATCGTCGAAATCTCCAAGCCTTAAATAGCGCTTTGAGGTGGCGCCACAGGCGTGCGTGATATGTGTCTGCGCTGAAATTCTAATCATTTGCATATCTTACCTCCGCTATTGCATGTTATAAATTTCATGTTTTTTGCGTGCTTCCTTCAAGGTGTTGCATTTACGGTGGCCATCAGTGTAGAATTCCACAAAATCAAGTTGTTCCAAATAACAATTTAAGAATGTTTTGGTACGATTTTTTTATCTTAAAATCTAAATAATAAATATAATTTATTCTATATATACAGCTGTAGTCAAATATCTAACCGTTAGGACGTGATTCCAATATCTTAGTCTATTTTTTTAAAGAAAATTTGGACAAATGATAAGGAATAATTGTCTTAATAAAAGATGCTGTTTTGAATCTTTCAGATGCGCTTATTTGTATTAGTCGTTATTTTTCCTTTTCGGTCACTATTTTAGGAAACAAGACGCTGAGCAATTATTCCTTATTTGTAATTTTATAACTTTGTCGCTAGTGTTGAATACATGATCAAAAGGTTTCGAGAACGACAACCAATATTTATTCAAACTTCACGACCTTACTCTGCAAATACAAACTAACTAAAACGTGTGGCTACTGAACAAATGTAAATATTAGTCCTACGTGACTGACTCCTCACATCCAGAGGAATAAAAATCGACAGAGACAAGCAAAAATGGATTCTTAAAACACCTGAAAAGCCTCACGATTGCTGCAACACACACATGGCGTTTTTAAAATAGATTGCAAAAAAAAAAAAAAAAATACAATTCTATTTAATCTTAGCATTGTTTCTATTCATTTGTGACTCACACGTTTCTTTCTTCCTCTTATTTTTCAAAGAGACATCTTTAAGCATTAATTAACGCTCAAATAACAATTCAAGTAGTAATTGTCTTTCCGATACTTCCAAAAATAATTTCCTGTTCTTCTTTCAAGAATGTGCTCGGGGTTATTTAACTTTTAATTCTCAGGCTTGTCATATAATGTGACGTTTGTCGTCGTATGAATGGAGCGGTTTTTTTATTATTTGGTGTAATATTCCACCGCCAGGGATGGTATTGGCACGTTTCCCATAGTTGACACCCTATCTCGTGGCGCGTCTCTCCTAGCTCGGGGCGAACTGACCTTCAACTCATGAAAAAGACCATTTGTCTACCCTGTCTTTCATTATTCATTCTAGAACTAATCTTAGCTCATTGGAGTGCGGGATGCCCAAATTTTTAGAAGGACGTTAAAATGTCCGTCATCACAATCGATCTTTATGGGAGGTGCTTAAAAGGGCTCCACAGGGATGGGCAGAGTTTTATTTCTGGGAATTAATTTTTCATTTTTTTTTATTCGTTCTTTCTTTAAACTGTTCGTAATATATTATTAATGTCTTTTTTTCCCTTTTGGCAGTAGGACATAAAAATCACTTAGCGCCATGTTTAAACGAACTTTCATAATATTTTTACAATCCATTACATCCCCATTTATTTTCCAAATCAAAAAATTTCTTAAAACAGTGTCGAAATACTATGATTCAAAAAGAGTTATAAAAGCAAATATTTTAATCCCCTGTATGAAATTATTTTTGCCTTTTTAAATATATGAATTCTAATTGCTATGTAATGCTTGCGTAATTCCAGAGTTTAAAATTATCGAGACATTTTTACGAAATGAATTTAGAATTAAAGGGTTCCTTTTTCTGTAACTTATTATCTTACAATTTCAACTTGAGAAGTAAAACGGAGGAAGTCTTGACTAGAGGTAAGACTGCAGTAATCGAATGGTCACCGTAGTTGAAGTTCGAATTATCATTCTCTGATGCCACTAAATACTCGTTGTATTTCAGGCTATCAAGGCTTCAAGTTCTCACATATACCTAATGTTGAAATATAGAGGGTGGGGTGTTAGCTCTTGTGTCGTCTTCGTCACTTGAGTGTGGCTCAAAGTTACGAAGTTCGTCACCAATAACCTCCTTATAGTTTCTTCGTGTGATTTTTATAATCATTCAGTCAAATGATTCAAAGCACACCATATAACAATTAACTTAAGTTGGAAAAAAAGCCCAAATTGAGCGACTAAATTAATGCATAAGCCAAGGAATTTGTAAGAAACTAAGAAAAGAAATTTCGAAGTGTTTTAAAAAAAGTTGCGTTCGTTAAACTGCTCCCTCTATAACTTTCTTGGGGATATTTTTATCGTTTACGAGGAAGAGCAATCCATTTCCTTTCCGCAAAATTAATATTTCTTCTCAATTGCATCTAAGAATGCCGTTTTATACAAATTTTAAGAAATACAATTGAATTCAGGGGCGTAGCTACCGCCGTATCATTCGTATCAGTGATTTGGTACCCCAAGCTTCAAGAGCCCTATCATATGTAACTATAATCCCATTAATAGGGCCTCAATATCTAAAAAAGGGCCCCAAAGGAACTTTGATACAGGGCCCACTGAGAACTAGCAACGTCAGTGGTTCAATTCTAAGCATGTTTTATCCATACTATTGCTAGAAATGTGTGTGTGTGTGTGAGCTAGGTTTGTTGAAGAATTAGAAGCAATAGAACAGTTTTTTTTTCAATCATACTAAATGAATAAGCCAAAATAAAAACGAACCTTATTAATCTAACTAATTACTTGTTTGCTTGTCTCAAATTCTTTTTTTTCCCTTTTATATTAACACATATCAATTAATTCATTCAACACTTGGCAAAATTCTAACGATAATGAATAAAAAGAAAATCATTTTGGCAAGTAATCCGTAAAGTTGTTCTATTAAAATATTTATTGTTTATTATTCAGATAATGTGGAGCATATAATATAGCACAAAAGTAAAGCGGCATATATAGTTTGGGTAACTGTCATTGATAAGGACGTAGCTACTACCGTATCAATTATACGGGGCCCCAAAGCTCGAGGAACCCCAACATATGCAAGCAAAAAACCGTGAAACATAAAAAGGGGCCCCAAGAAATTTTTGATATAGAGCCCACTCAGGACAATCTACGCCAGTGATCATTGATAAACATAGACTTGAAGGATATGATGGGTTTTTTTTGTCCTATTCAAACGTCCGTGAATATAAACGTAATAGCTACATATAGATTGATTCAATTTTCTTTTACAAAATCATAATACAAAAATTAGTGAATGTAGCTGCAAAAAAATATTGTGTTTATTAAACATATCACAAACTCTCAGTGAAGAAATCTTTCAAAAACATGTTTACATCTAGATAAATGAAACATCTTTGGATGCTGGACTGATTCATGAATGAAAGCATTAGTTCAGCCTTCCAGATAATATTTCAGTATCAATCTTCGTCAACATCAATACGATAAGTGTCACTCTAAACTCGCTGAATGTGTGGCATCGTCTGTGATAATTACTGTCCGTTTAAGATTACTTTTCATCAATGACACTAAGTTTTCAAATTTTTATATTTCATTTTCATTAAGTTTAAAATACTAAGTGTGAAGTAGAAATAGAAATCTACAAAACGCATAATTTTCTATTCGTTAAATTTACGTTTTATTTTGATTTTATCATTAATTGTCTAAATTAGATCACACAAGTACTTCTTATTAAAGCACTTGGTAATATTTTTATATATAAGTTGAAATATTTTTACTTATCCGTTTTAGGAAATTTTCTCTACATATGGGAAGTATTTCTTTTAATAATTATTTCCTTCAATGTTTATTATTGCATGCATAACCCTAGGGATAAAAAGTTTTTATCTTTTATTTGTTTGTTGACAAATTAGCTATAATTATTAACTTCATTTCCATAGTATATACATGTAGAGTTTTTGAAAAAGGCTTACTACTTAAAAAAACATTCATTGGATTACTTATATTGTGTATATACGGTGAGATTGTTGAAAACATGGAATTTCCATTTAAATATATAGATAAAATTCTATGAGTACAACAATACAAATAAGCATGGCAATAGTCTTCATAGTGCGTATGTAATAATCTTTATAAACACTTATCGCAAATGGAACATGAAATAAATTATTTTCTATGCGTATATATATAATTATCACGACTGTTTTTTTTTTTTTAACATTTGGCTGCATTTTAATAATCACTACTCTTCTGTCTTTAAGCAAACATTTATTCTTGGACACACACGAACGACACAAAAAAAAATACGAATCGTTTCAAATTAGGTTGAATCATTAGGGCAACCAACCCTTCAATTACAGATTACAACTGTACATAATCGTAACTCATCTGCCACTGAGCTGAACACACATAACAACATCTTAAATTTGGCATTACAGAGCAGCGCTCTCTAGTCGACGCTTTTTGACAATTGTTAAAGCATGAAACTTACTGTTAAGCATGCTAAATGTACAGCAGGAGTTACTGTGTTTTCAACAGTACAAGAAAAAGAGTTCAGATCAATTTTTAAATTTATGTCACAAAAACTATTAGAAGAGCAGACAAAATGAATAACTCTAATCAGTATAAACTGCTGTTTGTAAAAAATGCAACACTATGAAGGAATCATAAGAATTAAATGAAATTTAATGCACAAGCGACTTGTATTAGTACAAATAAATGACGAAATTTTCAAAGCAAAAAAAAAACAAAAACAATATTAAGTGTCCGAAATCAGTATTTGGTGTAACCACCACGCGCTGCAATATGTGTTGCTATACGACGGGACATGGGGTCAAACATATTTTGAATGCCTGTTTGTGGAAGAGAATTCCATATTGCTTATATGCGTAGCAAAAGTTCGTCTTTTGAAACTGCAGGACGTGGATCACGAGCGAGACGCCGATCAAAGAAATCACACACATGCTCAATAGGCGTGAGATTGAGTGAGAGAATATTAACGTCGCACTGATCAGCAACACGAGGGCTTTTGGCGACGGTCCGCGTAATTTTGAACCATGGTCAAGTGACGCGAACGACACCTGAGCTGGCACCCCCCTCTCCTAACTACCACACCACACCAACGGGAGGACGTTTGAGCTCTCGACAGATTTAACGTGCATCGCTCCCCTACACAGCGGGTCTTTAGTGGTACTAGGATCGAACTCATGACACGCTAGCCATGATCCGATGCCTAGACCACTCGGCCACCGCGGCCTGCTGAATAGGCGATATATCCGGCGAATAAGCAGGCCAAGGAAGAAGTTGCATGTGTTGGGCTAAACAGAAGTCTCGAACAGTCTTTGCAAGCATGTGGGCATGCATTATCCTGCTGAAAGATAGCTCCAGGGATGCCTTGAAGGAAGGGAACGACATCGGGCTGTAGCACTTCACGGACGTACCTGTTGCTATTGAGATTATCCTTAATTCGTTGCAAATTCGATCGTCCATGATACGAAATCGCACCCCGAACCATAACTCCAGGTGTTAGGCCACTATGTCGTTCGATAACGCACTCTGGAAGGCAGCGTTCACCGGCATAGCGTCTAACACGAATGCGGTCATCATGGTCCCATAAATTGAAGCGTGATTCATCTGAAAAGACAACTGGGTGCCAATCAGCTTGCTAGGCTCTGTGCTCATGATCCCATTGCAGACGCAGCCGTCGATGGTTTGCCGTGAGGGGGATCCTGTATAAAGACACCCTTGCACGCAATCCATGATGCAGCAGACGTTGACGAATTGACGAAGCCGGCATAAGTACACCTGCAGCAATAGACCAAAGGGCTGCCAACTGCCTGGAGGAAGCTGTACGGTCATTCACCATCATGTGATTCAGGTGTCGATCGTCGCGCGCTGACGTCACCTTCCGTCATCCACTGCCAGTTTTTCCAGTTTTTCGGTGCTCGTCGGTCCACTACTTCCAAACTTGCATCACTGTGGAACTGTGTTTCGCTGCACACAAGCTCCTATTGCGTGATAGGAAAATCCTCCTTCTCGAAGGCTGATAATCCTCTCCGGTTCAAACCCCGTACGTTATTGGAATTTCTGCTCATTTCGTCGTGGAGGCATACTTATGTCTCACTAAACGTTTGCCTTTAACAAATAATCATTAACTATTTTCAATGTCCCGCTACAGCCCTCTACTTAAACGCTTTCAGCATCAGTTCAGAGGCCTCTGCGCACGCCACGCATGCGTGGTAGCTCTGAAACTTTACTATTTTACGTAACATTCTATAATTGATATTTGCTGCAAAGTTCATTTAATTCTGATGATTCCTTCATGGTGTTGCATTTTTTACAAACAGCAGTGTAGTTTTATTGTGTTATTAACAAGAGAGTTTAAATATCAGAGGTAATATTTTACTTTACTAAAATTATTTCGCAACACCTTGACAAATGTTTGTTTTTCTAATGGGACTAAAAATTTTCCTTCTTCCATTTTTAAGTAGTTCTGCAAATTCTTGTTCTGGAATGTTTTCATTTAAATATCTGTGCGTATTATATTTTTAGTGGGAAGTTTCATGCATCAAAAACTTATTTTAATTAAAGTTTTCCACAAATAACTCGCTAAAAATAAAACAAAAATACTATATTTATATGAAAAATAAAAAATTGCTTAATCGAGTTTACTTTCTTTTTTGATGAAAATATATTTAATTCGGAAGGTAAGCGCTGCATTATTCGTTCATTCATTTGTAATAAAATTTGACTAAACCAAAAAAATGTTTCGTTTTTTTTTCAATTCCTACTAATATAGTTCACACTCTTTATATATTTAAAGATATATTAATCTTGTTCAATTTTTCAATCGTTAATAAAATGCATTTTAAAGCACTCAATTGAGCTGAAATTTTATATACACGATTGTTTTGGATGACAATACAGTAATTTAATTATAATTAATAAAAATTAATTGATTAAAACTAATTATTCAAAGAATTACAAATATAGCCACGTTGGCCTCATTTTTGGTGACTAAGCGACCATTTTGGCAACTTGTGTCAAAACTTGAAAAGGTTTTTTTCTCACATTTTAAAGCTCTCATTTGAGCTGAAATTTTCTATACACTATTGTTTTGGGTAACAATACGATAATTTAATTATAATAAATTAAAATTAATTGACAGAAATTAATTATTTAAAGAATTACAGATACAGCCACGTTGGCTTCATTTTTAGCGACTTGTGTCAAAATTTTAAAGATTCTTTTTTTTCCTCACGTTTCAAAGCATTCAGTTGAACTGAACTTTTATATACACGATTGTTTTTGATAACAATGCGATACTTTAGTGATAATTAATTAAAATTAATTGCCACTTATAATGAGATTCTGTCATATGTATATACACTGCTGGCCACCGTAAATGCAACACCCTGAAGGAAGCACGCAAATAACATGAAATTTGTAACATGCATTAGCGGAGGTGAGATATGCAAATGATTAGAATTTCCGCGCAGACACATATCACGCACCCCTGTGGCGCCACCTGTTGTTGTTGTTGTTGTCGTGTCCTTCCCACAGGGAAGGAATGAAAATTGCCAATGCCTGTGAGACAGGTTGGAATTCTTAACGATAGATGGCGACACCACCTATCTCCACCTCCACAATTTTGGCATGGAACTGAAGGGGAGGGAAAATATTTTCCAGCCCCCTGCACTCGTGGTTTCTGCTGCGACCGCCCACAAGACTTTCGGACCCACTGATTTAACGAGCACGTACTCCGTCTATACTCGGTGGTATTTAGTGGCATCGGGCATCGAACACAGGCCCTCAGGTCTGGAGTCCGATGCTCTAACCACTAGGCTACCCACGAAACCCTGTGGCGCCACCTCAAAGCGCTATTTAAGGCTTGGAGATTTTGACGATTTCAAGTTCGGCAATTGTGTTTTTCTTGTGATTTTTTCAAAACACTATCAGTTATGTCTAGTAGAAAGCAGCGATCAGCTTTTGATCAAGTATCCGAGTTCGACAGAGGAAGGATAGTGACCTACCAAGATTGTGGATTATCTTTCAAGGAAATCGGTAGTCGTGTTGGACGAAACCAAACAACTGTAATGCGGATATATGACCGTTGGATGCAAGAGAATACGACGGACCGACGTGGTCGATCGCATCCACCTCAGTGCCCCACTTCAAGTGAGGACAGGCAAATTGTGCTCATGGCAGTGACGGATCGCTCAGTCACATTGTCGTGTAATATAACCTCCCCTAAGATTATCAACTCCCCTTCCAGTATTATTAGGTTCGGAACATGTGGGCGGGTTAAAGAATTCCATAGACATTTTAATAAATCACTATATTTATTGATAACTCTTAATTAAGGAGATTACATAAACACTATTCAATTTTAAGAACAATAAAACACAGTGTAGAATGAGAAGGGGTCACTAAGTGCGGAACTACGAAATCTAAACTGAATCCACGAAAGATAAGCGCGTACAACTACAGCTACACACGTATACGTAATTACAATTCTTAAATCACTAACCTGATTTCTTAAACTATGGCAGGTTCGTCTTGCAGGTCACTTGGATCGGATCAAGGCTAGAATTCCCTCTTTAATATCCGACTTCTATCTTCAGCTTTTCCCGTAGCTTTTCTACGGACTAATTTTATCAACAACTGTGAGTTGGATTCCCAACGCTTCGATTCACTTTACTTTACGAAATCTACTTCTTCACTTGACAACTATTACTCATTTCATTTAATCCTCTCCTGATAACTCGCTAAACCCGAACTTATATAAAATATCTCCTTTGCATAAATCACGCTTTGGCTCCCGGTGGAGATTGGTTGAAATAAATAAAATTTGAAAGAAATATGTAGAGGATTAGTAAAGAACCGTACAGATCCGTCACAACCCCCTCCAAGAAAAAAGCGTGACTTATTGAAGGTCTAAACGACCTGAAAGAACTCACGTAATACGCCTAATGCCTGAAAAACTCTGAACCTGCACAAATTTTTAACTCTCTAACTCTAGAATTTTTAATTAAACTAGCACACAGAAATGATTACTCAAAAGGGCACTCCACCTTATTTTATTAATCTTTCACATATATTGTCCCTACGTGCATCCCATTCGGGCGAAGATCAGGGGAAAACATAGGCTTTAGGAAAAAACCCTGATCATGCACTTTACTTAAGTAGTAATAAATATAAAAATTTTACAATAATATCTTCATACGACATCATTCCTTCATCTCATCACTATGTTTAGGGACTGCTGCCTTGAATGGAAACTATATCAATTTTCTTTTTAAAACATGACATTGAATGCACAGAACCTTATACAACTTCCTTATTGACAGAAATATTGCATACATTATATTACATATATTTAGTCTCATATCAAAATAACCTTCATCTGATTTCATTTTCAAAAATTCCCAATCAATCGCGCTGTGCTGTTAATGTTTTTGTTAGTAAACCTAATTACGCCGCGCCCCGAAACCAGATACTACTTATACATCTTAATAATTACACACAAAAATATATACATTTTTCACATACAATATATTATAACAAACAATACAAGTAATCTCACATATAAAGCCACATCTTAAATGTGTAGCAAAACAAATGCAATTCAACAAATGTTTTTCCACAATTTGGAAAAAAATTAAATACAAAAGCTTTTTCAATCGATATGAAAATGCACACAACGCAGTGACCACTTTTGTAAACTAATTGTACAAAAAAATTTTTAGACTAGCCCACATGGAAATTACTCTGAACTGTCTGTCAGAGGGAAATAAACAAATTAGAATTATACAACCTGGCTAGTCTTTAGATCCAATCTGCATAGGCTTTGTCTACAACCACGGCCTCTGTACTGGATGACCTTGTCCTAGGGCTGTCCTCTCTCTGCTCCAACCTTCTGGGTCTCCTCCTCCATTGAGTCTGCTGTAGTTGATATGCTCCTGCTGGGGCGTTCCCTCCTTCTGCGGGATTCCGATTCTGGCTACTGTTCACTCGACGTCGGCTCCGGAGGTCGTAAGGGCAGTTCCGTTCTTGCTGGACCAGACGGGACCTGTTACATCTGATTTTTCTCCTGTCATCTCTGCGGGATGGTCCTGGAATTGTTCCTTCCGATTGCTTCTCGGATTCCACTTTTCTATACCGCTTTCTTGACGGACGAGACGGCATGGCAGAGGACAACTTTCTCTTGTCACGGTTTGCATGGGCCTCTGGTCTCTTCTTCCTTTGTTGGCTCTCGACCCAAGATTTGGGCCTTCCTCTTTTCTCCCTCTCCATCCAACTTGGCGTCCTTTTCCTGCAATTATACACCCCCGAAGAAACAGTCGATATTCCGCCCGCACACGCTTTTTCTTCTCACCTCCTCTCCATCGCGTCTATTCCTGACTACATCTCCACTACCTTCCAAATTTCCTGATTATGATCCTCTACGACAATTCCCATCACTTTCTGATTGCACTACTCTCGGCTGCCTATCATCCGACCTGTCTGATGCTACTGCATTATGATCACTACTTCCCGCAATTTCCGATTCGGCAACACTGTCTTCTGATTCTCTTTGATGGTAAATTCTCACCTGATCCACATTAACCGTTATTCTTTTACCAAACTTTAATATTACTAAATTATTATTTTTTACACTCAAAACTTTATAGGGGCCCTCAAACTTTGGCATAAATTTACCCACCATTTTCTTACTCGCCGAACTCAACAGGTGAGTTTGAACCAACACTAGATCATCAACCTTCACATTAACTTCACGTCTTCTTTTATTATAATATTTTGCCCACTTCTCGTGCTGCCGCTTAGTATGCCTCCTAGCCTCCTCAAACAACTTTTCTATGTTTCCGCAAACTAAGTCTGATCCATCAGTTACCATTACTAATTTTTGAAATGGAGTGATTAATTTTCGACCTAAAAATAATTCCACCTGTGTTTTACCCGTTGTCTCATGTACAGCTGTCCTTAAAGAGTGACTAAACTCACGGAGAAATATGTCCCAGTTAGTATGATTATCCGCGACAAAACTCGAAATCATTTGTAGAAGAGTACGATTAACTCTTTCCGTTGTGGACGATATTCCACAGTTTTAACATGTTTTATGTTCAACCTGCGACACACTTGCTCAAAAACTTTGGATATCATTTGAGGGCCGTTATCACTAATTAAATGTACTGGAGCTCCATAACGCGAAATATAATTCTCAAAAAATGTTTACGCACGTACGGAAAATAACACGCGTCTTTTAATTTTAAGTAGGTTTTCCTTTTGCCTAGATGGCCCGCCATCGGCGAGTCATGGAATTCTCGCATAACATCTTTACGTAATGTTTTGGGTATAAATACCCTTAATTCCCCTAGAGTGGTTGTATATTTTGCATAATATAACAGCTCATCAATTATTTTAAAATCGTGGGACCAATTTCTACAGATTGACTCATTAATTGAACTATCGTCAGGATTTTCTAAAAACTTTAATATATGACCTAACTCCGGATCATTCCTCTGTTCTTCTGTCAACTGTTCCCTAGACGATAATACCAACGACCTAATCACCGCACAAGACACCTTTGCTTCTTCGTTATTATCTAACGGGTTTCTAGACAATATATCAGCCACCACATTTTGCGTACCTGGGCGATGTTCCCATTCCACATTAAAATCTGCCAACTTAAGCGTCCACCTTATCATTCTAGACGATAAATTCTTCCCGTTCGTTAATTTGGTAAGTGCTGCATGGTCTGTTATCATCTTCACCGGCAAAGATCTGAAATAAGTACGATATTTATTTAATGCCCATATGACAGCCAAACATTCACTTTCCGTCACACTATAATTTATCTCTGCGCGGTTTAATGTTCTTGAGGCAAACGCAATAGGCCTATTATTCTGCGTCAATACTGCTCCTACCCCCACTGAACCAGCATCCGTATAAAGTTCAAAAGCTTTGGAAAAATCTGGTAACTTTAACACGGGAGCTTCCGTCACTGCTTTCTTAATACGATCAAAGGCTTCCTGCGCCGATTCCGACCAATTGAACTTAGAATTTTTCCGTTTTAAACCATACAAGGGTTCACACAGGTCTGCGTAGTCCTTAATAAATTTTTGATACTAACCCGTCATTCCTAAAAATTTTGCTACCTGTTTCGCAGTTTTCGGAGGTTTCATTTCAAGAATTGCTTTTACTTTCTCCTCGTCTGTTCTAACTCCCTCTTTATTAATAACTAGACCCAAATAACGTAACTGTTCCCTCGCGAAATGACACTTCTCACGATTCAACGTTAAACCAGCCTCTTGCAACAATCTGAATACTTTCCGTAAATGCTCTACATGGCGTTCAAAAGATGGAGATGAAATGATAACATCGTCCATATAGCAGAAAGTGAAACGCCCGAGCACTGGCTTAAGGATTATTTCTATCGCCCTCTGAAAATTTGGAACTGCCCCCGAAAGGCCAAATGGCATGCGAGTAAATGCAAAAGTACCATTTTTTGTAACAAATGCCGTCTTATGAATATCTTTGGGGTCTACCGCCATCTGAAAGTATCCGCTGCGTATATCAAGTGATGACATAATTTCGGTGTGTAGAATATTAGTGATCAAATCATCAATTACTGGTAGAGGATATCGTGGATACCTCGTGATCGCATTTAATTTCCTATAATCTATTGCAAACCAATAAGCTTCTGGGTCGTCTAACGGCAACCCGTTATTCTTCCGACATAAAACAACTGGAGATGCGTAGGTCGATGTTGTTGGAATTATAGTTCCAATCGTTCAACATCTTCTTAACGTAGTAGTTAATGATACCCTGTTTAACCCTGTCGTAGCGATAAGGTCTCGAAGAAATAGGAGGATTATCACCCGTATCAATTTCATGACAAAACACATGCGTAAGACCTGGCTTATCTGAAAACAAGCCTTGAAATTCCTTAAACAAAATCTGCAACTTCTATTTTTGCGCTGCATTTAACTTAGTCTTTGATAAATCTATTCGTACCGGTTCGTCCGGAATTGTCACTTTCTCAATCTGCGAGTCCGGAATGATTAACGAGTTCGTAAAAAAATCAAAATTTATCTTTGCATGTGACATAAAATCAGTGCCCAAGATGCATGGATATTGCATCTCAGCAATCACATGAAAATTCCACAACTTCGAAAATTCCTTTATCTTAATTCGTAACTCAACGGTGCCCAAATTTCTGCACTGCAATCCTTGTGCCGTAACTACTTCTGCTAACGACTTCTTAATAGGACGAAAAGAAAAATTGATCGGTACGTCTCTTCTGAAATAAATGACTTCTCCGCACCTGTATCCCATAGAACTTTTACAAACGTGTCATGCAAAATAATCCGCACATATGGAAGATCAACTGGTGATAACCGTAATGAATTAAGTTTGATCCGATTAGGAGGATTTGACTCAACTAGCGACCGCTTACCTCCTGCAACACGATCCCTTAGAAGTTTAAATTGGCATTTTCTTGCCTTCCGGCTGGTGCCATCACCACGCCTCCAATTCCGCTTTGCTGAATCATCAATAGGACCTTTACTAACCACCATCCTACGGTTCTGATACCGGTCTGTTCGATGATTTGGTTAGTTGTTGCGATTTCCTCCCTCGAATCCTTGATTTTGATAACTACGACGAGAACAATTATTCGCACCTCTGCTTAGTCCTCTCTGATCATTTTGTCTATTTCCGACCCCTGTATTTCTCCAATTTCCATTATTCCGTCTTTCCGCAGGATTCCTACTCATATCCCAACCTCGTCTAGCAAAATTATTACTCGAACCCTGGGTTTCTCTGCAGCTAGGACGTTCCTCACACCGATCCACCAACTCTAACAACTGAACTTTCGTTGTGGGGTTTCGAACCTCTAAATAATCCATAATCTGGGGTTCGAGTCGCATTACTATGTGATCGACCAATTTTAACTCATCATAATTCAAATCTAAAGTCTTATGGATTTTTAACAAGCGGTAAATAAAATCGGACGGGGCCTGACATCTCCGCTGCTTTGATGAAAAACACTGAGCCTCTAACTCCGATTTATTCCGTACCACTGGAAAACTATCTGACAAATTCTTTTTAAGCGATGCGAAGGCAGTCGCTTCTCCATTTACACACGCAAATCCGATGACTTCAAACCAGTCTAATGCTCTCCCAATTAAATATATGACCCTTTAAATACGCACACTCCAGATTCCCTGGTATCTCATAGTAGGCTAGATTATTATCGATGTTGTCAAGGAACTCAGACACATTCTCTTTACCCGAAAAGAATAATTCCGGCAGAACCCTAAATCCAGCACTTGCTCTTAATTCCGGTATTTCGGTTATGCGCCAGTGTCGTGTAATATAACCTCCCCTAAGATTATCAACTCCCCTTCCAGTATTATTAGGTTCGGAACGTGTAGGCGGGTTAAAGAATTCCATAGACATTTTAATAAATCACTATATTTATTGATAACTCTTAATTAAGGAGATTCCATAAACACTATTCAATTTTAAGAACAATAAAACACAGTGGAGAATGAGAAGAGGTCACTAATTGTGGATCTACGAAATCTAAACTGAATCCACGAAGGATAAGCGCGTACAACTACAGCTACACACGTATACGTAATTACAATTCTTAAATCACTAACCTGATTTCTTAAACTACGGCAGGTTCGTCTTGTAGGTTACTTGGATCGGATCAAGGCGAGAATTCCTTCTTTAATATCCGACTTCAATCCCGGAGAAGGCATGGATGTTTGTGTTGTAATCATTTCTTCTGTCTGTGTTGTTTACCCCCGTGTTATACGTTCGGTGGTGCACGGGGTTTATAAATGTTAAAAAAAAAATTTTTAAAAATATCCGACTTCTATCTTCAGCTTTTCCCGTAGCTTTTCTACGGACTAATTTTATCAACAACTGTGAGTTGGATTCCCAACGCTTCGATTCACTTTACTTTACAAAATCTACTTCTTCACTTGACAACTATTACTCATTTCATTTCATCCTCTCCTGATAACTCGCTAAACCCGAACTTATATAAAATATCTCATTTGCATAAATCACGCTTTGGCTCCCGGTGGAGATTGGTTGAAATAAATAAAATTTGAAAGAAATATGTAGAGGATTAGTAAAGAACCGTATAGATCCGTCATAACATCACGAACCATATTACAGCACATTGAGTCTGTAACGCCTCATACAGTGCCTGCGCGTACCATTCGACGCCGTTTACAGCAGAGTGGTCTGTCCGAAAGGCGTCCATTGCTTGGTCTACCCTTGACGCAGAACCACAGACGTCTTTGCCGCCAATGGTGAAATGAAAGAAGGATGTGGGCGGCAGAATGGAATGAAGTTGTCTTTACTGACGAGTCACGCATCTGTCTGCAACACCACGATGGTCGGATTCGAGTCTGGAGACACCATGGAGAGAGGATGCTGGACAGCTGCGTTATGCACCGCCACACTGGTCCTATACCATGTATTATGGTATGGGGCGGTATTGGATATCACTCTCGCACTCCTCTAGTACGCATTGCTAGTACTTTAAACAGACAGAGTTACACCTCCGAGGTGTTGGAGCCAGTTGTTCTTCTTTACATTCAGGGCTTGGCCGCATCCATATTTCAACAGGATAATGCGCGACCACACGTGGCCCGCATTGTCCAAAGGTTCTTCGTCAATCACCAGATTGAATTGCTTCCCTTGCCGGCACGCTCTCCGGATCTTTCGCCGATAGAAAACATGTTATCCATGGTTGCTCAACGATTGACCCAGATTATACCCCCAGCTGCCACACCAGATCAACTTTGGCAACGTGTGGAAGCTGCTTGGTCTGCTGTACCCCAAGAACACATCCAAAGTCTCTTTGAATCAATGCCGAGGCGTGTGGCAGCGGTGATCTCCAACAATGGAGGCTACTCTGGCTACTGATTCTGGCAGGAACCACACTTCACAGAAGTCTGTAAATTTAATCATTTGATACTTGGTCAACATGTTATCTACAAAATAAATTTTGTTGTGCTATCTCTTGTCTTTCTTGGTGTAGCATTTACGGTGGCCAGCAGTGTACACATTTATATAAATTGTAACTATTTAATAAAAAGTAAATAAAATAATTATTTTTTTTTTGTTCATCTAAGTAGGAATTGACTTAAATTTTTTTTTTATATTACTTGTTTTTTATTAAAAGGTTAATAACATACTTCGCTACAAAAGTAGTTTTTACAAATTTATTTAGCAGAACGCAGTGCTTTTTTTAATTTCCCACCAAATGAAGACCTGGTAATTGAATTCTTCTATATTTGGCGACATTTTTGTTTTTGTTGATTTTATGACCATGTAATTGTTTAAATATTTTTTCTTGCGTTGAGCCAGAAAATAAATAAAGAAAAAGGAAATTTGTGATGGGTTGTGATAAAATTTTAAAATCCATTACAGAAGTAAGAAAGAAATTCGGCTAGATATATTATGTTTTTAAGAACAAATTTTTAATTTTCATTATGCGTGTGTGTGGTTTTAGACATTTTCTTATTATATATACACTAGCTAGACAAAGTCTGCTTTCACCCATAACAAATCATACAGCAAAGCTAAAATTTAATAGAAATATAATTTTTTTTTTCAAACAAAATTTCATGAATTTGTTATCTACTATTTAAATATTACTAGCATGAAAGAATTCCTTAATTTTGAATTAAAATTACGTAAAATATTGGAAGTTTTGTCGTAAAGCACACGAATAGTAGGCAGAAAAGTCTGCGTTCACTATTTGAATATTCTTGATTCCTGGAATTTTTATCATCACGTGTTATAGATTAACAGGGTTTTTGCATTCAGTTATCAAGTAAAATAGCTTAAGAAAGTTATAACGCAATAATTTTTATGTTTTTGTGAGATACGAAGCAATTCAAGGACAAGGAAAATAAAAGGAAGGGAATTAGTATACGTGAGCTTAAAATCATTGTGAAAATGTGGAAAGATGGAAAAAGTCATCGGGATATAACTAGATCCGTTGGATGGCAGTATTCATCTATCCAACATGATATTTATAACTTTAAATCTACAGAAGTTTACACACCCAAACCTCGTTCAGGTGGTTCATCTAAACTCACAATCAGAGAAAAATGAAGTATCCGCGTTTGACTACAACTAAAAATAGTAACAGACATTCACGAGAAGTTAAAGGAAAACATTTGTGCGGATACTGCGAGAAAAAACTTTAAAAAGGCCGGATACCGTAGTCGAATGACTCATAAAAAGTCGTATATTTCAAAAGCCAATGGATAGCTTTTGCAAAAGAGCATATACATAAGCCTTCAGAGTTCTGGAGAACTGTGATATTCTCCGAGAGAACCAATTTTGTATCTTTGGCATAAAAGATCGTAACCTGGTATGCAGAAAACCTTGTACAAGTGCTTCAAAAAGAGCATTTAGTATCAACGGTAAAGTACGGTGGCGGTGGAGTTATAGTGTGAGGGTGCATAGCGAGCAATGATGTTGGCAAGTTGGAGTATATCGAATCAATTATGTACAAATATAATCACCTTGATGTCCTAAAAACAATTTGAAGGAAAGTGTCACCAAACTCAGCCTAGGATCGTCGTTCCATTTCCAACACGACAACGATCCTAAGCCTACCACTGAGATTGTGAAGCTTTGGCTCTTCTATAATGTCCCAAATCAATTGCACATGCCCCCGCAGTCACCTGATCTGAATCTTACAGAACACCTATGGGGATTTGTTGGGGCCTATGATTCGTCAAAGCAATATATCTAGCAAGGATATGCTGAAGAGATGTCAAATAGATAATGTCAAAAGATAAGCACTGTAGAAACCACTAGACTTAATAATTCAATGCCGAAACGACTTCAGGAGGTTCTCAAAAGACGGGGTTATCCGAACCAGCTATTAAATAGTAGCTCATTATCCTTTTCAAATAATTTTTATAGTTACTACTAAAACAGTGAACGTAGACTTTTTCTACTTGATTTTTGTTAGTATCGCTACAAACCTGTCTTTATTTTAAAAGCTATGAAAGCAACCCGAGTTTACTTTAGTTATTCTAAAGACTTGAAATTAACTAAAAATATAAATTTAAAAAAATTTCAAATTCCAGTTTTTAAATTTTTGTTGTTGTTTATGTGAGCAATAGTACGTGAACGTGGACTTTTTCAAGCAAGTGTATATGTTACCGTTAAAGTGTGAAATCCGTTATTTCACAGAATAACTAGGTATTTCATGAGTCAAGTTAAAGTATATAAAACTATTGAATTCTACAATTTAACTAGGTATTCTATAGAGAAAAACGATTACATGATCTTTAAAGTATGAAATACGGCACTCGAAAGTTCTTTGAACCGATTCTAGCTGCTTTGGGAAGGAATTTTCCGATTAGGAAGTAGAGATGGCCGAATAAAACAATTGTACTCTAGATATCAGTTCAGTATATGTCAACGAGAATTAATTTCCATTGAAGAAGTTCTAAATATTGGCACAACACTTCCATTTGTTGCAACAGCTCAAAGTTGCGATACTGGACAAGGATTTAAAAAGCATTCGTGTAAAAAAATGTGTGTAATAGTAAAAAGTGTGCTTGTTTCAAAAATAATAAGCAGTGCAATCCAAAGTGTCATCACAGCAATCCTTGCTCTAATAAATAACGAAAAGTAAAGTAAAGGTATCTTAGTAAAGTTAATATTCTGTTACATTTTTGTTTTAAAAAGTTTGCACAATGTTATTATAAAGCAACAGTTTTTCTTCCCAGAATATATATTTGTTGATAATATTCAAACATAATCTATTTTTGCAACATATTCTTTTTCCCCTTTCTGTTTAACTAATGTCAGTAATATGAGCAATAATAAATTATATCATATCCTTTCTCTTATTATTTATCAATTATTCATCCGCAAAAGGGATAAAATGTATTTTTCGAGAGATTTTAGCTATTTATGATCAATTAATCTATAAAATATCTTTGAAATTGTTTAGTTTTCATTTTAACGGTCTATCCTTAGTTATTTCATATAGAATACCTAGTTTTTTTCATAGAATAACTAGGAAAAGTATGAAACTTTTCTTCTGTTATATACTTTAACTGACTTGTCTAGTTATTTCATGAAATACCTAGTTATTCTATGAAATAACTGAATTACACACACACGCTTTAACAGTAACATATATATCTAAAACAAAGGGTATTGCTGGTGGACGCAATAGCTGAGTGTTTATGGTCGCGTATTCGTAGCCAGAATCATTTCTGTCGATTCAAAGAACTCGATTCCAGGTCCTTTCGAGAACTTTCAAGTAGAGGAAATGATGCCCATTGAATTGATCGAGGTTCAAAATTCTCTCATTGGCGTGACGTGGAAGTTTGGAGAATTTATGCCACCTCTGAAATCGTGCTCTTCACTTGCCTGTGCTCAAACTTAATATTATAGTTCCGACATGTGAATAGCCCTCATGCAGTTTCTAAGTGTGATTTATTAAGATAATAAATCAATCTTCCTAAAAGATGGCTTGGTAAGTTCACTTTTATGAATTTATTACGGTAATTTGCATTATAATGTGGTTCTTAATTGGGAAAATTCATTTTTTTTTTGTGACGAGAGCAAACCTTATACCAAAAGATATATATACAAGAAGTTAAATGAAGTTAGCTTCGATCGATGTGTTTAGAATGAAATATAATATTCACTATATGTTTCAGAAATAGATGGTGCTGTTTCTCTCTCTCTCTCAATAGCTGTGATCTACATTCGTTTCCTCAATAGCGCGGGAGTGTGTGTGATAGAAAGAGAGAGAAGCGTATGTGAAAGTTTGAGCGAAGAGTTATAAGAGTGAGATTGTTATAAGAGACGTGGGGTAATTTAAGTTTAGAAGTTGCAAAACAACGTTGTTATTTGTGTTATTAAAGAGTGATAGTTAATTTAGATAGTAGAATCACTACAAAATAACTCTATTTTTCAATCAGAGCTAGAGCTTTAGAAACGTTGTTATTTTAAGTAATCTTCAAATATTTTATATTTAAACCCTACAAAAGCCAATAAAAATTGTATCATTATTTTTGTTTTGTAAATCGAATATTCCTTTCAATATAAACTACACCCAAGAAACGAAAAAATAATAAGAAAAAAAAACAATTAATTTCTTTATTGAATGAATATAATTAAGTGCAAAAAATTAATAAACCTCTATCCATAAATCCTGGCATTATAGAAAAAAATCTGGAACATATCACACAGCAAACATTATCTTTCGCCAAATATTAAAAAAAAAACATCTCGAAGGAGAAGAAAAGAAGCATAATTAATTAGCTAGTTATTAATCCCAACAAGATTTTAATAACATCATGGTTGTGTTTTCAATAACAGCAGATCATACAAAGGGTTAAATGAAAACCGCCGCACCCGAACAATCAAACAATGGTGAATCTTCCCATGTTACCGCATAACTTAGTCCCTCGGGATCATGTTAATCGCTCTGTGGAAGTCATTTAGTCCAGCAAAAAAGTATCTAGTTAGCCAGAAGAAAGAAAAGCGTAGAGATGACAGTATCCTTTCAATTCACTAATGGCCATAGAGGTAATGCACCGACTTCCTCTTGGCCTTGTGCCCTAAGTTGCGTCATTAAGATGTGTTAGGGGAAGCTGAAGGCGAAAAGTTGAACATCGCCCGCGTTTAAAGTGACATCAATTATATTAAGACGAGATGATGTCCCGGGCATACTTTTATACACAAAAAGTAGAACACTCGTGTATTATTTTATTTAGACAACGTTGATTTTATTAATGTAAGTAAAACGTTCGTGTAATTGGGTTTCCTTCTTTTTAACTGTTATTTCCTAATCATGTCTCAGAAGAAATTGTGAAGATCATTGGATGATGGCATAATCATCGCATCAGAGACTTCTGTTGGAAGCAAATTTAGTTGTTTTGGATCTTCTCTCTTCGAGATTCGTATTTAATCATTTCACTTAACTTATTGAATAAAATTGTGTTCTGTTTTTTCCGCGAACCCTGTAAGGATTGTTGTTCTATCGAATTTAGTAACCAAATATGGGATAAAATAAAATTATTTATCCGAACAGAAAATCCAGTTTAACTGAAATTCTACTTAATCAGGGAAGTTAGAAAATTCTTCTCCTTCTCAATTCCTTTGTTATACAAATCCTATTTATTTATTTATTGAAATTACATCTATTCAAATTGTATAAATTAACACGCAATATTAAGGGAAACTTCTAAATTTCAAAATGCATTAATTGCTACAAAATATTCTTCAAGTTGTTAACTGAATGGTGCGAGTCAGAAAAATATCCATAAGAATGAAAAATCTCTTAAGGCAGTGGTCCACAAGCCCCGAGCCGCAGATCGATATCGTACCGAGCAGCACAAAGAACACATTAAATTACTTACATTTTATTTACTTTTGTGTATTTATCTCGGTTTTGTGTGGCTTTTTATAGAAATCATTTTATATTCCATGTAAAAACAATTTATATTAATTCTTTGGTGTTTCTATATTTTATTCTGAAGGCCTATCAAATACAATTTATTTAAAACTATTAAATCAGTCTAAATATAAACAATCAATCTAAAATATAATCATTGACCCCCCTCCAGTAGGCCGCAATAAAATAATCAAACTCGGACCTGCCTGCGGCGACAAAAAGGTTGGGGTGCATTGTCTTAAGGTTCTAAACCGGTATTTTGAAAAACCGCATAAATAAACAACTTTTTAATATTTAGCGTTAGTTGATTTAGAACACTTATATATAAAACAGTTTTGAGAATATTATTACAAGGAAAAATTATTTAGTGAATGAAGCAAAAATGAAGAAAGAAAAATGAAAAAAGAATTACATATTTTCAGAACATTCCCTTTTATAAAAACAAGCTTCGAAATAATAATATTTTGTCCATATATATCTAGAACTTTTATACCAAGATCAAACTAAAGTTCTTGAAAAATTTACTTCATTTTCAGAGTTATGATTAATTGAAATAATAAACCGGTTTTTTTTTTTTTTGTTAAAATATTTCTCTACCCTGATGTAATAAAATATGAAAATAAATCCACTTCTAAATTACAACCCCGGCACAGAAGTCCTCTCTATGTATGTAAAATATAATTATTATTATGCATTTTTCATAAAAGGAGAATGTTTTGAAAATATGTCATTCTTTTTCTTCATTTTTTGCCAAAAAATTCCAATTAAATATTTTTCTCTTGTAATAATATTCGTAAAACAGCATTATACGTATATTCTAATTCAACTTCCACTAAATATCGAAAAAAATAATCCATTTATACGCTTTTTCAACATTACGGTTTCGCGCGAACATAGTCAGTCACCTGAGTTCCTACTTAATCAGAGATGACACGATGTAAAAATAAAAACTTTTTTCCTTCTCAAATCTTTTCTATTCAAATCCTATTCATTTTTTGAAATTTCCATTTATTCAAATTGTATAGATAAAAAGAAGACAATATTAATGGAAGCTTCTAAGTAAAATGTATGATATAATCAACTTTATTAATTTTTAAATGTCGATGTGTGTGGGGGGGGGAATCTATTTTCCCACAAATGAGTTGTCCTGCTAGCATTTCGGCTAGCACGACAACTGATTTCTGAAATTTTAAATCATTCATGCAACGGACGACATGTAAATTTCCATAGAAGCAAGGAAACCATTCTAGTTGACGTACATTTAACAAAAGTTGATAGTCATATATGCCAATTTTACAAAAAAAAAAAAAAAAAAAAAAAATGTAGACGTTGCCCCGTTTGTGCTCTATTAAGGTATCCGACTACTTGCGATAACTTTTTTTTAAAAAATGGAGATATGGGGTTTTCTTGTGGTTTTTGAATTTTAGTACATTTTAAGAAAACTATGCAAAAATTAAGAAGAGAAAAAGAAATTATTATTACTAAAATGGGAAAAAATGGGTAAAAATTTACAAAAAAATAACATAAACGGGGTCCATTCTGTACCAAAAGTTTAAGAACAAATTTTCAATTTTTTAATTCTGATGTGTTGCTATGTTGTTCATTTTTGAAATAACCGTCAAGATAAGATATATTTCAATTTTTACAAAAACTAGAGCAGTTTATCTTGGTTATTATATTAAATTGCTTTAAAAAAAACAGTGATTTTTTAACATAAGGGACTGTAAATCTTATAGTAAAACAGTGATTGATAAATCTGAAGGTTAAAGCACTTCTACTATTATACAGAATATACGCATAAAATTTCAGTTAATTACTTTCAAAACATTTTCAGCAATCTGAGCATTTTCAAAAAAAAAAAAAAACACACATTTCGAGTAAAACGCGTTTTAAAGCATGACATCTTGTTTAAATTAATGGTATTTGCTTTTACTAAAATATTTGTAGTTTTTGTTCTAGTGAACGGAAAATAATAAACTTGGTATTTTTATAAAGCTAATAAGGTGGTATATAAAATAGAATCATAAAAAAGTTTGTCAATTTTTGGCAGAATTCACAATTTTAGGGTAGTCGTGTTCTCTTATAAGCTTTAGGGTACCTTAAAGCTCACAAGAGAACAAAATACGTTTGTACATCTAGCACTGTCCATTATGTTATGATCCTTGTTTTTTGAAATTTCATGGAAAGTAATATGTATAAAGTCATCTGAATACAAAATATGTCTAATTCATAATTCCTTTTGTATATTCTAGTATTTGTGAATTATATTTTATGAATATATATATATATATATATATACAAGGGGTGATCAAATGAAAAGGTACGAAACGACACGGTGGGTACAAATATAGATTTTATTCAAAATATACACCATAGGTCTGAGCACAACGATCCCACTGATGAACAAGCCGCAGGATTCCTTGTTCCCAGAATTCCTGTGGCTGTGACGAGACCCAGTCCTTCACAGTGTCCTTGAGTACGTCGTCCGAGTTGAAGCGCTTTCCTTTCAGGTGTTTCTTCAGTGGACCAAACACATGGAAATCGCAGGGTGACATGTCCGGACTGTAGGACGGATGGTCCAACGTCTCCCAGTGGAACTTGTCCAGTTCCATTTGTGTGGCTCTGGAGACGTGTGGACGCGCGTTATCATGGAGCAGAACCACACCCTCCGTGAGCAGCCCCGGTCTTTTGTTCTTGATGGACCTGCGTAGGCGTCGGAGTGTCTCACAGTACACATCGGAGTTAATGCTTTTTCTGTGCTCGAGTAATTTTGTGCTCGCATCATTTGGACGCCGCTTTTTATAAGAGCCTTTGCTCTCTCCTGCGCATGCGGGCACCCGCGCATGATCCGATCCCAGTCAGAGTCTCCAATGGCATCCCGAGATGTCTCGCTACATTCTCCCTTGGCGGAATATGCAAATATTTAACTGTTTCATTTTTATGTCGTTTCGTACCTTTTCATTTGATCACCCCTTGTATATTGTAACACGATCTATAAAGAAATCAAAACATAAGATGTCCAAACATCGAAAAGTTCCCAATGGATGGTGGGAAACATGCTTCCCACAAAAAATTATCTTAAAATTTAAATTAATTTTAGCTAATATGTTAAGTGAATTTATTTTTAAAAATAAATCTAAATTCCCCAAAATGTTTTAACCTATCATTACTACAAAACAAAATTTTCGTTCTAAAGTGTTGACTGAGATTCTGCTTAGTCAGAACTAGTGATGTAAAAATATCTAGAAATTTCCATTGCTTTTCAATTCATTTGTTATTCAACTCCTATTTTTTGTAATTTTCCTTTATTCACCTAGTATATTTTAATTCCTTAACTGGTTTGCCCTTACACCGTACGGACTACCGAAAGCTGGCACAACCTTGTTGCCCCGTACGCTGTACAGACATTGAATTTTCTTCTTTCTATCTTTGATTTGCACATTTTTTAAAATTTTTATAGTAAGATTATATATATATTAGTGTTAGTGTATCTTTAAGAAATGCAGCTTGTCCATGGTACTGAAATACTTCTCATCCTGGATTTTATTTGTGGTGAAGGCGGGAATTTTTTCATTGAAGGCAGGAATTAAGATTCTTGAAAATATTCGATAAAGAAAAGTAATTGGCAAGACAATGTACAACTTGTTGCTTGAGAAGAAACGAAAATGGAAAAAGATAATACAAAAACAGTCAATATTATCTATGTCCCCATTTTAATGTAAGACAGAGTATTATATATATAAATCATATGCAAATTGTGTACGCATATACAAGGGGTGATCAAATGAAAAGGTACGAAACGACATAAAAATGAAACAGTTAAATATTTGCATATTCCGCCAAGGGAGAATGTAGCGAGACATCTCGGGATGCCATTGGAGACTCTGACTGGGATCGGATCATGCGCGGGTGCCCGCATGCGCAGGAGAGAGCAAAGGCTCTTATAAAAAGCGGCGTCCAAATGATGCGAGCACAGAATTACTCGAGCACAGAAAAAGCATTAACTCCGATGTGTACTGTGTGACACTCCGGTGCCTACGCAGGTCCTTCAAGAAGAAAAGACCGGGGCTGCTCACGGAGGGTGTGGTTCTGCTCCATGATAACGCGCGTCCACACGTCTCCAGAGTCACACAAATGGAACTGGACAAGTTCCAATGGGAGACGTTGGACCATCCGTCCTACAGACTGGACATGACACCCTGCGATTTCCATGTGTTTGGTCCACTGAAGAAACATCTGAAAGGAAAGCGCTTCAACTCGGACGACGTACTCAAGGACACTGTGAAGGACTGGGTCTCGTCACAGCCACAGGAATTCTGGGAACAAGGAATCCTGCGGCTTGTTCATCAGTGGGATCGTTGTGCTCAGGCCTATGGTGTATATTTTGAATAAAGTCTATAATTGTACCCACCGTGTCGTTTCGTACCTTTTCATTTGATCACCCCTTGTATATAATACATATATATGCAAACACAAAATCCTCACCCGTTTGAAAAAGAAGTATGAACATCAATTTTTTTGTAAGAAATTCTTTTAAGGTATATGAAACATTCTTCTTAGAGCAGTGGTACCTGTAAAAAGCAAACATCATTAAGGGTTTTTTATGTTCCCCAATTTTAAAATCAAACTTTAAAATTTTAAATTTAAAAAATTCTTCTATTTTCGCATTTTGTTAAGTATTATGCAAAGTTATACGCAATAAAAAAATGTGCCTTTCTTTGGAACATTTTGGGCAAAAAATTGACCACTTAAGGAGTTATAAGAAAACTCAATATTAATAGAAGTTTCTAAATTTTAAAATTGCTCTAAAACAACATTCAAAATTTTTACTGAACGGTGTGAGTAAAAAAAATATCCATAAGAATAAAAAAATCTCTTAATGTTATCTTATACCATTTCTGAAGGAAGTCATACATTGCTTCTGAAAACAGGCTATAAACTATTTTTAACTTTGGTCCTTTTATTGATATAAAGTGACACATTCCTTTCCTTTTTTCAAAACATCTGACGAGCCAATTAGAAATTCCATTCGAATTACTGTTATTCCTTGCGAATCTTCTATTAAAGAAAACTCGTGATGGCCCAAGGACAGCTATTTTAGAAGAAGAATTCTTTGCACAATCTTAGGTTGAACAGCTGAATAAAATTCATGTAAGATAGATGAGCAGTATAAAAAATAAAAAGCAGGATTTTCCTATTGAATTCATGATTGAATATAAATGAAGAGAATTCCTTTACAAGAAAGAAAAGCCTTTTTCGTTAAGCTTGTTGAATGAGTATAACGAAATTTCATACTAAATTTCAGAGTATTATATGTTGATTTATTTATAGGTTGAAATCTATATTTGAATTCGGTAAGAATTGTTTTGAATATAAAACCGGTAAAGATAATTTTTGTTTTTTTATTATACGTCCGATATCTAAAATATTTCATTCACATTTTGTCCTATGATTAGGAATTCACATTGAAAACAACTCAGACACATGCAGCTGAAGCAATAAATAAACTTCAAAGAGTAAAATAAAAAAGGCAGTCATAGAGACTGCCGATAGAAGTGAAAACTTAGAACTTTTAGTAATAAAATTTGAAATTTCATAATATTTGAATTAAAATTATCAACATCAATCTGGTTTTCACATGTATTGACACTCCGAGCAACAATTATATGCACATGTTAACATGGTTTTTTATTATTCAAATATATTACGGGCTGTACAAGATCATGACAAAATATAAATACAATTCAATTGAAATAACAATTAATATACAATCATATTATTTATGGATAGTATTTGTATTCACTTAAATGTCAATGTACTTGATTTGTAACATTATTTTAATTGTTTGCATCATTGTCATCATTAATTTCAACAATACTTAGACTTTTTGTACTTTCAATTATTTCATTTTGTTCTAAAACAGATACAATAGGCTTATGATAAGAAAGGAAAATATTCGATTCAAATTTATCTAAGTATCACGTTAAAACCACATCGATCGTTGTTTTATATTTTGTAGTACTGAGTTTTCGAACATTGGACATATTTAAATTAAGTGTTTCATTTAGAAATTCAATTAGTGGTAGATTTTTATCATCTGCAAAGTTAATATTGAAGCCTCCACTTAAAATCATCGGTACATTATCATATTTTTCGCCAAATCTTTTTTTCCCGGTATTTCAGAACCTTCTTTTGAAAATCCTCAAATTTTCGAACAAAAATTGTTGTATCTGTCTCATAGATTTTCCAGGCGAAATATAAATGACAACCATTAATATGTATTGTCCATTCTCGGAATCGCAATGAGAAATGCACAGTATATACACATTGAACTTTTCACTAAATCCATTCAATTTCACTTATAAGATATACACAGCACTATATGTCAGCTGTATAGCTACAGATATACTGCTATAAGCATGTCGGTGACGCGAACGCACGATATTTCACCCATCCAAAAAGTGTGTAAGGCGAACAGCACACTGCGCATGCGCCTGTCAGAGCATGTCGGTGACGCGAACCTATAAGATTTCTCCCTACCAAAAAGTGCCCAACGCCGCTAAAGAAGTTTTCACTGCAATAAAAATTTTCTGATATAAAATGTAAAATACATCAAGATTTTACAAAACTCTATGGATACACACTACTCAATACAATTATACTAGTTTTTGAATAATAAAGTTTAAGAATGCAATGATTTCATTTTAAACTTTGTAGAAGCTCATAACTATTTAAACTTAGTTAAAAGACCCAAACAATAAAAACATTAATTTGTATTCAAAAGAAATATTCAGTTTCAATTCAATCATCGTATTCATCAGTTTTGTATTCAACTTCAAAGAAGCGTAACAAACCAATATGTGGAAAGGGACCTCTGGCGGACAGTTCAAGAAATTGTCAGACGAAAGGTTGCTGTCGAGCCATGAGCATCGAGGGAACTTATCTATCCATTTATTGTTGTAATGCTAAACATGGTATTTTCCGTAATTGTTTTTATTGTTGCTCTGAATGTTCATGCTTTTTAATGTTTATTATAGTAATATTTCATGCGACTGCCCACAAGACTTTCGGACCCACTGATTTAACGAGCACGTATTCCGTGTGTACTCGGAGGGTATTTGGTGACATCGGGCATCGAACCCGGTTCGGTTTATTTGTGTTCTTTTTACTAATGGTCCTCTTGGGGAAAAATGGTTCCTTAAAATTTATTCTATTGAAAACTTTCCTCCGAAGAAGAAGATGAGATTATGTAAATTAAGACTTGTATATAAAGATTAGACTTTCATGTTGGGAGAGAGAGGTTAGACTGCTACGGAAAGCAGTGATTGATTAGCGTGAAGCTACCAGGCAAGGGAACTTCGTTACTTATTTGATTAATATTAAGATTGACGATTTGGTCAATTAAGTGTTAAATTTGGATTAGAACGAATTGAATTAGAAGGTGTATTAACTAGACGTAAGTGGTCCAATTTACTGTTAATTCTCCTAGTATCTCATCTACCTCGCGATAGCTTCAGATATTTAGTAATTGGTGCCTTTCTTAGTTTAAGTTGTTGAATTTGTGTCGTAATTGAGAATTATTCATAAATAGAATTTGTATTGACTATGGCTAATCTCTACTTCCGTACCTCTCACACTATGGTATGACAAGGGAATCTCTTACAACCTTGTATTGCTATATGATTTTCCGTCGTCTAGGTGTACTCTACCTGTCCAGAAAGTTTATAACTGCTGTACTGATACACCCTGTATATTAAAACTATAAATATTTATGAAAGATCTGTGTGTTTCGAATTATAATTTTATTTTGGTTAATTACTTCATACACTTTATTTGTGATATATAACAAAATAAAGTTAAATTTCTTGTTTCAAAAACAAGCTGTAAATTGTTGCTTCTAATTGTGCTTTTTAAATCGTATTACAGGTTTGTAGCTCGTTTAGGATGCTTTAGGATAATTTTTATAGAATGTGTAATTTTTTTAACCAAACACACTTGTTTAATATTTGTTCTTTGAGAGAAAAAAATAAAAAAAATATAATAATATAAAATTGGAATTTTTACTAAGCAAATGAGAAACGTCTATTAAGCAAAATAATTCTTAATTTTCTAATTTCAAGATAATTTAAAGTTTCTTCTGCACGTTGTAGGTCCCAATTTTTATGAAGGAAATCCAAAATATGGTTATGTGGTTATGTTATAAGCTCCTTTTATTTTATTTTTATCAGTTTTCAAGTAATTAAAATTAATTAAATATTTCTCTAAAATTAATCGTAGAGGTAAAATCAGTTTTGTAACAATATATATAAGACTTATTTTGGAATTCCTTCTCAATTTTCCTTGTTTATTCAAGAATAACTGTATAACGACAAAAAAGGTAGAATTAGAATTCATAAAAGCTCGCCAGTCACTGATTTAATATGCTATTTCTAGCCATTGATGGATCCTATGTTTTTGAATATCTGATCCTTTTATTGCTTGTGTATGTACATTTGTTTTCAATAAAATTTGTCACTTTATACATTGTGTTACATTTTTTTGGCAAAAAAGAGTTTTTTTTAATTTTACGAGGCTATTTTTTAAGTACTATTTTCGTTATTATATGAATTTTAATTTTCTGTTATTTTAACATTCCAACAAATTTTTTAATATAACGCGACAAAAAAAATATGCACTTAATTAGTAAAGTTGTTTCTTAAGTAAAGTGCCATACATAAACACTAATTTTTTCCACTTACATAAATCTCCTTATAAATAATTGAAGTTATTTTTGCATTCCTATTTTAAATAATTATAATTTAATTTAGAGAAGAAAACTGTCCTACTGTAAGTTTTCTTCATCTTTCCACTTTATTAGTTTTCTCAAAATATTATAACGCAATTTTCTCGTTACTAAATTCTTTAGGATTAAGCTAAAAATTGAATGATCACCTTCATGAGCTTAATTGATGTAAAAGTTAAGATGGTCCCAAGTACACGAATAATTGAATTGAGTACAAGGGAAGAAAAATGAACTTCACAAAACGAATTTTTTCTGTAAATATTTGCCTGCTTGATTCTAATTAGTTAATTTAATTTCTTTTAAAAAAAGAAAGTCAGCCAGAGGGGAAGAGGGATTCAGAGTGCCTTAAGAGAATTATCCGGGCTTTTTTTTTTTTCTTATCAAGGTAATATGGCCAGTGAAAGAATGTTAAGAGTGAATTGGATCATTATTTTTGAAGAACGTTAGCAGCGCTTAAGTAGAAAAGTTTTTTAAACTTTTAGGCATTGAGCCCTCTTTTAAATTTGATACTTTTGGAAACAAAAACAAAAAAAATCGCAAGTTGCTCGGAAAAACGGATAAGCAGTAAATCAATCCGAGTAGCAAAGATAAATTTCACTTTCTACTTAGATTCAAAATAAAAAAAAATGTTTAAACCGAGAACTACATTTTAATGTTTTTGAAAATTTTGTTGTAAAAATAAAGTTAAATAATAAGCTTTTTTCCCCTTATCTTAATTCTCACCATATTAAAAAAGGAAACCTTTTTAAAAATAATAACATGTAAAATAATACTATTTAGTTATAAAACATTAAATTCCAAATATATTTTCACTTGTTTTTGTTACACAGAAATTACATTAAAACACTGAGTTTTTTAGTATTACTTCTTGAACTGAAAAAAAGAACAGTTCAAAAAAATTACTCAATTGCTATCAATCATGATGATAGAAATTTTACGCAGAAACGCCTTTCAATTTCATGTTTAACAACGAAATTTTCGAGTTGATAATCTTTTAAAGCATCCAATTACGTTCAGAGCCAGGAAATTGAAAATGTGTACAAAGGAATAAATTTTTGATATTAGTGTCACACCTGAATTACTATAAACATTTAAAATTGTCTTAAGAATATTGCTACAATAAAAAATTACTTAAAGGCAATTTTTTTGGGGGGGGGGGATGAAGAAAGGATGATATATTTTCAAAATAGTTTCTTTTTTATGGAAAATGCTTCTATAACAAGAATATTTTGCTTATATTGTTTATAAGACTTGTATATTTGCTTATAAGACTACTCTACAGAGCCTGAATTAAGATTTTTGAAAAATTCACATTATTTTCAGAATTACGATCAACTCAGCTGTCGTCCTCGTCATTTGACTAAGGCTCAAAATTACGAGGTCCGTCACCAAGATCCCTCACATAGCTTTATAGTGCGACGTAAATTTTTCTCTGATGCTTATTTTCGCTACACAGACACTATACATTTATAAACAACCATCCCTTCTCCGGGATTCGAACTCAGACCCTTCGGCCCAGCAGTCAGCGTCACTATACAAGATGAGCAGCTGTTCTTTAATATCAATTTAACAATTACATTTAAATATATCGAAGAATTATAACCCTTTAATTGTGAACCTGGCTTTATAGACATTGTTTTCATATTAAAGTAATGAAGCAGATTCTAACTAGTTAATATTTGAACATTATAAACACTAACATTAATGAATAATAAGCTTGAAAAGCAGATGTGTGGCAAATCAAAGTATCATCATGATTACAACACATTCTAGTTTTTAACATAAAAATTAAAAATATTAGCATTAAAAATTGTAAATCTAATTGCATATCGTTATACGTTAAAATTGACATATTTAGTAAAATTTGTTATGGTATTTTTACCACACACCCACATAACAAATACTTTTTTGTAAACTTGCTTTCAAAAGTTCGATAGTACTTCATATCTATTGTTTTTAAACTTGAAATATACTTCCCAAAAAAGCTCTATTCACTTGTAAGAAAGCATTTTCGACCTCTTTTTAAATTAGATTTTAGACCCTCGTAGCAAACTTCCAACCCAGAAAGAATTTCGTCTCCCCTTTTTGGCTGCTTCCTTTGTACTTGTTCCGTAAGAACACAGTTGTATTTTTCATAGCTATTATTCTTTGGATAAAACAGACCTGGCAGGCGAGTTTTCAAGACGAGTGCTTTTCAAAAGTAGAAGGACTTCATTGGAATAAAGCTGCCGTTTATAGCATGTTTTATTCATGTCTGAACCAGGAGTTGGAAACACCGAAAACAGTAAAGGTCATTTTATTGTGTTTCTCAATTGAAAAAACAACAGCTGCTCCGGAAACGGGAACATTTTGAGGCATCCTTTTAAAAAAGGCATCTATGCATAAAATGCATTTTTTCCTGAATAATGGCAAATTTTGAAATACAGAATCAGCATTTATCTTATTTTTGTTGATTAATATGAAGACTCCAGTTAAGAAAAGCAAGATTATATTTTGAAAAACGTGTAAAAATAGTTTTCTAGAAAATCCATAATTTCAGAAACGTTTAGTATATAAATATAACAATATCTACAACACAAAAAAGATTTTCTTAACCATACAGCAATTCATACTTTTGCTTTTTTTCCACAGTTTTTGATTATAGTAAAGTGGCCGCGTTAACTTAGTAGTCTTACATGCCTAGTAACATGCTGGTCACGGATTCGTTGCCAACATGTCATGATTTCGAGTCTAGTGCCACTTAAAACTCGACATGTTGAGGGGATGATGCACCTTATATCTATCAGGGCTGAAAGTCCTTTCTTCTGCATGGTGTGGAAGCTTAAAAAGGAGTCGGCGTCATCCATCTCAGGTGTCGTCCTCGTCATTTGATCATGGTGTAAAGTTACGAGGTCCTGCACTATTAGCCCTCCTAGTGGCTTAAAAGTGCTGTATTAATAAATGCTCCCTTGGTTATAGTAAATATATTTATTTCATTTATGCATTAAGCATTTTGGGTTAAATCTTTTAAGCATACAAGTAGGACATACATAGTGGGACAATCAAATATCCGGACTGGTCTTAAAAATTAGCTTTATTAAAAGCTATGTACAAAAGCCTTTTAATCCCTTTCAACATACTCCCTTTCCCTATCAATACATAGCTGCATACGAATTTTTCACCGTTCGAAGCATCGATGCGGTTGATTAGGTGTCGCCATCTTCAGTAAGTCTGCCGTTTTTGTCTTCACCTTTTCTATAGACTGAAAATGTGTTCCCATCAATGCATTTTCAACTTTAAGAAACAGGTAGAAGTCATATGGTGCGAGATCTGGTGAGTATGGTGGATTTTCGAGCACAGTAATGCGTTTGTACGCCAAGAACTGTTTTACAGATAGCACAATGAGCATTGCGAGGTGTTGCCTTGGTGCAAAATCTGCGTGCTGCTGCTCTCCGGATCTGGCCTTTTCTTTCTCACTCTTTCTCATGACCTCAATGTAGAACTGTTGTTTTATCGTTTGGCCTTGAGATATCCATTCAATCTTGATGATGCCATTAGCATCCAACAAAAACGATGAGCATGACCAATTTGTGAAGTCACAGATCAACCAGAACGTTCATCATCTTCATTAACCTCCCGAGAACTTCCGAAAATCGTTTATGCCTTTCAAAAATTTGACTGTATGACGTACAATTATCTCTAAACACCTCTATTAACATCTCTAGTCACCTCTATATTCAGTTTGACTTTTCTTAAAAAAATTGCACGGGGAATTTCAAATTTATGAGTGACTTGATTTTTAGTGTTTATCACAATCTGGGCACTTCGACTCAACAACATTTTACTCAAACGAGGATGAAAAACAAACTGAACTAAATAGAGGGATAGGGAATAACGTGCCACCAGCACCAGAAGGATCGTCAAATATATTCTATTCTCACTCCTTCACACCAAGCCTAAAGGCTAGATCATGCTCAGTCCGGGAATTTAATTGTCACCGCTTGTATATTTGTTGATTATTAATGATACAGAAATAATTCAATTTTATCAATATAGAAATAGCAGTTATGGGTTCTATTTCTAAATGAACTGATTAATTTAGTGTGGAGTACTTAATGAGTCATTCTCTCAATAGAGTGATTGAGAACTAAGCAGTTCTTTTTTATTTTTTTAAGTAATGCCCAGGCTCTCAGCTTCAACTAGTAACAAAACTAAACTGAACTTGAGGTAAGCAAAAATAATTGGGAAGAAAACGCAAGCAGCAATTATATTAATTCAAGAAAAAAAACATACTAAATCCAAATTCATACTACCAAGAAATCTGCTTCATTTGAAATGGTAATCAGAGAGAGACATTTTCACTAACAGAAAATGCATATCTGAAATCAATCTTTTACGGCAATGATAGCATTCTACGAAAAATCAGTTAATTCTCTTTCATATAATCATTTTTATTAAGAGGTTACTAGCTTTCTGGCATTTGTTTTCGTTCAAAATATATTTGATAAGGTGCAAAAATGAGCAACTGTTGCTTTACGACATGAATTTTTTTAAACATATACATTATTTTATTTATAGAGTCTCTTTATGGCTAATGTAAATAAATATTTTTAAAAAAATTTTAAAAGAATTCTGTAATGAAATGTATTAAATTTATTGAGGGGTAGTTTATACAAGAACAGCTTTGGAACTCAAGAAAAAGAGAAACAAATTTAAAGAAACGTGATGGAAGGGTGAAACTGCCTTCAAGATACAGTACTTCATTCCATCAATAAATAAGACAGATTTTCGGACAGTTTCTCAATTTCCTGATCTGAAAATAATAGTTCCTCCAAGATATAAACATTTAAAGACTTTGTTTCAAAAAAAGTGATTACATTTGAAACTTAATTTTTCCTCTGAAATAATTATAGTAATTAGTATAATTGAGGGCGCAGGATTTATAGAATTTATGGTAAATCTTCCGAAAAAAACTAACTAAAAAGGGTATAAGTAAATTATAGAACAATTTTGCGGAGAGTTCCAAGAAAAGTTCTTTCCCTCATTTTCTCAACTTCCGCCTCTTAAAAGATCTAATATAACAACGAGAGAAAAAAATTTCTTGGGAAGAAAAAACGAAAACATCAGTGGCATAATGTACACTCCCGAACCCCCGGATTAAGATTCTAGGGTGGCAAAAGTTATAATCTGCAATCCTTTGTAAGATCCAGCTTGTGGCTCAAAGCTTGTTGACTTTGCAAGGCCTAATGTTCTCCGTTACACCAATGATAAAAATATTATAAATTACTTAAAAAAATATTTGCATATTTTTATGCAAAAAATTAATATTTGAATCTTTTTAATGTATCTTAAAATTAAGCATGAACAAATGGAAGAAATAGACTATATATATGTTAATTTTTCTAATGAAAATAAATGTTCTAAGGAGAATTTTTTTTTAATATAGATAATATGCAACTGAAGAAAAACTATTTTTTAAAGATTTTTCCTATAACTATGATATTTCTTTTAGGTAAAAATATTTTATAGCATTATTTTTGATATTATAATGGACTTAATTGCATAAACAAATGCGGAGAGTAGCTTATTTTTGTAAGTTCTTCACATGTAAACATCCTGTAAGGCAAGGGGTCAAATTCAAAGGATAACTTGGGCTTAACAAATAAGGTTTAACTTCGGGCGGGCCTAAAAAAATCAATATTCAAAGAAACGTTAGTTTATTTCGAATAATACCTTATAATAAACACAAATAAAAGAACAAGAAAAATTCAATGTTTACCCTTCCTCTGACACTTTAATAATATATATATCTCTTCTTTGCTACTATCTTTTCTGTTTCGGGAGACATTTTGATATTTTATTATACATTATTGTGTGTCGATATACTGGCCGGGTCACAAATATGTTCGTTTCGAGCAGCGAGTTTGACACCACTGCTGTAAAGAATATGCTTATTATTTTAACAAGATGAAAGGCAATAATACGGAAATTGCATAGCTCCATTTTTATTTGTGTATTACATTTCTTTCAATTGATTAAAGCTTAGTAATTTTTTTAAACAGTAGGTTCGTTTTTTATTTAATTTACGTGCTTCACTCTTATTTTCAATTATTATTTGGAGTTATAAATATTATTTTTTACTACTTATTCTGCTTCTTTCTGAGCACCAGTGTTCATTTACTGAGGAAGCAAGTGTACAAAATGCTGAAATTCACATTTTCTGTCTTACTACTTGCAGGCAACCTAAAAATAGAATGCCGCTATGAATTGCATCCCTTCTTAAAGAGAATTATGGTCAGTTATAATTTTAGCATTTAAGTTTATTTAATTTTGAGCTGAATTAGATTTAGGATAATATTCAGCATTGTTTAATTACAAACTTTCGTAATCTTACTGCTTTCCTTCAAAGTTGTTGAATGATTTTATTATCTAAAATGAGGCTTTAAGTTAAATTACTTTTAAGACTGACAATCTTGTCTTGTCTATAATTATCTTATCTATTACATCTTGTAGATATATCTACTTAAATTTTTGAAAAAATTGCTATAATACGTGAGCTATATCTCGTGAGATTGATTGATTGATTGATTACTGTCGCACTCAAAAATTGCCCTTTGGCTATTCATAGCGGGCCTCTTAAGTTTAAACAACGGTTAGTTGTTGATGATGAAACGTGTGTGAGCTGATAACTACTTCTTCAAACTTCCAACCATGCCAACTTAAGTCTCACGTGTTGTAATGTGTGTACGTCAACCTCTCTCTATTGAGGATCGGTATGCCCTACATGAGTTTGGACTTTCTGTTCAAACTCTGGGAAATACACCATTAGCGGAAATTAAATTCAGACATCATTAACTGGGTTTAAACTAAACTCAGGGGCGCAACAACCCATGAGAGCCAAGGCCTACAGCACCCATCTCAGTTTTTATGATATTGGACACTGAGGTGCATGAGCTGATGTTCCGGTCAGGTGGTCAATTTGACTCAAAACCTTTAATGTTTAGTTCCCAAGCAAGCTTGATGCACATTTATCGACCCACTAAAGAGATAAAAGGCTGTGACAATCTTGTCCAGCCCGGTTTTGAACCCCAGACCTGAGGTGTGGAAGCGCGATCCGCTACCACTCAGCCACTGGGCTTCAAATTAGGTTTAAAATAATTGAAAATCGATGTTGCACATTTTTTTTTTCAGTAACGTATTTTACAAACTTAACAAATTCAAATAATTATAACAAGATCAAAATTTTGTAAAATTACAAGTCTTCATTTGATTAAAAATTAAGAAATATGAAAAGACTGCAAAATAAAAGAATGTACAAAAATTGACAGCATTTTAGAAAGTTTCCTTAGTATCGGAAAATTATTTGTTGAATAATAGGAGAGATGAGGAAAACAATAAAAAGGTTAATTGAATTAGCTTGCATTAAAATATAACGAAATTATTAATCAAATTGACTGCCTATTTTTAGAGGACATAGGCAAATTGTAACGAGTCTATCTGCGAGCTTCTTACTAATCTTCTTGGGGAAAATTATTTCTTTTAAATATTGTTCCATTGAAAACTTTCTCCTGAAGAAGATACGGTTTGTGTCAATGAAGGATGATATTTAAGCGTTAACTTTTAGGTACGCGGAGTTAGTGGTTAAGAGTTAGAAATTAGTAGTTAGTGGTTAGTAGAAATTAGCTGTGAACTAGTCGAGAGTTGCTTGACGATTAATTGATGAATAATTAAAGATTGCAAATTGACGATTTAGTCAATAAGTTGGATTATGTTAACAACGACCAAAAGTCGAATACCTGAGAACGGAATTACGGTAATTTAGATCGTAGATAACCAAAGAGTTCTAAGAGTAAGTTAATTGAATCATAATTAAATATTAAGTATCCTTTCTCCCGTAGTTTTGCTCCTATAAATAAAAAGTGCTTGTCCTACCCTGGGTTGTTAAAAATTAATTGAGAGAATAATAAATAAGAATTGTTCTGATTATGGCTGATCCCTATTCTAAACTTTAAACACTGATGAACGTGGCAGCACGTTCATAACAAAATGAATAATTGAAACTTCAAATTCCACTTGCGCGTTTCCGATAAATATTGGAATACCGAAATCTCAACTTTTTAATACAAATTTATTGCAGGATTCTGATAAGTAGCTGAATAAATTTAGCCTCGTGATAATTTTTCAAAAACAATAATAGTGTGTATTTAAACTCTGGCTGTGTTTTTATTAAAAAAAGAACTGTTCTTTCTCTCTCTTTTTATTAATTAATATACATACACAAGAAACGTTCTGTAATTAACAATAATTAATATATTTATAAATGTATAAATATTGTTTTATTTTAATTCAAATGCCTATGAGCATTATTAAATTATGTGTTTGTATTAATATTATGTGTATTGTTTTTATTATTCATAAATAATATATCTCTTTATTTTGTATTAAAGAATTGATTAATAAAAAATTATTTTAAATTTATACTTAAGCATTATAAAAAATACAAATATAAGGTTTAGAATATTCTCTCTCGTGTTATAATATATGTACGGATAAAACATAGGAATAAACCAATAAGCTTTCAAGATAATTATACCATACCACGTCAAATTATTTATAACTGACTTCTGATGATTTGAAAAGATTGCATCAAAAATGAAGCATTAAATAGTTCATAACTTCTTTCATATTATTGTTCATAGATTTTAGAGGCTATTATTTAGAGCAAACAAGGCAAGTTATGAAATTCGTTATTATATTATTAAAAACATAATTTGTCTGAAAAACGAAATTAATTTCTATCAAATTATTAATGCACTAGCAAAAATTGGTTTTTATTTTCTTGAGACTTTTATGTTATAATTATGGTATATGTAGGATTCACTGTTGCCATAGGTACTCAAAATAGTTGAAGATTTATAGTTATTTTTCTTTCAATAAACGTTTTTTAATGTTCTTGCTTCCAATTTTCTTTTTCGTACTATAATATAGTCCAGTCATATTAGGGTTTTACTGCGGAATGAGAGATAATAAGCTGAAAATTTGTACAGACCTTTATTTTGTCACTCTAAATGTTGTCTCAAAAGTCTCATAAAATCTCATTTCCGCGTCTTAAGATATTCAAGGTCAAAGGTCAAGAAAAGCGGTTTTTTGCAAAAATCTCGTTTCCTATGGCTTTTATGCTATTTACATTAATTATAAATATTGTAGATAATAAAGTTTTCTATAGCTTTAATTGAAACATTTTTTTTATACATCAAACCGTTTTTGAGATAGAGGGCGCTGAACGCGCAGCACTTAACTATCTACAGCATAATGCAAGGTTAACTGTTAGTCAGCATGATATAATACGCCGTATAAAGTCTATAAACCTTAAAAATATATATATAGTTACAATCATTCGGCATTTTTTATTAATTATTACATTACATTTATTAATAGTTTTCATTCAGCAAGTATTTATTTCTTTTATAACACTTACGTGTTCGCGTAGTTCAAAAGTTGTTGACCTATATATGCTTAAGGTATTTTTTAATTATATTCTCTTATTGTATATACTAATTACATTTAAAGTAATGACAAAAATAAAACAAGTAATTTAAATTATATTTTTATTTAGAGAGAAATATCGTTTCATATAATTATTACATTTTTAAATTAGGATGTGTAGAAATTTCACAAAAATTTTAATCATAAGACGAACAAAAAATGTTACTTTTCTTTCTTCCTCTTCTTTTTCATTATCTTCCAGTCACTTGACAATTTCCTATACATTCTCATCATTTTCGTTGTGAAGGGTATTTGACACCAAATCTAGAATGATTTCGGGATCACAAGTACAGTCTTCATCGAGATCGCTCTCATATCGTGAAGCATAGAAGCAAGCTTGCCCATTATACTGGCCACAAGCTGAAGAACATTGCAACTCCGATTTCCTACATCCACAGCGTGAACCACGACCATTTTTGCAGTTGCAAAATATTGTATTAATTCATCTGGAGCATGCGTTAATACTGTCGTAATCGATTCCAAGAATTCATTCCGCAGAATCCAACCACATCCCTGGGATTCTAAATCATTCCCTAACCAAATTTGAACTTGATAATATACACTGCTGATGTGTTGATGAGACTCTGTACTTGTTGGTGGAAGATTGGATAACTGCACGGGTTTACTGAGCTTTGTTGACTTGATGAATTGAGTTTAACGAAGATTATCAATACTGTTCTCAGATTTTGGAGCATTATATATCGCCAACAAGACTCTTATTCTATTTTCATGTAATGTTTGTAGAGGACAGTTTTCTTTTTGGAATACTTGAGCAAGTTGATCCAAATACGGAACATTCTCTAATATTCTATTGAAAGTTTTTTTCTATTTTTTAGAAAATGCAGATTTTGTGTCATAGCCATTAAATGCGTGCAGAAATAAAATGTGCTTTTTACAATGAGGATATTTATCAAAACTTTTGGAAGAGTATTTTTGAGTTTTAATATTCCATTTGCCAACTTTTTTAAAGAACACTTCTTCCTAATGTGCTTGAATACGTCCAATCAAAATGCCGAGCAAATCAATATCTTCTCCTACTATGACGACAATCTTGTGATGTTCCGATTCTTCAATAGCTGTTACTATGATAAGAACATCTGTATCATCTCTGGCCTGTTTTGTCGTGATATCAACAAATTCTAATTTTCCAATCAACATGTTAATAAAAAATTTTATTACATCGATTCGACAAAAAATTTTCTCGGCTAATTGATACGATCAGTGTTTCGTTGAAACAAACTTCATTCGATTTTGATAAAGAAGCAGTTCTTCTCTGTCCCACTGCTTTTATGTTTTTGCTATAGTCCGAGTATCCATCAAATAAAACTACAATTTTAGAATCATAATGTTGTTGTAAATATTTTACGTATTTACCTAAATTATCGAAAAATTATCGTCTTTACTCCATACGACGCGATGCAGAAGAAACCCACCATCGATAATATATGTTACATTATTTTCATCGAAGTCGAAATCGACAGGAGTCATATTGTCATATAATGTCACTTTCGTGGTTTTTCACATGCCTTAATTATCAAATAAAGGAGATGGATAAGTACTTAGTTCATATTGGAGATATTCTTGAACATTACATTCAAACTGTTTGCTTTCAATTATCTTTTGGAAGAGTAGCAATAGATCATTTGAAACTCTACAACCGTTAATTTTGACAGTTTTTTTGACAATCGAAAGCGGTAAAACCTTATCGAATCTTTTTAACTTTATTTCATTAAATTTTAAACCAGTTATCTTTACCATTGATTCTAAACCGATTTAATAGGCTTTGTGCCAATTAAGTTGATTATTTCCAATCATTACAGAAGCTCTAAAGATACCAATTGTTGCATATTTAGAAAGGGATTATGAAGTGTAAACCATTCAACTAGCTTACTTACATCAGTATTATCTCTTTTGAATCCTTAGCATTAACGTGTTGTTCAGTAGATTTTAAAGAAATGGTATAAGACTTCACCATCTCCTCGCAAATTGTATTTGTAGCGTACATAGCAAACGCCCATTTACATAAAACACTTTCTTGCGTGCTTCGACCGCGAGATACTCCCCCTTCTCTCTTCATAGATTTCATTAGACTTTGTTCGATATCCATACCTGTCCATGTACCAGAATTAAATTTCTCTGTTCGTTTCCCGATGAAGAATCCATTTTTAAAGTTTTTAAAAGTCTGTCTATCCATCGTATTTTATAAATCGATCATATTTTGAAGATATAAATGTGCAGACGTCGCATACAAAAAATGAACACTAGCATGAAAATACAGCAACATTCTTTGTACAGAATTAAGATGTTCTTTGAAAAGACCCAGTCTTTCAGCGCGAATGAAGTCAAGTGCTATTGATACCATTTCAAAATATTATACCCATTATTGTGCTGTAGGACATCGAGCTTTTAATTCATTCAGTGTATTCTGAAATGGATCAATAAATAAATTTGAGTTACCTACACATTCTTCAACACCTTCATAAGAAACATTGCGGCAATTGATATGTTCAGTTAACTCATTTAACATACAATCTTCAATCTTCATGTCTTCGAAGATCAACATTGATAATGCAAGTCGTAATAAAGTATATTACTTCTGATACTTCTTGAATAAGCGTGACCATTCAACATTTTATCGACTGAATTTTTTAGCATATATTTTACTTAGAGCTTCCTTGAGTTCACTTCCGTCCATTATATATTCTATGAATCCAAGAAAGGATGTGAGCATATGTGATATCCTCCTAATTTATCAACTATCTTACAAAATTCTGAGTTAGCATCTGATGCAGCAACTATTTCACGAGCTTTAGAGAGTTTGATCAAAAGTAATTCAACACGTTTTTTGGCCATGTAACTTGGCAATATTTGCAGCACAATGTAAAGTAGTATAAATTGTGTCTACGTTACTGGCAGGAGGGTCAATAAAAGGAAGAAACATAACCTGAGAAGTAGAAAAATTCTTATTATATTTAGTGAGCTGTTCCAGGAAGTCATTCCACCAGGGAACGAGGAAATATTCTACGAACAGATTAGGGTTATTAAAAAATATACTTGATTAATGAAAACTATTAATAAATGTAATGTAATAATTAATAAAAGAGGCCGCATCTTTGTAACTATAGATATTTTTAAGGTTTATAGACTATATACAACGTATTATATCATGTGACTAACGGTTGACCTTACGTTATGCTGTAGTTGACCTTGCGTTATGCTAAGCGTTGCACGTGCTCTATCTCAAAAAAGATTTGATGTATAAAATAATTTTTCCATTAAAATTATAGAAAACTTTATTCTCTACAATATTTATAATAAATTTTAATAGCATTAAAGCCATAGGAAACGAGATTTTTACAAAAAAAAACGAGTTTCTTGACCTTTGACCTTAAATATCTTAAGACGCGTACATGAGATTTTATGAGACTTTTGAGACAACATTTAGAGTGACAAAATAAAGGTCTGTACAAATTCTCAGCTTATTATCTCTCATTCCGCAGTTGACCCTAATTTTTGACTAAGATGACTGGACTAAATAAGTAACATGTAAAAATAAAATAATTACTAAACAGTACTGTAATTTATACGTTCGGGCAAAAAGTACTAAATAATATATTTTGACGCAAAAAATTAACAAGTCTTTGCTAGAACTTAAAAAATGAGGTATAAAAAACCAATTATTATTTTGGAAAAGAAAGATTTACAAAATAGATAATGAGTAAGCATTTTTTACAAGAAATTATGTTGCGGCAGCAATTTTTTACGTGCTATTGAATTTATTTTAAATCTACTTTTTATATCAAAATCTAAATATAATATTTTGTTAGAAATAGCGTTAGCGCTTTGTTACCCCATTGCGTTTAAAATAATAATAACATTAATTTTTTTATGCAGGATATTAATCTAAAATATTGTAACCTTTTTAAAATAAGGAGTAAAATGTACATTTAAAAAATAAAATTATCTTTACAAAAACCAGCTGCATATTTAAAACATGGAATAATATTCATTAAATATCTAACATAGATATGTTATGTACATTATCGGAGAATTTTAGCTTAGGATTGTTTCAGTTATAGAGATTCTAAGGTTATAAAATTATTTATAGCAAAATATAATTTAATATAATCAATTAATTGGAAATTATTTATTAATTTAATGCAGAGTAATCGCACATAAATGCTATGTAAGACTTATATTCTTAAAGCGCATTTCCTTGTATTCTGAATTTAAGAGTCTATTGGGCATTTAATAAGGTATCTATAAATATTTACAATCGAAAAATAAAAAGTACATTTAAGATATCCGACTACTTGCGACAACTTTTTTTTAAAAAGTTGAGATATGGGGAGTTTTTTGTTGTTTTTAGATTTGTTTAGTACGTTTTGAGAAAATATGCTACAATTATATATATATAAGAATAAAAAAAGAAATTCTTATTAATAAAATGGGAAAAAATGGGTAAAAATTGACAAAAAATAACATAAACTCGGCCCATTCTGTACCAAAAGTTTACGAACAGATTTTCAATTTTTCCATTCTGATGTGTTGCTATGTTATTCATTTTTGAAATGACCTTCAGGGTAAAAGATATTTTAATTTTTACAAAAACTAGAACACTTTACCTTAGTTATATGAAATTTCTTAAAAAACAGTGATTATATTAACATAAAGGACCATAAATTTTGTAATAAAACAGTGATTGATAAATCTGAAAGTTAAAACACTTCTACTATTATACAAAACATACACAAAAAATCTCAGTTAATTATTTTCACAACTTTTTGAGCAATCGCTGTTTCCGTTTGAGCATTTTAAGAAAAACACATTTCGAATAAAATACGTTTTAATGTATATGACATCTTGCTTAAAGTAATGGCCTCTGCTTTTACTAAAAAACTTGTAGTTTTTGTTCGGGAGAACGGAAAATAATAAGCTTGGTGCTTTTATAAAGCTAATAAAATAAATTCATGAAACAAATTTGTCAGTTTTTGGCAAAACTCACAATTTTAAGGTAGTCGGATACCTTAAGCGAATCTGTAATATTATGAAAACAAGTTGCTTACTACTAAAAGTATTATAAATAATACTGAATATTTACTACATTTCAAAATATGTATTTTTGGACATAACATAAACTAAAAAAAATAAAGTAATGCTTTTATTAAAAATGTATTGAAGTCTTGTTATATAGTTCAGAAAATACACCTTTAAGTAAGGTATTTCCAAAACTCGTAGAATAAGCTCCACACGCTTATACACCATAACAAACATTTTTATAAGAATACATAGGAGAGCAAGACTGACATATTGATCCATAATTAAGGACCAAATACGAAAGGAAGTATGAAATGTTTACTTACAATATTTTTGACATGTACTTATAGCATTACGGTAAGAACAGCTTTGTTTACAGTAACAGGTACATCTGAAGTTCCTCGTTTATAAAGAACCAGAAGATTTTCTTGGGGACCTATTCTCTCCTTTTATTTATGTCGGGAACGCATTTACAAAAAATAAACCTTTTCATATGGACTAACCATTTCACTGATGTCACCAAATGTGAATTAATGTAAGTGGAAATAATTTTTAGACAGAGAAAAATTGTTTAAAAGAAGCCTCTGTCAACGATGCTGAAAAAAAATTATCATATTTTCTTTCGTGTCTATTTATTTAACTCTCTTCTTGGACACATACAATCATTCTCAAAATAATAATAATAACATTAAGATTGCTATAGATTATCACTCTTTAAATGTTACCTATGAGCTAAGAATTTTACTTATATATGTATACACTAAACAGCCAGAACATTATGACCACCTGTCAATAACGAGTTGGCCCACCTTTGGCGCGCAACACAGCTTCAACCCGCCTTGGCATGGATGCCACAAGTCCTTGGTAGATGGCCGGAGACAGATTGTACCAGATGTTTAAGCAACGGCCACGCAAATCCGAGATATTGCGAATTAGTGATCTTTGAACTCTGAGCTGCCATCCCATGACATCCCAAATGTGTTCTATCGGATTGAGATCCGGTGAGTTAGGTGACCAGGACATTAAATGGAATTCAGCATCATGTTCCTGGAACCACTCCAACACAATTTTAGCCTTATGACATGGAGCGTTGTCCTGTTGGAACATTCCATTTCCAGCTGGAAAAAACAGAGGCCATGTAAGAGTGCAACTAGTCCACAATGATGTTCAGATACCCTGTATCATTCACGGTCTGCTCTACCACAACCACGGATCCCAGAGACACCCAAGAGAACGTCCCCCAAAGAATAATACCGCCACCACCGGCCTGTGTATGACCTACTGTACATTGAGGGAGCAACTGTTCGCCTGGAAGACGGCGTATCCTGACACGGCCAACGGCGTTATGAATGACAAACTGTGATTCATCTGACCAGGCAACTGTCTCCCACTGATCCATGGACCAGTCGCGATGTTCCCGGGCCCAGCGCAGGCGCAGTTGGCGATGACGCTTGGTCAGCAAAGGCACACGGGTGGGACTTTTGCTGCGTAGCCCCATATCCAACAGTGTCCTCTGAACAGTATGCTCCGATACTATTCTACTTGGCCCTGCATTGTATTGGGCTGTCAGCTGAGCCACTGTCTGGCTCCGGTTTTACTTCACCATGCGAGACAGTCTCCGACGACCTTTTTCTTTGATAGCGTGTGGACGTCCAACACCATGTCGTCTACTGCTGGTTTCACCATCATTCATCCACTTTGCATAAATACTAACAAGTGTAGATCGCGAACAACCCCCAAGTCGTGCAGTTTCGGAAATACTTGTTCCGAGTCTTCGAGCCATTACAATCTGCCCTCTATCAAAGTCGCTTAGTTCCGCAGCCTTTCCCATCACACACAAAAGTAAGTGAAAGAATGATTCTTCAGACTCTCCATCAGCAGTTAAATACCACTTCCACCTGATCACGTGCCTTCCACGTCATCCAAGCGAGTTCATTGCAAAATGTAGGGTGGTCATAATGTTTTGGCTCTTGAGTGTATATATAATTCTTAGCTCATAGTTTGCACTTAGCATTAGTTTGCTATTGTACTACTGCGGCTAACATTTCTTGTTATCTTGACAAGTTATACTAAGGCTTTATAACTATTTGTATATATTTATGGATTATATATATATATATATATATATATTATATATATATACGCAAGTTCAGAAAATATAACCCTGAAATTGCATTATTTGATTTTTTTCTTTCTGATTTTAGTCTTCTTTTTACTTTCACAATAAGAATTGAACATGCTAAATGAAATACACACTGCTTATTATTGATAAGATGTGACGATATTTTTAGAAAATATTTTCAAATTTGTTCTATCGTATTTTTACAACTCTTTTTCTGTAAATCGTAAAACAAAGAAATATTTAAAGGTCGCTCTTATCAACGAATTCTCATCAAATCAGTATCTCTGAAGTCTCAGAAAGAAAAAATTCAAATAAAAATCTCCACAAACTATATCCTGTTTGTTATATATAGTATAAGAAATACATATTTAAATGGTTGGATAGTTTGTTGGTTAGTGTCTGGACAATAATGAACTAAGACCAAATGTTCTATAGACATCATCGGTAGCCCGGAGGCGTTGTTGTTGTTGAGGTACCCGGTTGTTGTTGAGGTACCCCGGTTGTTGTTGAGGTACAGCGATTTTGCCAAAACGGCAGGATAGGAGAAAAATGTTCCGTGTTAAGTTCCGTGTGGTGACACTGTTTACAGAAAACAGTGTCCCACTAGGTTCGGAGACCAATTTTTCAAAAATCGATTTTCTAAGGAATTTCATTATTTGAAAAACATAAATAGGCTTAAAGAGTCATAATTATTTAGCAAATAACATGTACCAGCCATTAGGTTTGAAAAAAAAATATTATTTTTATGAAAATTTAGCAAAGTTTTCAAAGTTAAGAAAAACGCCATAAATAAAAATACATTTGAAATAATCAGTGGGGTGTAGATAGGTATCCAAAAGCCCTGGTGCTAAAAAAATGAGGGCCCTATATTGTTTAGGTTTTATCAAGTAAAAAAGTAAAAGTATATGAATATTTTATGAATACAAAGCTACAATTTTTGCTTAGTATATTTTCCTTCTTGGCATTGTTTGAGCTTAAACGCACCACTGGGTGTCTCTTTTTGTATTCCTAATTTCAGTTTTATAATTTATCCAATATATTTCGTATGTGTTTGAGTACTTACTGATGTTAAAGTAAGGAGAAACATATTGAAAGGCAACAAAACGTCGTTGGAGAATCCCTGGCTATTTATATGGGAGGATCAAACTCACTCAACAGAGGGTTTAGAGCTACAAAATGGCCACCGAGATAGACAAAAAAATGATACAAAAAACATGCATGAGCAAGAAAATACTATACAATATTATTATATATTTATTTTTTAAAAAATTCTTCTCTGTAGAAGAGCAGAGGATGGGGGACAAAATTACGTCAATCTAATGCAGATACGAGAAGGTTTCAAAATAAAGAAACAGGAAACTATCTTACTATGAATTATATTATTATTAAAGATAGAATGTAACTGGGAAGGAGTTGCCTCTTGTGTAGGGTTTTTAAGATGTAATAATAAGTATGGTAAGATTTTTCACGGAAATTTCAAGTAACTGTTTATAGTAAAAAAGAAAGAAAAAATTGAAATAAACATAAACTTTTTAATAAGTAAAGTTGGCAACACTAAACAAACAATCGAAAGAATTTAGGGGAAATCCCAACAAATTCAAAATTACTTTTAACTAATTCTCCATGATTATATTTATGTTTTTCGCAACCTCTTATATATATATCTTAAATTTGGAAGAAATTATCATTCGGTATATAAATTCGGCTTGTTTGGTGGTCAAGGTCTGAGGGCCCGGTGTACAGTATCGCCTAGCACAGGTATGGTGAACCAGGGGCATGCAACACAATATTTTGGGCACGTTAATCGCAAGCGATATAATATTTTGGACACGTTAATAGCACGCGATACAATATTTTGGACACGCAAGTGATCAAAATGGCTGGCATTTTCCTTCAAAATGAGTTCACTATGAACTGTTACGAACAGACGCGAGTGATCGGTCGCAGAATGATGGGGAGCAAACTTGTTTATTATTGTCTTGCTTTAGTTACGTCGTGGACTATAGTTGCTTATGATGCAAAATTTGTCTACGCATATCATAGTCAATTTCGGTGACACAATTGTATTTCAAAGTTTATTTGTGTTATATTTACGATTTCTAACTGTTATTTAACATGGCTAGTTTTAGCAAAAGAACAAGAAGTGCAATATGTAAGTGTAACAGAGAATTTCAAACTTGGAGAATCTAGAAGTATGGCATTATTATCAAAGGTGCAGAGCGGTGCGTGTTTTATGTTCTGAAACAGTGGTATGCAGAACATCATCTGTAAAACGGCAAAACATTTTTAAACAAATCACAAATCCTGTTGTCAAAAAAGTTAACCACAGCAAAAATAATTAATTGCTTAGAAACCCTTTGGCAGATGATTTTAATTCAGCATGCATTCTACTAAAAGTAACATCTTACAATCCTAAAATTAGTTATTTGCCATCCAATCTGCAACAACAGAAGTCGCACTAATGTTACTTTAATTTGAATTACACGTATAAAAAAAACATTTACAACTGCAGTACAAAAAGTATTTTTTCGTAGTAAATAAATAGTTTTCAGTTGATTGTATTTAGTTTTATTATTTTCCCAAGAATCACAAGTCAAAATTATTCAACAGCACGTCTGTACCTCATTAAACACTTCTTTAGAAAAAAAATGGCACGTTGATCCATAAAGGTTCGCCACCCCTGGTCTAGCCCATTAGTAGATACGCCACTGGAAATAATGCAATTTTAATTTCATTGATATACTTCTTGATCCATCTGAAGTGTCGCAAACCGCAGGATTAAAAATATTTTAAGAAATAAACATTTTATAAGCATTAAAATTTGATGTTAAAGATTCTTCGTCAAAATTACTGTATGCTCTAAGCTAAAAGTTGCTGTAAATTGTGATTAAATGTAACTATCTTAAAACGTTCGGTTTGTTACACTCTAAAGGTTTCATAACATATATGTTATAAATTTCTTTAAATTTGACTGGATTGTGTTTGCCAAGCTTCTACTTGTATTAATTTCAGGAATTTGATGTTTCAGCTTAATTTTTCTACTGAGTTTTATATCATTTAGAGTGACGAGCGTTGTTGTGAGTGGCCGTGAGTAGCCTAGTGGCCAACCCGCGGCACGCGGGAGTCGTAACTGTGGCACGCAAAGACTTATTGAAAAATTTTCGAAAATATTGCTGAATTAATTGAATTATAATAGAAAATTATCACACACATGAAGAGAATATGTAAAAAACAGACATTTTCAGCTTCAGATTTTAAAGGTTCTAAGCAAATTTTTTTTCTTTTCTTCAGTATAGCGCCAAAAATGAGATCATGCTCCAAAACTTAATATTCCACAGTATTGTAACTTTCCGAGAAAAGTGTTAATTTTTAACATTTCGAATTTCCATTCGAATTTCAGCTTCCCCTTGAAGTGCTGAAGTTGGGTGTTTGTAGCTATTGGCTGTCAGTGTGATGTCAGATAGAAAGGTTTTTTCGAAGGTATCGACTATTTACGATTTCTGTAATGTCAAGAAGTAATTCTGCAATATATTAGGAGAGCAGTTGTTGATACGGTAGAAGTAATTCTATCTGCACAAAGTAGCCGCTTTATAAAGCAGTGGGAGTGAGAACTTGCATCCAAGACTAATTAGAATGCTGGATTCGGAGCCTAGAAAATTTGTAGCGTAATATCGGCATATTGTTTCTAGCTGTCAGACTCAGTTGATTTTAAACTCTGTGTAGCAAGAGGTTAAGCTTTTTTTCCTTTTTTCTAAAATTGTTCTTAGATTTTAGAGTTGAGCGTAGTTGTTTAGAATTTTTTTTATTTTCAATATATTTATGAGTAAGCCTTCGACATCGAAAAGAAATTATGAAGAGGATATTGCAGCACGTGACTTTAAAATTGTCTGGGAATAACAATACTTGTTTACACATCAAAATTCTTGCCCGACTGTTTGTTTGATATGTGGAATTTGTATAGCAGTTCCAAAAAAAAATTTAACTTGGACCATCAGTTCAAACAACTGCATAGTGATTTCAACAGCAAATATCCTGTTAAATCAAATTTGCGAACGGAATTTATCAATAAAAAAAATGAAATTCTTAGCCGGCCGGCAATCTTTGTTCCAGAAGAGAAATGACGAAATGGAAACCACGGCGAAGGCTTCTTAAGAACTTTCTTTGTTGTTAGCCCGCAAGAAAAAACCATATTCTGACGGAGAGGAGATAAAAAAAGTAGCCTTTAATTTTTACGAAAAATGCCGGTGATCTAAATGTCAAAAATATCGTTGATAAAATAGCTTTGTCTATAAATACCGTCATGCGTCGTACAGATGTCATGGGCCAGGATGTCGAAACGCAAATTGTCTCTGGACTTCAAAATTGCAAATATTTTTCATTAACTTTGGATGAAAGTTGTGATATCACAGACAATGCGCAGTTAAGCATCTTTGTGCGTTACACGAACAATAATTCTGATACTGTGGAAGAACTTCTTGATTTGCGCCAACTAGTTTTAACTACAGGTGAAGACATTTTTAAGGAACTTAAAAATGTAATTGAAGTTAACAAAGTAGAATGGACAGAATTAGACAATTTGCACACATAAAGCGCCTTACATGGTTGGCAGAATAAAAGGTTTTGTTGCTTTGCTTGAAAATTATTTGAGAAGAAAAGTTTTCGAATATCATTGTTTCATTCACCAAGAAGCTCTTTGTGCCAAAAACTTAAACTCGTCTTTCGTTGTTGATCCCGCGGTGCGCTGTATTAACAAAATACGAGTTCGTGCTCTAAATCGACGAATATTTCATACGCTTTTCCCCGAAGAAACGGAAGAAAATTGCGAGTTACTCCTTCATTGTAGTGTGTGCTGGCTTTTCAAAGGAGAGCCACTTGCGAGATTTTGAAGTTTGAGGGAATGTGTTTTTGAATATCTGGAAGAAAACGATGAACTGCCCAGTGAATGTTCGCTCCTCAGCAGTGAAAATTGGCTGTGGAATTTAGCTTTTCTTACCGATATAATGGAACCTGGGCCTGGGTTTGATGCCCGATTATACCGAATACCCTCCGAGAACACACGGAGTACGTTCTCTTTAAATCAGTGGATCCGAAAGTCTTGTGGGCGGTCGCAGCAGAAACCACGGGTGCAGGGGGCTGGAGATTATTTCCCTCCCCCATGCCTATATTGTGGTGGTGAAGATAGGTGGTGTCGCCATCTATCGTGTAGAAGTCCAACCTGTCTCAAGCTCTGGCAACTTTCATTCCTTCCCTTCGGGAAGGACACGACAACAACAACAACAGCGTTGTTGTGTTGGCGTTACTATTACGTTGCCTTGCTTCCTTAGCCATCTTCTCATTTTCATCAATACCAATATGTGCTGGATCCATTACACGATGTACTGTTCTTTTAAACTGAGAAGCTAACGAAAAAAGTGCATAGTATTACATATTTATACAAATTATGTGAAAACTGTCAGATTCAATTAATTGTAAGAAATTAGTATAAAAATAAATTGCCGAAACAAATAACAAATTAATATAGTCTTTTCCTACACGAAATGATTTCTCAATTACAAAATATACTAAATATACTAAATTTATACTAAAATTTTGAAACATGGAATTATAATTACTTGCAATTCAGCAACCATTGTACTCATCACAACTTGCAAAAAAATTTGAGAAACCATTTGATTGTATTAAAAAAAACTTCATTTCTGTGAAATAAATCCTACATCTTACAAAAATCCAAGATGGTAACAATTTTTAAGTTGATTTTGGAGGAAAATTTATTATAATTAAAAAAAAACATTTAATAATTTTATCTCATTGAAATAATTTCGACTTCTATTTTTATGTTTTTTGTATTACATTTAATTATATATTCTCAATGTAGTTACATTTTTACATTCTGGCTAGTGTTAGCTCACTTGAGATCATTACAGTAAACATTTAAAGACACAATTTATCCGGTGAGTATAAAGAAAGTCAGTTAATTAACAAACTGCCTTTAAATTAAAGGCTCAAACCATCCTCTTTGACGATGGACCGAAGACGAGATTGGATATGGTAATTTCAGAATAATTAGACTACTGCTTTCACCAAAGTAAAGGCATAAACAGGAAAGTTATTTAATTTAAGATATTATCTACATTCCTGTACCTTTTGGAACAACACGCTTTGCGTAGAAATTGACTGGAATAGAGACCATCCCCCTTTCGAAAATTCATTTCGTTCATAGGAAGTAAAACTCTAATTCTAAATTTGTTCATAATTGAACGAAGTTAAAGTTTTGTTTGACGCGCTCTTGAATTTTGTATCTGTAAGACCATTGATGTATAGTGATTTAGTTAAATTAAGTTCATAATTAAAAGAGCACATAATGAAAAACTTGTAAGATATTTCTTGCAGCTCGTAAATATCTGTAAAGTTTTTTACTCTCCTTTCAAAATGAGCTTTTAAGATTACAATAATAAAAATATATTCATCAAATAATATTTATTCTTTGTTTGCGAATGTTTTTAAATTTTTGCTTTTTATCATGACTGTTTCATGATAAAACTTTATTCTCTTGAATAAAATTAATATTTATTATTTTTTTACAAAAGAGTTTATTTCTATTGCTTAAATATATTTTTTACAAAGTTATCATATTCTGTTTTGAAAACAATGGGATTATTTATGAAGTAAATATTTATAAAAATTCCTTGTTAATTTAACTATGCATTAAAAAACAATTTTGAATGAGAGATTCCATTTAAAAGAATGGCATCAATTTTTATATCCTTTGTATCATTTCCACCAATATGCATTCGAAAAATCTCTTTTTTTTAAATTATAGATGGAATATTTTATTTCTCGTTATTAATATATTTAATTTATAAATTGTTAAAAAATCTACAGGGTTTTTAGATAATTTGTATGCGTTATAACATATAAGCAGAACACATTAAGTATTCTTTTTTTTATAAATGTATAATTTAAGAATTTTTTTTGTTTGATTATTCTAGAAATTCGACTTAATTTTATTTTTTCTATTCAAAACGAAACCAAAATGTTATATTTATAATAAACATCACAATATCTCATCAAATAATCAATGTAAGCAAAAAATGCTTCAGTTCATGCTCTCTATAAGGAAAATTAATATAATTTAAATAAGAATGCTATTAATTGCTTCATTATTTGAAGGATAGTTCTGTAGACTTTTAAACTAAAAAAGTACATTGAAATTTATTTTGAAATTTTAAAAGAATCTGATTAATAGATGTAAATTTCTTTAATATATTTTGTATATATTATAATAAAGCAGCATTTTTTTTAATGTGATTAAAAAAGTTTAACTTAAAAGCCATGATATTATTTCTTCAATTACGAAACAAACATCTATTAAAAGATTATCATTATTCGAAATTGTGTTCACTTTGTAAAAACTAAATGCTTTAAGTCTGTATTTGTAAAAAAAGATATAAAAAATAAATGCATAGTAGCATAATGATGAATTACAGTTTATGAACAAATAATTTTGCGCTTATCATGACTATTATAAAGAATAATTATTGTACTGTCATTATATAAGAACTTTCGAAATATTTAATAAAAAATAGTTTCTTATTAAATTCCCTTATAAAAGACTCTAAATGTAGAACAAATAATGCATAAAAATAATCTATAAATGGGTGATAGTTTTAAGCTCTTATTAATTAATAAATTTGTGATGATGATGATGAATGCCCAGAGGAACCGAGCTCACCCGAAGAGGGTTTAGAGCTACAACCGATCCCTCGGGTGACAACCACCCTCACATCCAGTTTTTATTGTAAAAAAAAATCAAATTTGTGAGTGAAAGTTAGATTAACATCACACTATAAAGCTGCCCGAAGGCTGTTGGCAACAGATCTCCAAATGTTGAACCATGGCCAAGTGACGAAAATGACACCTGAGCTGTCACCGCCTCTACTAACTTCCACAACAACGGGAGGACATGTGAGCCTTGACATATATAGCGTGCATAGTTCCCTCCTGCACGGCGGGTTTTCAACTATACAAGACTCGAACTCAGGACACGCCGGACTCTAGTCCGTTACCTTGACCACTAGGCTACCGCGGCCACATTAACAAATTTGTACAGAATGGGAATTCACATGGTAGCTACAAAAATAGACAGATTTAATAATAAGACTCATAGTTAACATACATAAAACGATTACGATTAATATTTAATAAATTAAGATTTGAGTTTAAATTCGCATGTTCCTCTTTTTTTTAAAAAAAAAAAGGAACAAAGTACATTGCTGGTTACAATAAATGCAACACCAAGAAAGACAAGAGATAGCACAACAAAATTTATTTTGTAGATAACATGTTGCCCAAGTACCAAATGATTAAATTTATAGACTTCTGTGGAGTGTGCCAGTTCCTGCCAGAATCATTAGCCAGAGTAGCCGCAATTGTTGGAGGCCACACGCCTCGGCATTGATTCAAAGAGACTTTGGATGTGCTCTTGGGGTACAGCAGACCAAGCAGCTTCCAAACGTTGCCATAGTTGATCTGGTGTGACAGCTGGGGGTGTAATCTGGGTCAATCGTTGAGCAACCATGAACCACATGTTTTCTATCGGCGAAAGATCCGGAGAGCGAATCGGCAAAGGAAGCAATTCAATCTGGTGATTAACGAAGAACCTTTGGACAATGCGTGCCACGTGTGGTCGCGCATTATCCTGTTGAAATATGGCTGTGACCAAGCCCTAAAGGTAAGGAAGAACAACTGGCTCCAACACCTTGGAGATGTAGTGCTGGTTGTTTAAAGTACCGGCAATGCGTACTAGAGGAGTGCGAGAGTGATATCCAATACCGCCCCATACCATAATACCCGGTGCAGGACCAGTGTGGTGGTGCTTAACGCAGCTGTTCAACATTCTCTCTCCACGGTGTCTCCAGACTCAAATCTGCCCATCGTGGTGTTGCAGACAGATGCGTGATTCATCAGTAAAGACAACTTCATTCCATTCTGCCACCCACATCCTTCTTTCATCGCACCATTGTCGGCGGAGACGTCTGTGGTTCTGCGTCAAGGGTAGAGCACTCTGCTGTAAATGGCGTCGAATGGTACGCGCAGACACTGAATGATGCGTTACAGACTCAATGTGCTGTGCTATGGTTCGTGATGTGACTGAGCGATCCGTCACTGCCATGCGCACAATTTGCCTGTCCTTACGTGAAGTGGTGCACTGAGGTCGATGCGATCGACCATGTAGGTTTGTCGTACTCTCCTGCATCCAATGGTCACATATCCGCATTACAGTTGTTTGGTTTCGTCGAACACAACTACCGATTTCCCTGAAAGATAATCCACAATCTCGGTAGGCCACTATCCTTCCTCTGTCGAACTCGGATACTTGATCAAAAGCTGATCGCTGTTTTCTACGAGACATAACTGATCGTTTTTTGAAAAAAAAAACACAAGAAAAACACAATTGCCGGACTTGAAATCGTCGAAATCTCCAAGCCTTAAATAGCGCTTTGAGGTGGTGCACAAGGTGTGCGTGATGTGTGTCTGCGCTGAAATTCTAATCATTTGCATATTCTCACCTCCGCTAATGCATGTTGTAAATTTCATGTTCTTTGCGTGCTTCCTTCAAGGTGTTGCATTTACGGTGGCCAGTAGTGTAGATACCATAACAAAAGCCCTAATTTTCAATTTTTGCATTCCTGTCCAGTATAAGGATTGCCTAAAGAGATTTCTGTAGGTGACATGACATCGGTGTCCAACATGAAGTACGTGGGAAAATATTCCGACAACAAGATATCGGAATCGAAATTCACTGTCCACGAGAATGTATTTCATCAATTATGTATAATTCTGGCTCATTCTTTAAAAAAGATAGCATTTCTATGTCTTTTTGAGTAGTACTTCTTATGTCTTTAAGTTTAGAAGATTAGTAAAAATTCCTTCGAGAATTGTCCATATAATTAATGAGAACATAGTTATCAGGCGGCGGATGTTTTTGTAAAGTAGGCTAAACATCCAATTGTTGCCAGGAACATGTGTTACCTTTTCATACGCAGTCAATGAAATCTCAATATGGTTGCTTCAAATTATTATGTTCAAAAATTTCATATCTGTGACGCCAATTCAACCATGCTTTTGCTGGATTATCACTGGGGATGAAAGGCTCGATTTTTATGAAATTAGTGGCAATAGCACAGCAAAAAAAGTCAAAATATTTACATTTCTGACATTATGGCATGCATTTAAATGTGATTAATAAAAAACTCTCTCTCAATAATATCTTTGAAACCTATTAATTTATAAATTTTTTCAGATTAAAAAGTTGCATTATAGGTACAAAAAATGGACAGAAACGATATAAAATGATTACGAATAATATTTAGCAAATTAAAAACTAAATTTAAGTCCCTAACTTAACTAAATACAAATTTCAAGCTATTAAGAACAGTAATTCTCAATTTTTCAATCTCAGTCTCTTTCCCTCAATTTATTTTATCTACTTAATTGGTATTATTTTAAAAATTTTAAGGTAATAAATTCAATTTTTTATATGAAAGAATGTTATACCGTTGGGCACTTTAATGTTGACAAAATATAATTAAATTCTAAATTTTTCATCGGTTGTATCTACCCGATGCTATGTTCTGTAAGGTTTCTAAAATAAGTTCAGAGCCGTTGGTTTAAAAACTTTATTTGCAGTTCGGGAGGCGTCAGAGCGGATGAACTTTCTCTCCGCCTGTACAAGCTCGGAATGTCCGAAAATTATGGTTTACATCATAGGGAGGGAAATGACGTCACTTCATCGTAGCGCTGCTCAAAGTACTAATATATTTTTTTTAATTTCACAGGAGGACCAAGAGCAAAACCAGACTTACTAAAGTATGTTTATATACTAGAAAAACAAAGATAAAACAGGAAATGCATAATAATGGATACTCAAGATAAAATTTAAAATAGGAAAGAGAGCAAATATCGAGTAAAAATAAAAATAACGTGAATTTTTTTTAAAAAAATAAGTAAAAATACAATTTTTAGTAAAAAGATTGAAAAACAAGTAAATAATAACAAAAATAAGCAAACGTTAATCAATAAATGAATCATAAATAAAAAAAAGCTAGTAATAATGATAAAAGCAATCATAAATAATAAATCATTTGTTTCAAAATAAAAGGTAATTTATTTTATTATTTTCTTACCTCAAAATAATAACCGTAAAAATTGCTTCTTTTAGAAACTTTACTATTCGGAAAGTGTGTATATAATGTATACTAAGCATTACACATTGAGTAAACTCTGTATACTCTCTCACGATACAATGTGTGTAATATCTAGTCGAGGTATTTACACAGACAATAAGAAGATGCTTTTTGCACAAAATGAAACTTATTGTGATTGATGGTGAAACAAATAATTTAAAACAAATTTACTTTCTTAATCGAACTTCATCTTCGAAATTTTACAATAATTTGATTTCACATGAAATAGTTTAAAATTTCAATGTGTGAGGGATGAGTTATCTCATCCCTTAGGTGGGGGGGGGTCGGAAGGAAGATTAGCCACAGTCAATATAACATCATTTTATTTTCCGATACGAACAACAAGACAAATTTTTATAACCCAAGTTAAGAGATGCAAAATACTAAATATGGAAAACAATAGCGAGGCAGACGAAATACGAGAAGACTTTAAATAAACTGATCACTTACGCAGAGGCAATACCTTCTAATTGTTAGCAACTTAATCTAATTTGATTTCTAAGTGACAAATCGTCAACAAATATTACAGTAATCAGCTACGAAGTATCCACGCCTCACTTCACGTTCAATCAATCTCTGCTAGCCATAGCAGTCTAACCTCTCTCTCTCTCTCTCTCTAATCTCCTCCCTAACTCGAAAGTTTAATCTTTAGATACAAGATTTTTAATTTACATACTCACATCTTCTTCTTCGAAGGAAGGCTTTCAATAAATTAAATTTTAAAACCTCATTTTCCCCAAAAGGATTGTTATTTAGAAAAATCCAAATAGACCATTGACATTGGCTTATTCCTCACTATTTTCATTCTTCGTGATTCAATCAATTTTCAGTTCTAAAGTATATCAGTCATTTTGAAATAAATTGTATTATTTAAACAAAAACCGTATCTCTCTTTTTACATGGTATTACGAAAGCAATAACTTTTTTAAATGTTTCATGCCAGTTTAATTAATACAGATGCTAAGTACATAAATGGAATTTAAAATTCCTTACTTCATTTTGATAAAATATAATGCTAGTTATTATAATTTATTTAATTACTAAAATAATATACAGGCTATGCTTAAAATGAATCATTTTGTGTTAGAAAATTCATTTAAACGTAATACAATTTAAACTTTCTCCGTAACAGATCACACTGATTCAGATTTTTCCATGTTAAAGAGTTATCTAACTCCTAAAATTCACTACATCATCATTAAAGATATCGTTATGTAGATCAGGGCTCGTGGATTTTATGCTATCAATTTAAAGTATAAGGCAGTTCTTTAAGAGCGATGAAAATTTATCGTCGAAAAGCAATCCTTCAAAATACAGAATTGGGCCGTAAAATTTGCTCAGTAAGTCCCAGTAGATTTTCACACCTTCTACAGCTCTCAGACACATCTATCAGTGACAAAAAGTACAAGTATATAAAGTTTATTTGTAAGAAGCCAAAGAAAAAGTGACTCAGTTCCCTCAAGCGACTGTAATTTATAGCCTGCGTGGCTATCTTCAAGCATTTTCTCGACAAATCCGCTAACATCGTAGATCGTGATTTAGTAGATTTCTCCAATAATTTCCAGAAATATCAATATGATCACCAAGTCGCCAAAAATGGTTGCCATATTGGCTGTATCGCTGTTATTTCACCTCCACTGAGTCACCATTATAATGTGCAAGGGATGGCGTTGCTTGTGAATATTACAATTTTTTATCATAAAATAAATATAACAGAAAGTAATATTAATTTATTAAACATTCAGATATAGATTATTTACACTATTTAAAAATGGATTTAAGCATTAATTACACAAAATGTGCAACAATATATATTATGACTTACGTAACAAATGTTTTTAAAGTTTTTTTTAATATTTTTCATTATTAATAGTTAGAAAAGTATAATTAACATTGTCTTCAAAATTACATATTTTGATACGAATTCTACTCAGTCAATTAAAAACATGTTAAAACTATTTTACACGTATATGTTGAATTTAACATTTTTTTAAAAAATATGCTACGTAAAATAAAAACTGTTGTAGCGACAGTTAAAAAAATTAATTACACTTTTTAGAACTACTAAAATCTATCATTGCTTACATAGAAAAATATTTCTTAGACATTAGATATTTAAGAAGAATTTTAATATGAGTTACTTTGAATGTTCTCAGTTATTTTACTTTAGAAAGGTAAATTCGATTATTTAATTTTTAAAATTCTAATTAATATTCAACTAACCAAAAATTTAATAATAAAACTTTAAAATAAAATAGAATTTTTTAGAATTTCATGTGGGGTATTTTATATTAGGATTTTGACCTAGTTTATTGCATTTAAAATTGTTTCCGACGATTTAATTTAGAACTGGACCGTTCTACTTATTACAGTCTCTAAAGGATGCAATAGAATACTTTTCCAGCTTTAATTTCCTAACGATGTTCAAAAAGAAAGTTTACCTGAAGAGTCTTAAAAATCGATTTAATGTCAGAAATATTTTGCAAGAAGGAACATTTTGGGGCCTAATGTGTATTCAACACGCTAATGGTATATTTTTAGAAGTCAGTTACGATCTATTTAAAAATTTCAATGTCATTGCGCAGTGCACGCAATGCAAGTATCTGGTAAGAACTCGCTAATGGGTTTTTCATTACATGGTAGTATAACTGCGTTTAATACCATCTGACTTAGTTCACATTTCTTCTAGGAATAATTTTTATCATTTTACCATAATAAGAGTATCAAACACAGCTTTACTCATTTTTAAATAAACAAATTCAAAACAATTGATAAAATCTGCGGATGTAAAAGACAAAATAAAAAAAACCGCATAAAATATATTTAAGATAGATTGGAAGCAACTAATTACCTATTAATCATAATCGATCCAATAGTACGTAGAAGGGTTGATGTGGTAAATTTTGATTTATTTTTATGGTAGATCATTTTCTCGGCCTGAAACCTCGTATAATTCTATGCATTTTCTTTGACGTAAATAATTTAGTGCTCATAGGACTTTTATGTGCCCACTAGTTGTTCTCTAATACATTTTTTAAACAGTATTATGTATTATATCTTCTCAGTCATCTTTCTAGCATTTGAAAATGAAGCATTCATGCCACAATATATATAAACACTTTTTTTAAAAAATAACTGTACAATTATCAGTTCTTGCGGTGCCGCAGGGACTGGGTTCGAATCCCGGAGAAGGCATGGCTGTTTGTGTTGTAATCCTTTCTTCTGTCTGTGTTGTTTACCCCCGTGTTATACATTGCGTGGTGCACGGGGTTTATAAATGTTAAAAAAAAAAAAATTTAAATTATCAGTTCTCACTCTTGGAAATGAGACCATGGCTGATCCTACTTTCAGTCAGAATACTGAGAATTAGAAATTCGATACCTCAAGTTTCAATGGAACAATGGGTGGCATTTCTCTTAAACAGATGAAAATTGATCTAAAACTGGCAAAAAGCAACTCAAGAATCATTCTTATGTGAATCCATCATTGAAAATTAAAATTAATTAGCAGGACTTATTGACTTAAAACAGTCGTACAGTTCTTGAAAAACAAAAACTTCGAATTTCTGTGTTAAAATAAATTTTAATATATTATTTCTTTGTTATAAAGGAATTATTCATCCTTGATTAAAAATGGTATGTATATCCTTCTCCTCGTTTTGTGTACATATGTATATATTTACTATATATATAAAGGAGAAAAGCGACTCACTGACTGACTGACTGACTGACTAATCACCATATCTCCGGAACTATTCAACCTATAGACTTGAAATTTGGTAGACATGTTCCTTTCATGGAGTAGAGATCAGCTAAGAACGGATTTTTTGCAAAATTCGAATCGCAAGGGGCGTTACGGGGGGGTTAAGGGGCGTTAAAATAATTGTTTCTATGTTTAAACTATTCGATGTACAATCTTGAAATTGGGTAAGCAGATTCCTTTCATAGAGTAAAGATCCGCTACAAAATGGATTTAATGGAAATCGACCCCCAAGTGGCGTTGCGGGGGCTTAGGGGCCGTTATATATAATTATTTCCATTTTTAAGTTATGAGGCGCACAGTCTTTATATTTGATAAATATGTTCCTTCATAGAGTAGATATCAGCTACAAGATGGGTTTTGGGAAAATAGCCCCCTAAGTTGCGTTGCGGGGGATTAAGGGACGTAATAGATAAATATTTTCGTTTTTAATCTACTTGACCTACCAGCTTGAAAATTGGTTAGCATGTTTCTTTCATGGAGTAAATATCCGTTACAAAATGGGTTTTGGGAAAATTGACCACCAAGGGGTGTTGCGGGGGTTTAAGGGGAGATATAAATAATTATTCCGATTTTTAAACTATAAGACGTATAGTCTTGAAATTTGGTAAGCGGATTCCTCACATAAGGTAGATATATGCTACAAAATGGGTTTCGTGAAAATCGAAACCCAAGTGGCATTGCGGGGTTTAAGGGGCGTTATAGATAATTATTTTCATTTTTAAACTACTGGTCGTATAGTCTTGAAATATGATAATCAGAAGCCTTTCATGGATTAAAGATCCATGTTTTGTAAAAATCGACCCCTATATGGCGTTGCGGCGACTCAAGGGGCGTTAAAGATAATTTTTTTCCATTTTTAGTTTATTAGACACAGATAAGCAGATTCGTTTCATAGAGTACAGTTCCCCTGCAAAATGGGTTTTGTGAAAACAGATTCCGAAGTGGCGTTGTTCCTCAAATGGCGTTATAGATAATTATCCCCATTTTTAAGCTATTAGACGTACAGTCTTGAAATTTGGTAAGCAGATTCCTTTCGTAGAGTAGGAATTTCAAGGAAATCAACTCTTGGGGGAGCAAGGGGTTACTGGGGCGTATTGAGGAGAAAAAAATCCTTTTTGCGAACTAGAAGGACCATAATAATGGAATTTAGTTTGCATTTTTCTTTCGTTGAATTGAAATCCGCTAAGAATGGTTATTTTGGAAAACGATTCTCAACGGAATTACTGATATTAAATATTATTGATAGTAAATTATTGATAGTAAAAATTTCGGGTTTTTTTTTCTGTAAGATTTAGAATTGAAATTTGGTTTGCATGTTCATTTTCCAGAGTAGAGATCCACCGAAAATTGGTTCTGCGGGAATCCACTTGGTTATAGGGTTACGAAAGTGCAAACATTGTTTAGAAAATACAAATTAGATAAGTTCTGCTCTTTTTTTTTATTAAGGGACGACAAGTATATTTTTAATACAATCGAATTCTTAATGCTAGGACTTAGATAACAATAATTTATATATATATATATATATATATATATATCTGTATATATAAAGGAGAAAAGAGAGAGCGACTCACTCAGTGACTGACTGACTGACTGACTGACTGACTGACTAATCACGAAATCTCTGGAAATATTCAACCTACAGACTTGAAATATGGTAGACATGTTCCTTTGATAGAGTAGACATCAGCTAAGAAAGGATTTTCCGAAATTCGAAACGCAAGGGGCGTTACGGGGGGTTAAGGGCTTTAATAATAATTGTTTCCATGTTTAAACTACTTGATGTACAATCTTAAAATTGGGTAAGCGGATTCCTTTCAGAGAGTAGAGATCCGCTACAAAATGAGTTTGCTGAAAATCGACCCCCAAGTGGCGTTGCAGGGGCTTAGGGGGCGTAATAGATAATTATTTCCATTTTTAAACTATTTGATGCACTGTCTTTAAATTTGATATATATAGATTCCTTTCGTAGAATAATGATCAGTTACAAAACGGGTTTTGTGAAAACAGACTTCTAAGTGGCGTTGGGGGATTAAGGGGGCGTAATAGATAAATATATCCGTTTTTAAACTACTTCACCTACCTGCTTGATAATTGGTAGGTAAGTTTCTTTCATGGAGTAAATATCCGCTACAAAATAGGTTTTGGGGAAAATTGACCCCCAAAGGGTGCTGCGGGGGCGGGGTTTAAGGGGCGTTATAAATTCCGATTTTTAAGTTATTAGACGTACAGTCTTGAAACTTAGTAAGCAGATTCCTCTCATAGGTAGAGATACGCTAAAAATGGGTTTCGTGAAAATTGCCCCCAAGTGGCGTTGAGGGGACTTAAGGGGCGTTATAGATAAAATTATTTCCATTTTTAAACTATTAGACGCACAATCTTTATATTTGATAAAGAGATTTCTTTCATAGAGTAGAGATCAGCTATAAGAAGGTTTTGTGGAAACAGACCTCTAAGTGGCGTTGCAGGGGAATAAGTGGCGTAAGAGATAAATATTTTCGTTTTTAAACTATTTGACCTACCTGCTTGAAAATTGGTAGGAATGTTTCTTTCATGGAGTAAATATCCGCTACAAAACGGGTTTGGAGAAAATTGACCCCCAAGGGGTGTTGCGGGGGTTAAGGGCAGATATAAATAATTATTTCTTTTTTTAAACTATTAGACTCACAGTCTTGAAATTTGGTTAGCAGATTCCTCTCATAGGATAGAAATACACTGCAAAATGTGTTTTGTGAAAATCGACCCCTAGGTGGTGTTGCGGGGGTTCAAGGGGCGTTATTGATAATTTTTTTGCATTTTTAATTAATTGGACGCACAGTCTTCAAATTTTGCTAAGCAGATCCCTTTCATAGAGTGCAATTCCCCTACAAAATGGGTTTTGTGAAAACAGACCCAGAAGTGGCGTTGCGGGGGCTCAAGTGGCGTTATAGACAATTATCCCCATTTTTAAACTGTTCGACGTACAGTCTTGATATTTGATAAGCATATTCCTTTCGTAAAGTAGAGAACCGCTATAAAATGGGTTTTGCGAATATCAACTACTAAGTTTAATTTCGGGAGATTAAGAGGCGTAATCGATAAATATTTCCATTTTTAAACCACTTGATCATCCTGCTTGAAAATTAGTAGGCATGTTCCTTTCATGGAATAGAGTTCCTCTAACAAAGAGTAAAATGAAAATTGACCCAAAGATGTTTGCGAGGGGTCAAGAGGAGTTACAGAAAAAAATTCCTGTTTTTAATTGTTAGACCCATATACTTGAAATTTGTTAAGCATGTTTCTTTTGTTGAATAGGGATCCACTAAGAATAAATTTTAAGCAAATCAAGTTCTGGGGGGTTACTGGGACGTATTGACAAAAAAAATTACTTTTTTCGAGCTACAGGACTATAATAATGAAATTTGGTTTGCATTTTTCTTTTGTTGAATTGAAATCCGCTAAGAGCGGTAATTTTGGAAAACGGCTCTCAACGGGATTACGGGATATTTATAGTAAAACTTTTGCTTTTTTCTGTTAGATTTAGACTTGAAATTTGGCTTGCATGTTCAATTTACGGAGTAGAGATCCACCGAAAATTGGTTTTGCGGGAATCCACTTGGTTTTTGAGTTACGAAAGAGCAAACATCATTCTATGCTTCAATTTTAGAGATTTTTAGAAAATACAAATTAGATGAGTTCTGCCCTTTTTTTTTTATCAACAGTGACAGTTACATGTATAAGTATATTTTTCAATTCAATCGAATTCTTAATGCTAGGACTTAGATATCAATAATTTATACATATATATAAGCAGTAAAAATTTATAAAACATCATGAAATACCCAGCGAAGCGGGCGGGTAACAGCTATATATATATATAAGAACTGGTACCCTAAGCATAATGTAAAATTCACTTATATTAGATGTAGTATGAGATGTTATATAATGATTATTATATGGGTTTAATGCCACTTTAATTTTTCAGTTGAAGCTTCCAATATTTTTATTCAAGATATATCAGTGAACTCATTCTTCATCATCATTAATTTTTCTGGTTCATCTATTGTATGTTATTTCCCAAGTTCCCATAGAAGAAACTTCTGTTACCCACATCACTTCTTCTGTAATAATTTTATTTGTATTTGCATTCAGTTCATATCTATTTCACTTAAATATAAGTTTGACATTGTAAGCCTTATAAATTATTCACTTGAAATTGCAAATTGTTTAAAATTATTTATAATGTGAAAATGATTCATTTGAAAAATATTGTTTGGTTATATCATTTTTATACATTTTACTCCTGCAATATTATAATTGCTATAATAGATGAATTTATGTTTTTAAGACTTAACCCCAAAAGGAGGTGACGCCAGTATACATATACGTAGGTTGTCCATGTAGCATAATCATTCTTTACTACCGCGAACCAATAACGGAATTTAATTTTGTGGCATAAATAAAGTTTGTTGTTCACAACAAAAGCACCGAGCAGGATAACGTGTACACTTATGTTTCGAGTAATTGACTGAAGGTGGTTGTGTAAGCACCTACGAGATGCGGCCAGTTGTCGAAACGGAAGTGTCGTTCGAACAACATTATGCGATTAAATTATGTGTTTGTCTGCAAAAATCAGCATCGAAGACCTTTGATATGACACGTGAAACTATTGACGATGTAGCAATGTCGAGGGCAAGTATTTTTCGCTGGCATAAGGCTTGTAAGGAAGACAGTCAAAATGTAGAAGATATTGAACGTGGGGACAACCTTTAACGTCCATCACAGAGGCAACGATTTACACAGCTGCGATTATCATCACGGAGGATCGCAGTATTACAATACGTCAGCTGCACGCTCTCTCGAATATTTCTGTATGAAGTGTTCACTCAATCAGGACAGACCATTTGCAACTGAAACGTGCTTGCGCTCGATAGTTTCCGAAATTGTTGACACCTGAACAAGTGCAGCATTGAGTGGATGTGTGAACAGAACGGAGAGAGAGAGAGAGAGAGAGAGAAAGACTGGAACAAGAAAGAAACAATTTCTCAAGAAACATCGTCACATCAGACGAAGCTTGGTTGCATCACTATTACCCAAACATAAAACAACAAAGAAGTGAATGAAAGCATATATCTGCATCTACTGCTAAGAAAGCAAAAACTGTGAAATCGGCTGGTAAAGTTATGACTATAATTTTTTTTTATTTTTTTTATTATTTTTTATTATGAAGGAATTGTGTATCAGCACACTGTCGAACCCGGTACTACCGTAAATGGCTCGTACTACGCAAATGTCCTACTAACAATGGTACAGTACGTTAAAAGGATACGTTCATTTCTCCGAATGAGTGAGTGAGTGAATATTAACGTCGCACTGCTCAGCTACAGGGGAGCTTTTGGCGACGGACCACGTAATTTTGAACTATGGTCAAGTGACGCGGACGATCCCTGAGCTGGCACCCCCTCTCCTAGCTACCACACCAACGGGAGGACGTTTGAGCTCTCGGCAGATTTAACGTGCATCGACCTCCTACACGGCGGGTCTTCAGAGGTACTGGGCTCGAACTCATGACACGCTAGCCATGATCCGATTCCTTGACCACTTGGCTACCGCGGCCACCCATTGCTCCGAAATGGCTTCCTTTTGTACCATGACAACGCCCGACCACATATTGCTCGTTGCTTACTGTAGAGATTTTACCACACCCTCCATACTCTTCTGAACTTCCTCCGTGTCATTTTTGGCTGTTTCCTCAACTTAAGAAACCATTACGAGGAAAACAATTTACAAGGAACAAAGCATAGGCAAAGGTTGTGGAGACAGTTTTGGAAAAGTTCTCACAAAAATGGTCTTTTACAGATTTTTAAGAAGTGGACAGATGCATTACGTGCATCTGGTATAAATGGGATAAATGCTGGGATAAATGCATTACTTGCCGCGAAAGTTATTTTGAGAGAGACCTTGTAAATGAGGACGATTAAAGATATTCTGTTTTTTCTATAATTTTAGTCTTATTACTTATTGAACAGCCCTCGTATATTTATATAACTTATTTAAAATGCCGTATTCTATACAAGGCTAGGAAAACTCATGTCCTGGGAGCCATTTACTTTTCTTAAATTTTCTAAGCAAACAAAAGGAGTGGGCTCGTTCGCTTTCACAATCAATACTTTTATTTTCTCGTGATCTCTCATCACTAATACACACCAAAATATTGGCAATTTTCACTCCAATTAACTTCATTCAAATTTCGTATTTTAATTATTTTGACACATTTTTGTGCTTAAATGCTTTATCTACTGAATCAAAAAATAGATTCCACGTTTCGTTTCTTCTTATACCATTATTTGTACAGCTTTAAGCAGTTTATCTAATGATGGAATACTTTTAACATCATAATACGTTGAATTTACACATTCCGTTTGTTGTTGCAAACGTAATCTATGCAACTCGTTTTTATTTTTACATTGCACAACTGTGGTTGCAGGAGAACTCATTTTTTATAAATTCTGAGAATCTCAAAAAAATTTCTTTTATTTCAACGATTTTAAAAGATTCGTCTACTGTTTCGCCGATTTCTTCTAATACATAATTTCTTTTGTTGCATTTTTAAACAGTAGTGTTCATAAAAACAACGTTTAACAGAAAAATCAAACTTAACTTTACTAGATAATCCATTAAGACCTCTGGTTCCAAGTGGAGAGGGGCACCTTGATAAAAAAAATATTAAAAAAAACCTTTGAAATATTCTTTTATAATTTCCAGAATCCCTCTTCTGATCTCCTACTTAAGAATAACATTTTTTTAAAAAATTATTTTTGCTTGCACTCCTATTTACTCGTTTAGTCCCAGGAATTGAATGGAAGTGTAATATTTAAGTAAGGAAAATAAAACTTCACGAAAAAAGAGAGCATGAAATTTTTGCAAAAAATAAACACACTCCAAAAAAAGTTTTAAATTCAAAATTAAACGAGCGTCACAGACCCGAACACAATTGTTGCCAACTGGAGCTGAGTAAACCCAATTTAGCGTAACGCAGCCGAATCTGGCGCTTAATTTAGATTCAATCTTCAGAAAACGTGCCTAAAGAAGTTATCACTTTTAAGGGAACCGGGACGTTCTCGACCTAGCGAAACAAGCAAAATTTCGATTTTCGAAGGAGCATTATTTTCAAAAACAAAAAGACTCCATAAACAAAAAAAATTGTGTCACATAACCTACATACTTTTCTTAATATACTATAACATAGAATTTTTAAATGTGTACAATATTTTTAGAAATATAAGGATTTGAAAAGGTACACTTTAAAAGGTGCTTTCGTATGCATGGTGTATTAGGGACCTCTGTAATTTTCCTTTTATAACATATAAAACAACAAAACATGCTGTTTTAGTTACAAAACTGTATCTTTATTTAAATGCTCTATTTTTTTTATATTTCATTGCTTAGAATTTCTTTTTTTAGAAAATTGTTAGTAAAAATAAAAATACTAACATTTCAGGAATTAAATTAGTAGCATTAAATACATTATTACCATACAAAATCTCATACCAAATTTCACAAAAATATAATTGATAGATTTTTCTACGGATGTACCTAAAAACTAGAAAAACACATTTTGGTAATATGAAAAAAACTAAATAAAATGGTATAGCTTATTAAAATTGGATATTTAAAATATTCCACATTTGTATTCATCTTGCATGAACACTTCTAAGCCATCCGTCTTTCTTTTATTTTGTCTTTCAATAGTTTTGACCTCTTTGTTGGCTTTTTAAACTGTCATCTCGGCTTCACAAATTCTAACTTCGTCAATTTTTCGAAGGCTTTCACAAGTGTTAATCCCAGGATTTATTTTTAGTGCTCTTAATAATTGTGTTCCTGCATGTGCACCTTCATTAAAGCATATCACTGCGTCCATTATACCAATTTGCACAAAAAAAAATCTGTTCACAATTGTATTTTTTTGAACTTTATTCCACACACACATACTCACAGTTATTGAAACTTTCATTCGGGTTCTGGGTACGATCATGCAAAAATATTTTAGTAAAAGTTCATTTGCAGTTAAGTCTCTAAATACATCTTTCAAAAATTATATATATGTTTGTAATTATGTTTTTAATCTTGACAAGAACTGGTTCTGAGAGGGAATATTTGTAGATATGCTTTTCTCTAGATACAAAGACATTTGTTGTAACCGCCATAGCTGTTTACAATTTAAAACTACAATTACTCTATACATGTTATACATTTTTGGAATCAGTATTAAATTTACCTTTTTTAAGATAAAAATTAAAAAATAGATTTTCCGGAGGTTAAAAACTTTTAGATTCCCTCAAAAAAAGCTTATACATATACAAGTCATAATGGGATGATGCCTAAAAGTTTTCGAGGGAACTAAAACAATGAAGAATTGTATTTTAAGATTATAAATATTTTAACAACAGCCAACATAGTGCATTAAAATTAATGCATTTTAACAGTTTAAAGTGTTTTCTCTATATTCTGGTGTCTTATTAAATCAAATTGTCCACATTGAACGTGACGCGATAATGGCAGTGTTACTCATTTAATTTCTTGCTTTTAAACAATTTATGATAAAGAAAATGTTTCAATATTAAGCTTTAAACTACACTTAAGTGACAAAATATAAAAAATGTTGACAGTTATATTATTTGGTAATCTATTTCATTGAACAAAACAAAAAAAGGGCAAACTGTTATCAACTCAACGATCATGGATGTTCTTCTGATACAATGGCAAGCAAGCTTTGTTTTTATTTCCCACAGAAAAGGTGACTATTGTCAATGATGGTAAAATATTGCAGAAACAACGATTTTTTTTAAATAGTTTAAAACTCCAAGGGCAGCTGATAAACTGAATGAAATCTTCAGTCTAAAGAAATCATTTCTGTACTTATTTAAAGTAATGTTATATTTCCAGGAAACCTTTTCGCATGGCGATATAACAAGTACATTGATAATTCTTTCTTAAAAAACTCCATTAAAAAAACCAAAAAAAAATCCCTTAAAGGAAAAACCTTGTATTCTGTCAGATACACCTGAAGGAATACTCACGGTTTTAGCAACAGTGAAAAAATCAATAAAAACAAGGACATTGAAGAAAATGAATTTTATTCTTCATCACATAAGTTTTTGTTTTCAATTTTATGCTTTTTTTCTGCGAGACAAGTAAGATGATATTGATTGATTTTCTTAATGTTTGTCGAGATCTCTATTATGAAAGAAAAATTTTGATGGGAGTAAATAAAATCTCGTAATAAATCAAAAAATTCCTAAAATAAATATGAAATAGTTGTTTTCAGTTATGAATAGTTCACACAAAGATAACAATTTTTCATTAAGACATTTTTTTAAAAATTTTATTTACTTAGAATATGTTTTAGAAATTAATCAGTTATTTAAAACAAACTAGAAACGTGACTTTTGACATTTGGGACAACTGTTCACCTTTAACATGCCAGCTGCGTCGAAACTTGATTCAGAGAATTCTTCTTGACAATACTTCTAATATTTTTATATTATCACATTATTTTCAATAAAAGAGATGCCATTAAAATAGCACTCGAAACATATTCTGCAGTTAATATGTTTCAAAGATAAAACCGTATAATTTCTTTGTTCATTTTCTTCCAGTATAAGCACGTATCTTTTTTTTTTTCATGCTTTCCAAACTCAGACAATAAATTGTAAGAGGTGGCGCTTCTCTTCAATGCGATTGATTGACTGATTGTCAACGTTGCATTTAGATGAAGCATTACGATATTCGCAATGTGTCCCATATTTTTAAACAAGGAAATGACGAAAGGAGTGATAAGAATGACACCTGAACTAATACCCTTTCAAAACTTGCATGCTACACATGTCGAGGACTAGTCCTCCAAACATTTAACTTTTTCACTTGCCCACTACATGAAGAACCCACTACATGAAGGGTCTCTTTTTCGTACGGAAATACTTCTTCAGTAAAGTTCTATAAAGTTTTTTTTTCTATCTGTTCTTAAGAATTTCTTTTATATAATTTTTCAGATAACAGAGTGTTAACAATGTAGATAAACGATCATTTTGTTAAAATTTTGATACATTGATTAAAATAAAACTAACTAATTAAAGCTGCACTTGTTTAAACAATCGGAGAATTTACCGTAGTATATTATATTATAAAAATGTCATCATATTGTTGAATATTCAGTGAACTATTTTATAATGTGTCTCATATCTTTAAAAGTACAGTCGTCTCTCGATAATTCAAACCTTCGATAGTACAAACCTCTCGATAATTCGAAGTATATGCTCAGTCCCTAGAAAAACTCTTAATATTTCGAACTAAAACAATACGTTTTGGTACACTCAATATTTCGAAGTAAAATATGTGGCTGGCCAGACTACAACACGCAATAATTCGAAGTTATCTTATAAAACTCTCTTCAGTTCCAACACTTACTGTCTAGAGTCCTATAGCAAACATGTAGGAGCTTACAAGTGTTGTGTTGTATTGTCTCTATGTGTCTCTCCTGTAACGTAGATCCTTTTATGACCACCTGTCTGCTACCCCTTCTTTGTGTTTTCCGGTGAATCAAGCGAAAAGTCCCTTTTATTGCTTTCCTTCTTCAAGTGGACAATAGACCAACCGCACCTGTTGTCAACCGTCCATATCTATCGTTTAACAAGTGGTTTTGCTACACATGTGTTCAGAAAAGATATTCTGCTATTGTGAAGAAGAAATGCGTGGGATGGTGTATGCATGTATTGAATGTATTCTTTTAATACATGACTTTTAACGTCTGTATAGCATTTATACTTTATATAATATGCACTTTTTAAAAATACTTCAAAATAATTTCACACACATGTACACTTGTTGTTTTATATTACATAGTTTAAAAATTATATATGTTAGAAAAAAATTTCTCTTCATGTATTTTGGAAGTTTTTTCTACCCTCTTGATAATTCGAAGTTTTTCATTGGTCCCTCCAACTTCGAATTATCAAAAGTCGACTGCATATTATAATATTGAATGCGATGGAAAAGTAATCGGTCTGTACTGTATGAAGAATGCTCTATTTATGTTTACTACGCAGTTACACAAAACACATCTGGTGGCTCTCGCGCGCCCTCTTACGGGGAAAAATAAGAAGACTTGAAAAGAGGTTACAACAAATATAGAGTATGTATGAAAAAAAATGTATCACATAGTACAGCACATCATCACCACACCGGGTATAAGAATGCGGAGGGCTTTTTTATTCATCAAGATGCTATTATATATATACATTACCTATTTATTTATTGGTAGCTTTAGTGTTCTTAGTTATATGTTAGCAATATAATTTAGAATTACAGTTGTATCATACTTAACTCCCTCCATTAGTATTGGTCATCAATAAAGCCAAATTTGGAGAGTGCCCGTATTTCCTTTTCAAAACCTATTTGCAACATGTCTCAAGTTTTCTTAAGGACAAAGAGATTTGGAGAATTTACTCGTCACATGTGATGTGTAACATCACTCTCGTGTTCATCAGACAGACTAAACTACTACTACTTAAAGCACAATACTGTCTTCTCCTTTTAGCTCCGCTCTTCAGCCTTGAAAGCTTCGCCAGATATTTTGTGACTCTCGAGTGACTATCATTGAAAGATAAACGAAGTCTTGATTCATCAAACTATATTATTCGTCTGTATTGCTTAAAATGCTAATTTGCCCATTTTAGGCAATTTTTCTTTTGAATGGTTAATATTCTGAGATGTATCCCAGGTGCATGGCTAAATTTTTCCTTATTTACCAGTTCTTGACTGCGAATTATTTTTGAAATACTTGACTAAGTCCAGAAATGTATACCTGAAACATTTCTTGGGGAATTTTGTTATGTAAATAGTTATTAATCCTTCCATACATTCAGGATCCCTTCTTGACATTATTAACTTTTGCTCCCAAATTCACTTTTGAAACTGAAAGCATCCGAAGTTTTTTAATTGTAAATAAACGCTACTTACCCTGGATGAGAGTACTAAAACAAATTCCGCTACTTCTTTTAAGCTATATCCATGCTTTCGATCAAAAGTTATACAGCCCTTTTGCTATTCTGTTACATCTCATTCACGAACCACCATAATTTAATCTGAAATAAAACTGACACTATTCACTCATAGTCAGTTACCTGTAGTTCTATCTAACAACCGCAATAGCATCAAACTTGGAATTGGGACTAATGATGATATGGGAAGTAAGATACAACGGGAAAAATGTTAGAATTAAACATTTAGTTAAGACTGCTGTTGTAGCTTTACCAAGCCGAAAATCTACATAAAACACAGGTATCAAAGTACAATCCAAAAATTTATACTTTCATATGCGACAACCACGCCAGCAATTTAGTCTACAAAAACATATGTAGACAGAGAGTTGCATGAAATACATAGTATTCTCAGCTGAAGTGAGACAAACCAAGTGAATATGCGACTCACATTATCTAAAAGCCCATTATTGATAAAGCTGTATTATCTTAATCATCCACATCTTTTCGTGAGCTTAGAGCAGGGTTACTCAACCTTTTGTTCTGCTGGGCCGCATACATATGTCAGCTATTTCACGGTGGGCCGCATACATATGTTAGCAATTTCACGCGGGCCGCATCATGAGGATAAAGGGGGGGGTGTGGAAAATTGATTAAAATATTTTAACTTCGGTTTTGATTTTTTTAATTATAATTTTTTATATTTTTTATTTTTGTCACTAACACTGAATTAGAAGCATTTAAGAAACACTCCTTCACAATTTTTGCATCAGTAAACGGTTTCATATGATTACCAATAATATAACAAACTTCATAAGATGTCTTTGTTACCATTGTGACATTACCACTGACAAAATACTTTGTTGCTGTTGTAAAGATTATTCAAGAAAGCCTATTTATTACCTCTTACTCTCATTGAATGGTTCCTATTTATTGGTATTTTTTGAATACAGCACTTCCGTGCCAAATCAACCAATTACTGATCCGTGTTTGTTTTTCACTACAAATAGTCAACTTCCGAATTTTCTTGAAGCGATATATTTTCTTCGGATATTTTTCGCTTTCAAAGTATGAAAGATAGTTAAAAATTAGTTCCACACCCATAAAACTAGAACTAATCCACTGTTGTCTGTTATCATTAACTGTAACCGTATGAATAGAAAAATAATATCAATTCGCACTCGTACGACTATGACAACAAAAGGCAATATTGATATATTTATTGATAAGTGAATTTTTTTAGAGCAATGGGCACTGACTGGGTCACTTAAGACGATATGGTACCCTAAAAATCATTAAACTGTCGAAAATATTTTTATTGGCTTATTTGATACCCAGAATCTTTATTAATATGCCTGCAAAATTTCAAAGCTGTACCTGCATTTTTCATTAAGTAATGGAGCAATGTTTGATGCTAAACAGCAAATACCACGCCTCCATTTCAGATTATCTGCTAGAAGAGAGCCTGATAAAAAATGAATTAATTATTTTTCTAATACGCATCAATCAGATTGACAATATATATGCAGTAATAAATCATTTTAAGAAAGAATTGTGCAATTCATGCAAAAATTCTAGTTTGTGAATTATTTACTGGAAGATCAAATCGATTTGGTCAAGATTTAAAAGTTATGCGTGCTTTTTATGATATTATTATGAATAAAATTAAAACTTCAAAACGTATTCTCCCAAAGCACGAATACTAAATTTCATTTTGTAACTCAGATAATTCAAAATCTAATTAGCAAGAATAGAAAAACTCTTCCTTTTTTATATATTTGTTTTTGGTGATATATATATATCCCATGTGTGCGAGACTCAACACTTTTATTATTAAAATATTTTAAGACATTTATTTAAGCAAATGCACATATACAGTTCATAGATTCTGCTGTATTTTACCTATAAATTGTTATCTGATTTTGCTTTTATTCGTGTACAATTTTTAACATGCGAAGGCTTTTAAAATCATAGAAATGAAAAATAAAGGCATAAACATCTTTTGTACATGTTGTGCATTAGCTCTGCGCATGTAATTAGCTCTGAAGTGTGTGTATTTATTTTTTTATATAATTATCAAGATAAAGTTTTATGAAATATAGATCTTTCATTCGTTTTTTCTATATATTCATTATGGCAGTATACTGTTTAATTTTTCTGCATTTGTGCAATTTTTTGCGGTAAGTAGTTTTAAATAAGCTAATTAACATTTCATAAAATTTTAGACTATTCGATGAATATTATATCATGCTATTCATGGAATGAAAACTTCAAACTCATATTTCTCCATGTTGAATTTTTGTACACATACTGTTATTCAAAACCCTAAGGCTTTTTTGATAATTGAAGTACGGGTTTGAAATTTTTTATACATGTTCTGAAATGTATGTTTTGTAAAACTGTGCATGGAATTAGCTCTAACATGTTTAGTACTTTTTCTAAAAAAATTCAAAATCAAAATTAATGTTTTTTTTGGGAATTTTTGGAAGTTTAACTATAAAAAAATTAGTAAAAAATTAAAGAGCAGCAGCAGAAAAACACCCATGCACAGTTATATGTAGTATATTATAAGGTACTTGGAAAAAATTTTTGAAAGAAAAGAGATATATTTAAAAAAGCCTTAGGGATTTAAAAATTCTTGAAAAAGCTAAGAAAATTAAAATTTTACAAACATTTTGCAACAAATTAAAAAAAATTTGTATGGAATTATTATTAAATATTAACCTTTATGAAATACAATTAAAACCAAATATCAAATATTAAAAATAAAAAAAATTGTGAAGATGGTACCATATTGCCTTAAAAAGACTTAATAGGCCGCATGTGGCCCGCGGGCCGCAGGTTGAGTATCGCTGGCTTAGAGTCTGAAAGAAGCTTTGTAAGTGGTTTATTTTTTAGTGCTTTGAAAGGAATGGTTAAGAAGTTCGAAGATGCAGAATCAATTACAATTCGTTCAGGCGCAGGATGTAAACCTGTGCCAGAAGAGGGGATAACAGATGTTGCAACTGTAAAGTTGACGGATCAGAAGGAATCATTGTTGGTATACATATCACAGACAGTGCAGAATATTCATTATGACTTGTTGCGTGTGGCCGTAAGGGAAAGTTGTTCAAAAAATACACGTGCTTTGAGAATTGCAGTCATATTGAAAGTGGTCGAATTCCTCATGTTGAGAAGTGAATTTGGTTAATAAAGCTTAACATTTCACTCATATTTTGCATGTGTAATTATTTTTGAAGTGATAACTTCTTAAAGTGCATTTTTCTGAAGAGTTAAATAAAATGAAGCGCCAGGTTCGGGTGAGTTACGGTAACTCGGTTTTTCTTGGCTCTAGTCGAAAATCGTGCTCAGATCGGCAACTCGCATTTCGTTTTAAATTAAAAACTTTTTATGCGTGTTTTTTTAGTAAAAATTTCGTGCACACTTTTTTCTGTGATATTTTCTTTTCTTTCTTTAAATATTACTGGCAAGCAGCCAATTTCTATTCAACTTCAGCGAGTGAACGAGAGAAGAAGAGCGCAAGTGAAAATAATTGGAAAAAAAAAATTCTTTTGTAGGAAATCAAAAGAGGGGTTCTGATAGTTATAAAAATATTTCAAAATTTGTTATGAAGCTGCCACTCTCCATTGAGAGCCAGAGGTATTAACGGATTATCTAGTAAAGGTGAGTTTGATTTTTCCGTTGAACATTGTTTATGATCAATAATGTTTAAAAATGTTACAAAAGTTGACTTGCTATTTGTATTAAAAAAATTGCCAAGACAGTATATGAATTGTTTAAAATCGTTGAAGTAAAAGAGATATTTTTGAAATCCTCAGAATTTATAAAAGATGAGGAATTTATCTTGAACTTCCCTGTAAGCACAGTTGCGTAACGTAAAAAATGATGACAAGTTGTATAGATTACCCTCGCAACAACAAACGGAATGTGTAAATTCACCGTACTATGTTGTTGAAAGTATTCCATCAATAGATAAACTGCTTAAAGCAGTACAAACAATGGTACCCCCTGTGACAAGAAGAAAAGAAACATAGTATCTATTTTTTGATTAAGTAGAAAACACATTTAAGCACATAAATGTGTCAAAAGAATTAAAATACGAAATTTTAGTGACATTAATTAACGGGAAAATTGCCAATATCTTGATTTATATTAGTGACGACAACTAAGAGATTATGCAAGAAAATAAAAGACATAACCGTGAAAGAGTTCAAACCCTCTCCTTTTGTTTGCTTAGAAAATTTTAAGAAGAGTAAACGTCTTTCAGGGCATGAGTTTTCCTAGCCTTACATACTATACGGCGTTATATCTTTATATATAAAAATTACGTGTCACAGTGTTTGTCCGCGATGGATTCCAAAACTACTCAACCGATCATAATATAATTTTGCATACTGTGTGTCATTTCGTCCAACTTAAAACATAGGATAGTTTTTATTTCAATGAATCACGCCATAATTTTTTTATTCCCGGAAATGTGAAGAATCCCGAAAACACTTTGCCAAATTTAACGAGGGAATATTCGCAAAATGTGTCAAAGCTCATGTGTCTGTGGATGCAGATATTGCAAACCAAAATGTACGAAAATTAAGTGCCTGGCGTATTTAGAGGTGCGAAATCCGATTTTTGAGTCAGTTTTCAAAAATAACCGTAACTTTGCCGGATAAAGCTGACAGACCGTATTTTAGATACACCATAACAGGGGCTTACATTAAAAGCCTTGAATCGTGAAAACTTGGACCCTGGCGCATTTCAAAATGGATAATCCGAATCTTATATTCAATCTGAAAAAAAAACTGTAACTTTGAAGGATAATTCAGGACGACCATTTATTACGCAAACCGTGACAGGAGCTTACCCTTAATGTCTTGGTGCGGGAAAAGTGCGTTTCTGTTGTAATTCGGGATGGTGAACGAGAGTTTGAAATCGAATTTTGGAAATTCCTGTAACTTTGCCAGATAATGCTGGACGACCCTAACTAGGGACAGAACTTGCCGACTCAGGGGCACAAAAGTAATCTCCAGTTTTATCCAAGGGCGGGAAACAATAGTTTGAAATCATATCTTTGGAACTCCACTAAACTTGCGGGGAACAAGAATCTGGATACGGATTTCAAAAGCTTCCTTAAATTTTCTGTATATTGCTGCAATTAGGTCAAATGGCTTTGCGTTCGAGTTCCCCCTCCGGATTTTCATTCCCTATAGCAACTAAACTTTCAGGTGCATTCGTGGAAAAATATGCACATTCCGCATCAGCTGCCATTGGACATTCATAAAATACAAGATGCAATATGTACCATTGAAAAAAAGAGTGGATTGGCTACAGTTTTGCAAATGAATTCAATCATGAACAGGGATAAGTGTACCATGACCCATAAACATTCCCTCAAAGCATTACATAGAGCTTCGCAAGATTTTAATGGCAACGAGAGAATATTCGGTGTTGCTGTTATATTACTGTCTGGTGATTTCCGACAGACATTAACAGCTATTACAAGCTCTACTTTTGCTCCCGAGATTAAGAATTGTTTAAAACAATCGTTTTTATGGCGAAATGTGGAAACACTTCGACTGACCATAAACACGCGAGTACATTTGCAAGATGATCAATCTAAGCAAATATATCCTAACCAATTACTGAATATTGGAAACGGTGAAGTAGAACTTCATTCCAATACATAACGCTTGAAATAGCCAGATGATTTCTGTAATGTTCCTTAGGCAAAAAGGAACTGATTGAGAGTATACTGTATAATTATCTAGATAATTATTGACTCTGTAATCCTGTTACTTAATCAGAAAAAATGTTGATATTCTGATGAAATAAACTTCTAGACACAGGGTTGTTGCCAGTTGATCCAATGCATTTTAAACCAATCGACACTTTTGTTGATGAAAACAAAACCATAAATTTTCGAACCGAGTTTTTGAATTCTCTAGATATATCAGGAATGCCACCACATAATCTTCGGTTGGTTCCCTGGTTATTATCTGTGTAACTTAAATTCACCTAGATAATGCAATGGTGCACGTTTGATCATCAAAAGAATTTTACCGGGAACTTCTTGAAGCAAACATTTTGACTGTAAAGTTTAAACGTTCTGTTCTGATACTACGGAATCTTTTTTCACGTATTCCACTGATACCGTCAGAATCTCTAAAATCATTCAAAAGGCTTCAATTCCCGATTCGGTTGGCTTTCGCGATTACCATAAATAAATTTGAAACCCGAACAATATTCATTTGATACTTGGACTTGGAAAGCCCGTGTTTCTCGAATGGGCAACTAGATGTTACGTTATTTACTAGATTTATAAAATTAAATCTTCTTATGTTATTACTTAACGACTTCGTTAGTAACTCATGCATTATACTACACACAAATAGGAGATGAATGAAATGCAAAATTAAAATAATTTGTTGTTTTATACTTAATTTCAACCCTCCAAAATTATAAACAAAGATTAATTTGACTGCATTGAATAGCTTAGGATAATATTGAACTAACGTATTAATACAAAGCCACAGCAACGCGTGGCCGGGTCAGCTAGTAAGTTATATAAATAGTATTTATACGTACTATATATATCGCAACGTTATTGGGGACGTTATAGGAAAAGAAGCACATATTTGCCAATTCAGAGGGTGCGACACAGGGGAAATCAGGGTTGCCAACTTGGCGAGTTATCTAGAACGTTGGCATTGTTGTGACCATAGAAGCATTCATATTATATAAATATGATCTACATAAGTAACTTACATATAAATATTTTTAAGTAATTAGACTTATTGACATTTAAATCGTATATTTGTATATACAATGGTGTGCAAAAATTAAGGACGAGACGGTTTTTTCAATATAACTTTGTACAAAAGCATTCCAAATCAACACATTTAATCCCGTAAGATCCCCAATACGTAAGGACATGAGTAATGTAAGCAACACTTACTAAAAGAGAAATCAGAGGGATAAAAAAAGAAGCTTTATTGAAAAAGTAGCATGGAGCGCAATGCGACTGAAGGGCGAAACATCCATGTGATGGGTGCCCAGTAAGAAATGTCCAGTCTTTAGTAGGGGATATGATCTCCCCTGACTGCTAGGCAGGTTTCACAGCGTCTGCCCATGCTGAGAATGAGGGTGTCAATGAGTTGTTGAGGCATTGCTGCCCATTCGTCTTGCAGCGCCAATCGAAGCTCCGGAATCGTTACTGGTGGTAAGGTACGAGCTGCCAAGCGTCTGCCTAGAAAATCCCATACATGCTCGATGGGATTGAGATCCGGAGATCGTGCCGGCCAATCCATACGTTCAATATCCTCACTCTCTAAGAGCTGTTCGGCAGCTACTGTGCGATGACATGGTGCATTATCGTCCATGAAAAGGAACTGCGGACCCATAGCGCCTCTAAAAAGACGCACATATGGAAGAAGAATCTCGTTACAATAACGGGTCCTGTTGACTGAACCTGCGTCGAAGATGTGAAGGTCTGTACGACTACCAAGCATGATGCCTCCCCAAACGAGAACACCGCCACCTCCATACCTGTCCCTTTCAATGATGTTCGAGGGATGATTGCGGCTTCCCCGCTCTCTCCAGATGAGTATGCGATGAGAATCGCTACTCAGACTGAATCTGCTCTCATCTGTAAAGAGTACTCGTCCCCATTCATTGTCTCTCCAATTCCGGTATTCCCGGCACCACAGAGAACGCCTTCTCCGATGGGCAGGCGTTAGAGGTACACACTGTACAAGGCGTCGTGCAAACAGACCACCACCGTGCAATCTTCTGGCCACGGTAAAACGCGATATCGGTCGTCCAGTCGCCTGTGTCGTGTGTCTAGAGATTTCTCCCGCTGTCTGCCGCCTGTTTCTTCTGGCCTGTAAGGTAATATACCGGTCATCTGCGGGTGTGGTTCCTCGTGGACGACCACTACTGAACCCCCGGATAGCTGTTCTTGTAGTTTAAAATTGTCTCCAAAGTCGTGAAACGATGCTGTGAGCAATTCCGAACTCTGCAGCCACACTTGTCACACTGCGACCTTCCTCCAACTTCCCAATGATTCGACCTCGGGTAAAAGCCTCCAGATGTCGTCTAACAGATTGATTATTCGCCATTTCTCGCTGAGGCAGCAACTCGGTGTGATTTTAACTGCTATACGGTGTGCAATCTCTTTGCCAGAAATACTAATCTTACACCGACAACATGCTTTACTACTCAGACACTCCCCCATTACGTCTACCTGCATATCTGCGCATGTGCTACCGTACATCACCTCACTTAATCTCCTGATTGGTTTTTCTGTCCGCTCTGCCTCTTCGTTCAGCTGATATGTTAATTTTTCGTCTTCGTCCTTAATTTTTGCACGCCAGTGTATATAAGAATACATAATTATTTAAACAGTACCCTTTACAGAAAATGGATAAAAAAGGAATCATCCAATAAATGAGCATGAAAAAGTAAAGTGTGAGCCCATAGTGCATCCGAACAATTGGATTCTCTTGTCCAGAATAAGTAAGAAATTTTCACTTCTATCATGTGGTCATAAGCACCACACACAAATTTCTTCTTTTTTTTGTAATACTTTTTGCATTTTTCAGTGCCAAAAATAGCTCAGTCGGTGATTTTTTTTAACTAAACTTTTTTTTGAGGAATCCCGTTTCCCATGTCATTATTAGTCTGAATACCAAGTTTGTGGTGCCATTTCGGTGGTTAGATCGAGCTACATGTGGCTCTGAATGGTATCAGTTTTAAAAAATCCACTCTATGAGTAATACGTTAATAGTTGAGTCATGCTACGAGGAGTTGCTCCACCACTTGGCCGGGCAAAAAAGAGATCTCCCACATAATAACGGCAATTTGAAAGTAGGAGGGAAGGAGGCAAAAAAGTGTTTAGACAAAATAAAAAGGTACAAGGAAGTATAGTAGTTTTTAAGGTTTATGGTAGGCAACAAAAAAACTTGTAAAATTTTACCTGAAAAAATAGTTTTCTTAACGCTTTCTAAACGAATCAGGACACAGAAATAAAACTTGACAGTTAATTAACTTCTTGTTTTAAAACGAAAATAAATATCTCTTTCGATCTGGAAAAGGCTTCTATGTCTTTATCTAAATTTAGGTGTATATTTTCATTGGCTAGTATTGCCAAGTATAGTTGACATTCTTGGAGCATTGAATTCCTCGAATAATATTTAGCTATTTTCAAGACTTTGAAAAATTATTCTGATGACATAGTGGATAAAGGAACAGCTAAAAACAAGTTTCAAGGCTTAAAAAGTTTTGGAAATACATTGCGTACACTGTTATATTTAAATTGCAGCACTAACTTTAGTATCAGTTTCAAATATATTTGCTTAGTCTCTTTGGCAGAGAACACATCGATTTCTGTTCATAAAGTGTCATCGTCAACCCAAGCGCTTCATTCGCAGCTAAGCAAATTTTATTTCCTTAGTTCATTACAAATCGAGTGGATATTCTTCGAAGCAATCAATATTTCTCTTTTACATAACTGTTAATAACATAATACTGTTAGCTATTTTTTTTCTTTCGAAACGAGGTTTAAGACGATATGGTACCCTAAAAATCATCAACCTGTTGAAATTTTTTATTGGCTTATTCGATACTTCGAATCTTTATAAACACGTGCCTGTAAAATTTCAAAGCTTTACTTACATTTTTTATCATGTTATGGAGCAATAATTGATGCTGGACAGCAACTACCACGCCCACATTTCAGATTATCTGCTAGAAAAGAGCCTGATAAAAAATTAATTAATTAATTTTCTACTGCGCATCAATGAGACTGATATTATATAACAAATCATCTCATCAAATCATTAGTAACAAATCATTTCAAGAAAGAATTGTGCAATTCATACAAAAATTCTAGTTTTTGAATTGTTTATTGAAGAACAAATGGATTTGGTCAAGATTTAAAAGTTGTGCGTGCATTTTATGATATTACTAAGTGACCCGGCAAACGTTGTTTTGCCAAACAAATTATTTCTAGTGAATATTTAGGTAGTCAAAAAAAAAAAGAAAGAACTATTTCATTGTAAGTGTGTGGGGATGTGTATATGACTGAAAGAGGAATAATGCGCTGTGAACGATGACGGCTTATAAAAGTAACAAAGCACCAAACATTCCTTTTTTGATTTTTTTGTACTTTTATTATTTTTTAACTAATAAATTTCAAATAACATCTCTATCACAAATTATGACAAAAAATAACATTATCATTCCTTAGTGCAAGGTAGTGTACGATATTTTTAGTGTGAGTCCATCTTTAGCCAACACAAACAAACTAGAGGGGTTACCTACGCGAGGACATGCCACGTGTGAAAGGCACGGTATGCCCAAATCTAAGCCACAAACAGACATCGTTTGGCCTTGAGACTTATTGATTGTCATTGCGAATGCCAATCTAATTGGAAATTGAATCCATTTGAGTTCGCGTAGCTGTACGGTCTCCAACCACGATTCCAGCAACGTCGTCAACAACAGGTCCATTGAATCTATGAATGTGCTCTCCAGCTGGTGTTTTATCAGAATTGATGACAATAGCGTGATTTTCACTTTTGTAATTTGTGCATGTGTGATTTTAATAATTTCAACAATTCATTGTGCTCATTCAATAAAGCTTCCAGTTCACCGACAATGCGTCTGTCAAAAAGGGAATTGATGTTATAGTAGCTACAACGTGCATCCACGCAATTGGCGAGTGCGCTTTCGGAGTCCTCATCGCCCATAAAGTAAATTTGTAAAAATTTATATGGTTCGTTTGGCATTGGCAGCAATGAGCCTTCTTTGTGATAAACTTGACCTTTGATTTTGAATGTTGAATTAAATTGTTGACCATTTGCAGCATTATTTGTAACTATTTCTGTTGCTCCGAACGATGTCATTTGGAAACATGAATTGAATGTTCGAATTGACTTCGGGAACAGATTAGAATCGGGATCTGTACCGATAAGTAAACTGTTCAATGGTTCAGGTGGTGTTTCAATTTCAGGTAGTTGCTCTTTTCCGGACGCGCAACACATCCCGGCTGGCTCATTTTTAAATTTAAGCGCACTACACAATGCGGACATTCCTTGTCCATAGCACCAATTGTCACATTCGAATGAGCGTAAAATTTAACATTGGGCTCATACTCGAATGCTAGACGACGGAATGAATCGGATGTAAATGCTCGATGTACTTGTTGGCGTTGTTGGTTATTTGCTCTGAGTGTGTCAAATAGGAATCGACGCTATTGTCTTTGTTTTAATCGTCTTTGTTGATTTTGTTCAACTCGTACCTCTTGTGATTGTAATTTACGCAACTGCGCCATATTCACACGCACATCTTCATTATCCTGTTGGATTTGTTCGTCTGTTCTTTGAGCTCTTCTATTTCGCATGGCTGTAGATTTAGTAATTCGATGACCTAAATCAGACCCATCTTGTTGTCATTATATACTGTACGAAACTTACAAATAGATCAAATTGAAGTACTTCGTGCTAGAAAACAGTATACTGATAATGCATCTGTTCTTTTATTATTTTACCTCTACCTTTCTCAATTATAAAATACATATATGTTTCTCTTTACATTGAAAATGATTTCCGAAAATTTTGAGCGCCCTGAGTATTGCATTTTTATTAATAGGCGTTTAATAATAAATTAACTATTAAAAAAATGGACTCAAAAGTCTGAAAATATGCAAAAATGGTTTATACAGGAAACACAATAGTTGCTGTAGGCGAGAGCTCGTGACACGTGTTAAAAACTATTGATTTTTATGAGATCGCTTAATTAAGTGAACGTGAGAACAATCTTGAGCAAAATGGGAATAAATAATTATAGCACTGCAAATTGATGATACATAAATAAATTTTGGCGAATAATCCTTCAATCATCTGTGCTTTTCGAAATATCATGAAACTCTTTCATATGGAGTAAAGCTCAACAGAAGTATATTATTTACAACTTCCCTAAATGACAGTGATGTATTTATCTTCCTATAATTTTTCTCTGACAGAATAGTATTTTTCTGGCGCGAAACCGATTTTCGACGCCAAGCGAAACAACAGACAGGGGTTTTAAGGTTTTTAATTTATATCTTCTCAACTAATTGGAAAATCGGAATGAAAAATAGTTTACGTCCTATTCTCAGACCTACTGAATATACGCACAAAATTTCATAAGATTTGGTCTAGTCGTTTCGGAGGAGTTTAGCTACAAACACTGTGACACAAGAATTTTATATATTAGATTATGAATGACATTAAAACTTCAAAATGGTTCTCCCAAAACACAAATACTAAATCTCATTTTGCTAACTCAGATAATTAAAAATCTAATTTGTAAGAATAGAAAACTCCCCCATTTTTATATATTTGTTTTTGGTGATATATATTTTTCCCATGTGTGTGAAATTCAACATTTTTATTATTAAAATATTTTAAGATATTTATTTAAACAAATGCACATATGCAGTTCTTAGATTTTGATATATTTTACTTATAAATTGTTATATTTGAATTAGCTTTCATTCGTGCACAATATTTAACATGTGAAGGCTTTTAAAATTATGGAAATAAAAAATAAAGGCATAAACATCTTTTGTACATGTTGTGCATTAGCTCTGAGCATGGGATTAGCTCTGAAGTGTGTGTATTTATTTTTTCAATAATTATTAAGACAAAGTATTATGAAATATTGATCTTTCATTCGGTATCTTCCATGTATTCATTATGGCAGTATACTGTTCAATTGTACTACATTTGTGAAATTATTTATGGTAAGCAGCTTTAAATAAGTTAATTAACATTTCATAAAAGTTTCAGACTATTCGATGAATATTATATCATGCTATTCATGGAATGAAAACTTCAAACTCATTTTTCTCCATGTTGAATTTTTGTACATATACTATTATTCAAACCCTAAGGTTTTTTTGATAATAGAAGTATGTGTTTGAAATTTTTTATACATGTTCTTAAATATATGTTTCGTAAAAGTGTGCATGGAATTAGCTCTAACATGTGTTTAGTACTTTTTCTAAAAAATTTCAAAATCAAAATTAATTTCTTTTAGATTTTTTGAAGTTTAACAATAAAAAAATAATAATAATAAATTAAAGAGCAACAGCAGAAAAAAACCATGCACAGTTTTATGTAGTATTTTATGAGGTACTTCGAACAAGGTTTTTGAAAGAAAAGAGACATACTTAAAAAAAAGCCTTAGAAATTTTAAAAGATGTTTAAAATGTCCAAAAAGTTTAGATTTTACAAACATTTTACAACAAATTTTTAAAAAAATTTGTATGGAATTATTATTAAATATTAACCTTTATAAAATACACTTAAAACCAAATACCAAATATTAAAAATAAAAAATAAATTGTTAAGATGGTACCATATCGCCTTAATGTTCCCCTTGAGTTTATCTTGTAAAGTATAGTAAAATGTCCTTAAGTAAAGTCTTGATATGAAAAAAAATCTGGATGAACAAAAAACTCTTTAAAACACTTTCCCATGTGAGAAAATACTTTTTAGTAACATATCTATTGATCCCAGCTTCAACATATACACACAATTCAGAGTAATTATACTTGATATTTGAAACATATTTTCTATGTCCCCTTAGCGTTAAATTTTGTTTTGGCAGTAAAAACAAAGGCTGAGAGCGAATTTTAAGATAATCACGGTTTTTGTTGACTTTTTCCTGATGTTGGGTAAATATCTTATACAATAAAACTCTCTTACCAATGCTCCAAGGCATAAAGAGGAGAAACCATCATTTTATGTTTTTAGAGATTTTGACGGCCTTTTTCAGTTTTTAAAGCTATTTGAAATAAAAATTTTTACCATGGCAAACTGTTCAACGAAACAATAGACAAGGAAAACTGAAAGCTTTGTCTCCTGAAACGATGTATTCAAGTCATTCTGCGAACCATACACTTCTGAATTTTCTTCCTTTTGCTTCTAGATATTTACTAAGACTGGGATGAAATATGAACCATGCCTGAAAATTTTTAACGCTTCTTATTTACATTGATGCGGATCTTTAGGTTGAAGTTGATTTTAACTGTATACAAAAAGCACGTTCACAGATGGCAGCTTCTTTTTTGATATTTAATAAACAGATTCTTCTGCTCTAGTCTTCGAAACTGAATCTACAATGGTGGTAAAATCAAATTGTTCTAAATAACTTGTTCCAACAAGTAACTGCCTTTTGAAAAAAAGTCAAATAATGTCTTATTAGTAGAACGCTTCACTCTCCTCTAGTCATAAAAGTTGCACTAAGATTGCGTTAAGGATAAACAACAGCACTTGTGTAATCGCAACAAGTGTTTGAGAAAAAAGCAAATAAATTTCATTTGGGACTCATTTCTGCATTAGTTGAGTTTTAGGTTAAGACTTGATACGTTGCAAGATACAAGCAATTGTAATTTAAACTAAGCATGCCATGCACCAAATAGAGACTCATTCTCTCTTATGTTGGGATTTATTACCTTTTTTATATTCGACTACGTACAAGAAAGTTACAGAAACAATCGAAAAATATATTCTCTCAACATTTTTCCTACAATAATTACACGCACCTTTGATGCCTGGATAGGCATTCAGTCTCGCTCTTACGGTCAAAATGTCAACACAATGAGGTAAACAAGAAGAGAGCCTCCTCTGCTGGCTGCTGGAGCCGCGGTATCCTAGTGGTCAAGGTAACGGACTTATGACTGGCGTGTCATGAGTTCAAGCCTAGTACCACTGAAGACCTGCCGTGTAGGGGAGCAATGCACGTTGAATCTGTCGAATGCTTTTACGTCCTGCCGTTGGTGTGCTTGCCCATGGTTCAAAATTACACGGTAAGTCGACAAAAGCCCTCGAGTAGCTGAACAGTGCGACGTTAATGTTCGTCCGCTGGCTGCTACGCTTGGAATAATTAGAAGCTCACGCAGTACTCTACATCACATAAACTCATTTTTTATCTTAATATATTAAAATTTATTTTAAGATTTAATTTTAAATTTCTATTTTTAATTTATGTTAACTTCCAACCCTTTTTTAACTTTGAATTTCAATATCTATCTTGACGATAGATATACTTACTTTAAGGATAAGAATTCTTTAACATGTTTACCTTCATTTGTGCGAATCGAAATGCCGCACCTAAAGTTAAGTGCCTCAATCGTTGCTACTGCCCATAAAATATTCGATAGTGTCCCGTGACTTTTGGGATGTCATTATATACCCAAAAAAAAAAATTTTAATTCAGGGACTATAAAATATTTGTTTAACTTCTATTCAGTTTCTTGGCAAAAACTATGAATATATATATTTAAGGGAATATTTTAAGATTATTAACTTGATAAAACTATATAATGCATTTCCCACATTCAAAGTTTTTGTGAATATTTTCGAATTTATATATTTAAAATATTTATCTACTAGCATTAAACCACAGTGTGTGTGTGTGTTACAGATAGAAATTAAATTATTCATTACAAAAGACTTGAAAATACCCTAAAACCGTTACATTTACATAGAGTTTAGTAGTAGAAAAAGTTCTTCAGATTCAGTTCTCCACTAAGCATTTCTTTTTACACTAATTTGCACATCGCACGGAATGTTTAAAATTTGTATTTTCAATAAATATCACATTATTATAAAAAATAAATTTTAATTAACATTTTTTTCTCATAGTTTTTCCGGTTAATGGTGAAAAAACTTCAAGTTCTGATTTAATGCAATCTTCATTGTATATGATAATTTTGTTCTAAAATAATAAAAAAAATCATTTATGCTAAAAATCTTTATGACACTCTTAGAACTCTTTGGTCACCTTTCAGTATTCTAAAATTAAATATTTATTAGAGCTTAATGTTTTTATTTTGTATATAATAAACTACTGACGAATAGAAAATATTCTATATTCGAAAGAATATTCTAATTTAAATTCGAGCATCAGTTAAAATGCTTTGCTAAATATTTTGATAAAATTTAAATTTTTTATGAATAAATTTTTCAAAAATGCCTCACAAATGTGAGGAATTGGAAACATAAAAGAATGAAATTAATTTAAACATAAGATGATCTTCGAACTCTAGAAGAAAGCATTTTAGAAAACATTTGAAAGATATGATACGTAAGTAGTATGTACATAAACGGGAAACAATTATCATGGTATTAGAAGTTTTAGCCAAAAATACCTTTAAAGGAGTTCAAAGTTCAAACATGTCTTTAATGTTTACTTTTACGAATATATATGGCTGCATTTATTCGAATATAATTAAAACCTTTCGGAAAAATAAAAAATAAGGAGTTTTTATTCTGCCGTATTTTTTCGTCTGTAGATAATATTCTTATATAGTTTCAGAGATCAAAAAATTCATTAATAAAACATATACAAGAAATGCCATCTAAAATGGAATAGTACGAAAAAATTTCAACGCATAAAAAAATGGCTATTTTTTCTTTTATATTTTAGTACGTTTAAATAAATTTGAGAAATCGATTAATAATTCTACTTGATTCAAATTAAGTTCAAGAAAATTTAAAATATCAATTGACGAAAGTTTTTATATTATTCCTATCTGTTTTAATGCATCTATGAATAAACTATTGCATATTTACATCTTAAATATTACATAAACGTCTATAAAGAGCACAGGTGAGCTATTTGCTGTTACCAGAAACAAATAAAGTAAAATCTCTAAGACAGCATACATTTGAATTTGATTATCAGAACTTGACAATTCACAAGCTATTTTGAAATTTTCTTTCTAAACTCATTTCCTCAATTCATGCACTTAAATTTTTTTTCTGAGTTTTTAAAATTTATAATAATTTTATGCTGATGTTATTTCTTATTTTTTGCTTGGTTCATACAGTATTTTTACTTGATAAAGTAAGCAGTTAAAAGGAAGTCAAAAGGATTTTAACGTACTGTTTAATATGGAGAATTTTATTTGTCGTACAAAAATCAAATCATGATTTAAATATTTACATTTCAGCAAATATCGCAGCAGATTTTTATTTGAAAAAGAACCACCCTATAAAACGTTTAACTTAAATTATGCAATGTTTTCATGAAACGTAGATAGAAGTAAATTTCTCTTATTCTCAGAAAAAGTTTTATAAATACGAATTATCCGAATCAGTAGCAAATACACTACAAAAATGAATTATGCATTTTGTTAAATAATTATTTTGTTTTGTTAAACTTTTTTTTAAAAAAAACTGCTAACATATTTAATATGTTTTTCACTATTAATTAGATTTAAATAAACTTCGATAGCATGCACATGTAAACATATTTCAGAAAGTATAATATGATTAGCCCCTATAATTTATGCTAAAAAGTAGAAATAATTCCTACTTTTTTTTGGATTATCAAAATATAATTCAAATTCATATTATAGTAATTTTGCTTATATTTTTATTATATTACAATTATTTTTAGTACTCAAATCGTACTTCCCCTTAAATTAAAAACGAACTGACATTTTCAAATTTAATAAGACAAAACTTTTTTTTTTGTGAGTCGTGTATTAATGCTTATGGAACTTTATAGAGTTATATTATGTACGGTCATAGAGTACGGAATTCTTTATTTCATCCAATAATTTATATTAGAAAATTCTAAACATTTTACACGTCATGTACCTTTTCTGAAAAGTGTATCGAATATTATATATAATAAGAATGAGAAAGTTTAAATTATATTTCATCATTTGACGTAACGTTTAATACTATACCCCGGCATAAGTTTTTTTAAAATTGATTAATTGTTTTTAGTTTATTGTGATGAATATCATGATTAAGCGGGCACTGTAGCCTAGTGGTCAGGGCCACAGGCTCGTGGCATGAGCTCAATAGTTAGAGCCTCTGAAGCAGCACTGTGTAGAGGAATGAGAGAGTGAGGGAATATTAACATCACACTGTTCAACTACACGGGGGCTTTTGGCATCGGACCTCGTAATTTTGAACCATGATCAAGTGACGAGGACGACACTTGAGCTGGCACCCCTCTCACCTAACTACCACACCATACCATACCAACGGGAGGACGTATGAGCTCTCGACGGATTTAGCGTGCATCGCTCCCCTATACAGTGGGTCTTTAGTGGTACTGGGATCGAACTCATGACTTGCCTGCCATGATCCGATACCTTGACCACTTGGCTATCGCGACCACCTGTGTAGAGGGAAAGATTCACGTTTAACTCTATCGTGGTTCAAAGTCCTGCGGTTGGCATGGTGTGATAGTTTGAACAGGGAGTGCCAGCTCAGGTATCGTCCTCGTCACTTGACCATTGTTCAAAATTACGAGGTCCATCAAGAATAGCTCTTATGTTGCTTCACAGTGCGATGTAAACTAAAATCAGATCAAATCATGACTAAACTTTTTGTTTAATCTAGAACAGTGGTTCTTAAACTTTCTATCACCATCTGCCCCCTTTATATATCAGCCTGACATTGCGGCTCCCCAAGAACCCCTTTCCCTGACTCCCAACACATGGCTCAGTACTTAAAGATTCCTCAATAATCCTAATATTGCCTTTGCTACTTATACATTTTTTAATCACTTCTTTTTCCTTTAAGAAAACAGTTAACATAAAATTATAAAATATTATGTTGTAGTAAAGGTTATGTAGTAGCAAAGATTAAAAAATTGAATTAATATTCTTGATCAAAATAGATGTTCTAGTAGAGTTTTTTCATCGGAGGGCAATTTAGTAATCTATATAGTCTAGGATTGCACCTCTTTCAATTTTTCTACGAGGCTTTTCAGAGTCTGTAAAAAGGGTAAATCTTAACATTACAACATTTCGTGAACACCCTAAATCAGTGATTCCCAACCTTTTCATCGCCGCGGACCCGGTCAATATTCGATAATTTTACCGCGGCCCACTGAGGGTGGGGCGTTGATTGCTTATATTTTAAGTTTTGATTTAATAATTTTAGTGTAGTTGTATTTAAACATGTCCTCAGAATAAAATACAGTTTCACCAAACAAATTTATAAAGTGTTACAATATAAAATAGAATGTGATTTCCATGGTAAGTCACGCAAACCCGAGAGAAATACGCTACAGAAAAAAAAATCGAAATAATTTTATGTTCTTTGGGCGGCCGGCACTATTTGATCGACGGACCGGTACAGGTCCACGGCCCGGGGATTGGGGACCACTGCCCTAAATGACACCCTTCCGCGGACCCCCTAGAAAAGCGCTGGGGACTCCGGAGGCCCGCGGACTACAGTTTGAGAGCCACTTATCTAGAAGATAGCATTTAAAAACACTAATATTTAATAAAAATGTAAACAATTCTTTATAAGGAGTATAGAGTTTCTTTCTTGTCTGAAATATATTTTTGATTGTTTACGGCAGGGGTGGGCAGACTTTTCCAGGGCGCGGGCTACTTTTAATTTTTTCAAGGAGTTGTGGTCCATTCCAAGGGCGAGAAGGGGTCCACGGGTCCTGACCCTTTTCAATAACCAATGAAAAGGTAAATAAATACTCTTTCAGGTGTTGATATTTTTAGACTGATTTACATATTGAACAAAATTAAATAGGGAAACAAGAAATAATACAGGAAAAATAAGAATTTTCTTTAACAATAAAATGTCTCTTAAAATGTTATCCGCTGCTGTATAATTTTACGTAATAACTAAATGTTTGTGTGGATAGAATCATTTTTTTAAACAAAAAACTTTATTATTTAAGTTAAATTTTTAAAAAACTACAGTGTCGTCTCTCTCTTCAGTAAGCGTCTACGTTAGAATATTTATAACCAATCCCTTTCTCCAACAAGAAAACCTTTTAAATATAATCGAGATTAAAGGCAAATTTATTTTTGGAGACAATGTTATAAGAGGCACTCTATAAGATATTGCTGCATTAAATTTGTAAATAAAGTTATAGGTATGTAGCACGTGGACGCGCGCGCGCGCGTTATAGACTAAAGTAAAAGTGGTAAATTTGAGGTTAGGTTCAACGAAGTCTTCCTTAGGGGAGCAATTATTTATTAATTTAAATTATGTTGCACAAAGACACAAAAACCGCTAACAAAAGTAACGGGCAAAGAACATAGGTGGATTTTCATAGCAACTGCATTTTCCACTCACCTGGCCTCTACTAAGATCGGTGGTCGCTAGATGGCGCTTTATTTGCTCAGTATAATCAGTTAAAGTTATTAATGACGAGTGGTTTAAAGTACACTTTTAAGATGAATGCATTCTAAAACAAAAATCAAGTCATATATACAAAAATGATTTAAGAATATTGTTTAAAGTAAAATAAAAATAAAAATTATACATGTATATTCTCATAAAATAAATTATACACGTATATTCTCATACGTACCGATAAAGAGTTCTTGACGATTAGGGAATCATTGATATACTTTATTATTATTAATTAATTCTAGACCGTTATAAAGGAAAAGCGTTGGTGAAATTTAGCGTCTTCTTACAAATCAAAGAGATAAGTTTTTTAAAAAAACTTTTTGTGTAACCCCAAGAATACAAACCCGACACTTAAATAAATCTGCTAAAATTAATTATTCAAATTTTACATATAAAGAGATGAATACACAATAACAAAAATATTACAAAGAGAGAATGAGAATTATGTTTTAACAGTATATTACGAAACTTATAAAGAGTTAATATTTATTATAAGTTTACAAGATTTATTATTTGTTGTTGTTTTATCTATAAAAAAGAATTTTTGATATCTTTATTTCCTCCTTTATATAAAATGTATTTTAGAAAGGAGAAAAATATAAAGATTAGATCAAAATAAATTAATTATATTTTGATATCCTTTGGTAAGAAATATATTAAGTTTTGACCAGGATCTTAAAATGTTATTTAAGTTGTATTTTATGGAAGGAAAGCACAGATACCTTATTCCTGTTTTAAAAAAATCAGAATTTCAATACTTTTTAAAAAATTTTATAAATATTATCTCAATTTCTGAAAAATCTGTCGCTTTTAAACTTTTTCTCTAATTTTCTTCTCAACAGAATTTTATCTCCTAAGTACTGTAATGAAATTTTCGAGAGCTCTTTTTTGTTTCGATGGAAGAGAAAAGAAAAATGAAAAGGAAGAAAAAATAATCGCTGCTAGAAATATTAATGGAAAACTTTTTCTTGTGGTGAAAAAAACTTCAAACGCGGAAGGAAAAAATTTTCAACATCTTCTTTAATAAGTGGAAATTAACTTATACCTTTCGGAAAGTTTTCTCCCTACAGAAATCCTAAATAGTGGTGTCGTATTGTTCTAAAGAAATATGCTGTATTTTTGCTGAATGACTGGAAAATTTGCTTTATAATAGATGCTCTTAACCTTTTTTTTTATCTGAAGATCCCTTTGAGAATAAATTGAAGGTCTTCGACATTTTGTCAAATTTCTTCCTTTTTCCATGGATTTATCGATCTATCTCTGTATTAATTCTCTACTTAAACATTTTTTCGATGGATTTTCTTTAATTTATGATAGCCTTGAGCCCTTCATGACATCTTTCAATACTTAATTCTTTTCTTTTATCTTCTTAACGAGAAATACCAATTTAATCGAACCTCTATATCTTAATAAACTGCCGCGTTCACACATTTCATGGTGAAAGGATGCAATTCTGAATCATTTACCAACATGACCAATCAGGGTATTAAAAATTGGAAATTCTATGATTAAGAGATGTTCTGGTGGCTTCCAGTATGAAAGGTATATAAACTGAAGTCTCTGGAATGAAAGATTAGAACCAATATATTGCCAAAAATTTCTTTGATTCTCTTCCACTGACTAATAATGTAAATATGCTCAATCTTCCTAATTATACTCCTAATATAAACTCTAAACGACCAAGAAGAACACTTCTTGACTTATATAATCCCCTTTATTATAAATTTCTGGTGCAATTTTTTATTGCACACCTAATCACTATTTAATATATGACTTTAAATATTTTTCATTTTGGCTTCCTCCATTGGACCAATCTCCCGCCCCTTTCTACTTATTTCAATTACTAAGACTCCCTCGGGCTGCCAATGACGGTCACTGTCATCACTTGCCATGCACCAATGAGAGAGCAGCCTTTCAGCTCTCCTTCTACTTGAACTTTGCTAAGATCCATGAGAATTAACCCAACGATTGGCTCGACTAATCAGGAAGCGCCATATCAAGCATGATAACAAAAACGTCATTCATCATCAAATTTACCGCCAGATATAGGATTGGGGCCGCAAGAGGTCCATATGCCCAAATATAAAAACCGTAAGACCGAATGAAAGATTAGAAAGTTTTTTTCCGCTGTCAATTTTCCGTGTGTCTTAGTATTGCTTTTTTTGCTAAATGTATTTTTGTGTATAAAATATATGTTAACATTAAAAAACTTTTTCACTTTTTCATGTTGTACATCCTTAATATCTATCGAATAAAGTGTAGATTTAAGCTGATTTCAGGCCCGGGGCGCAGAAAATCTACAGGCCCCCCTTGGCATTGGAGGATCGAAATTTATAACCAGAAAATCTGGTTAAGTCCTACTTATCCGGGACCCTGGACTCCCACTCCAAGTGACTAATGGATAAACAGGCATGGATCATATAAAATCAGCTCAGGATGTCTCCGCGCCACTGTTGATTCAGGTGAAAATACCACACACACACACACACACCTGTGTGTATGCGTGTGTGTGTAAATAAATAAAATAATTCATTCAAATTTTCTCTCGACGTATTTTAATCCATAATGGTCTTAAGACTTTCTCCAAGACTTCACGTAATAACTAATTCTTAGTTTATACCTGCCTAACGAGGAAAACACCACAGCTTTATCTCTCAAAACACTCAAACGTTGGCGTATTTAAAACAGGATGATGTAATCTTGCATCACCCGAATATTCAGACCAATAAGAAGAGCCTTTACCAGAAATCTTTTGATTCCAACAGCTTTCGGTAACCCAAACTATAAATAGCTGAGATCTTGGCAACGAACAAAAATATTTTTTTGTGAACGTTCTGTGTAAAACGCGCGTGTTGTAATCCTGCTTTTTGTGTGCTGCTTGTTTCCTATGTATGTTCATCAATAAATGGGGATGTTTAAATTATAAAATTCTTCTCATCCATTCCACTATTGCAAATACCTGAAAAAAAGGATCTCCTTATTACCAAAATGTATTAAATCAAGTCCAGAATATTATTATTATTATATGTATACTATGGAAATAGCAAGTTGAAATAAAAAAATCAATCAATATAATAGTAACAAATATAAGTCATGAAAACATGCGTTTCTTTGCTAGTAATATATCAGATAATAATGCACATGAAAACATACATTAAAAAATGTGTAAATTTTCTTTTAAAGTATAGGAATCCTTTAAATTCATACACATCAGTGAAAATTTGTTGATTTACATTAAATAAGACCCTAAAACTGTAATGCAGTGTTGATAGAAGATAAATACTATTAATAACTTTTATATACTGTATGTATCTATCAAAAAAATTCATGATCGATAATTGTTAATTCCTAGTACGTGTTACTTTTTTCGTTATTTAAACTCGCATAACTTTGAAAGGTTTTCACGGATCTGTACTAGAGAACCTAAACTTGAAAAAAAAATTTTCATATTTTTTTTCTAAACTACGCAGTTATTAAGTAACTGCATATTAAAATTAGACAATGATGTTTTTGTTACTTATCTTTGATTAAAAATATCATATGACAATTAATTATCTTTTTTGCCAAATTCAGATTATCTAAATAAACTTATTTTTTAAACAGTATGCAACGTTCTCATACTCTGTAAAAGCACCATGAACATGCTGAATTTCAAATATTTATCTACAACCCTTTTCTATGATTGTTATCTTATTATCTTTTCGGCATGATGTAATAGCACAAATAATCTAATCTAAGAAGATAAAAATGAAAAGAAAAAATGTCTTATCTTTTTGTTTACTACTGAATTTATAAAAATAAAAATATATTTATATCCTTTTTCGTAAACCTTGACACATATACTGAAAGCGAATCCGACTCAAACCAATAAAAAATAATGTTATAAACTTGGTATAAAATATGATATTTAATTTAAGAGAAACTTTTAAAAGATTAAGCATGACTATAGGACATGTTCTTTTTTGTTACGTGGATTTTAAACTCTAATTTTATATATAATTATTTAAAAGTAAAATTATAATTATGCTAATCCCTAAACCCGGGGTGGGCATTACGTCGATCACGATTGACCAGTGGACCGCCAAGACATTTTGGGGTGACCGCCGAAAAATTTTACCAGTTAGTAATTATATACGGAACAGTCAAGATTGACTGGCAGTACGCAGACTAAGCCTTCTACTGAATATAACAACAAAAACTAATTTTTGATAAAAATGTTTTTTTTATTGTATTTTGAATTATTTCATAGTAAATGTATCGTTTGATGTAATTATATTTGGGGCTATTATTTTTAAGTGTGTATCTTGCGTTTTGCTTTAAACGTGGTTTTAAAAATGTTTTTTTTTTAATTTTAGTTCTGCAGGTATAAGTACATATTCCGTACTTATTATTAAGTTATAACAAAAACCTTTTCCTTACCTCACCACACCTACGACATTGGGGCAGTAGCGTACACAAGAATTTTTAAAGGGAAGGGGGGCGAGGGTTGAAGGTCTACCATTCTTGTATCATACCCCAATACGCAGCCAAACATATTTTTTTGATTTTGTGGATTGTCGGGAACCAAAAACAGCAAAAAATAAATTACTGAATAAATAATAAACAGTAATAAATTTAAAAAAATTACTAATATCAAATACTTAATTCATTTTACATACTATGTACATGAGACTATAAAGACTCGGGGAAAAAATGAAGGGTTATAAGACAATAAACATTTTACTTATTGTTAGTTCATTGTATCAAGGATAACTACTCTCATTTAAATACTCCTACATCTTTTTTTATAAACTGCTTTCTTTTAGTTTAATAGTTTATATATATATATATAATAAGAATATAATAAAATGCAAAATTCTAAGCATTTCATACATCTACAACATATCTCGTGAATTTTTAAGCCACACGGAATGTTATACCCCGCAACTTTGGTGGTGAAATTTCCTATTTTTTTTTCTTTTGCAAATAATTCCTCAAGGTTAAGTGTTTCGTGATCTCTTTCGTTTTATCACACATTTTTGATCTTTTGAAAAATTAGAGGTTATGTCAAAGTTTTTATCTGTTTTTTTTTTGTCTTATGATTTTCGTGCTGAAAGCTGGTCATTTTCTTGATCAGTAAGGCTTAAATTTGAAAATATTTTTAAATTAAGTTGAGTTTTAAAGTTTTTTATGCATTTAATTCCTCTTAGCCAAAAATGAATGAAATACGAAAATGTACACACTTTCGATATATAAATATAGCAATCACATTTGCGTTATCATATTTTATCATGCAAAAATCTTATAATTTAAATATAAGATATTGGTTATAGCAGGAAAAGATATTGAAAAGTTTAAAAAATGAGTACAAGAAAGGTAACAATTAAATAAAGCCTTTATATATGTGCATGTGCTGCTAATGCCACCTGTCTGACGTAGTCAGATCGAGGCCCACGAAATTCATCATGCATCGGGCTAGATAGTACGCCTGTCATTAGCCGTAGTTTTGAGCACTATACAGGTGACAGTACGATTTGGCTCGGTTCCGCCCCAATTTTGAGGGAGAACACCCTGGGAGTGGTCAGGTGCCTCCCACCTCTCTACCCCTTCCACCAACCTCACGAAAGGACATGCGGCTCGAAGGCTATTTAGAGTACCCCCATGCCGCGAAGGGGCACTATACATTTACAAACATCCATGCCTTATCTGGGATTCGAACCCAGGTCCTACGGCACAGCAGTCAGCGTCGCTAACCACTATACCGGATGGGCGACACGTGTGTGCATATACAAATATGTACATATAGATAGTTAAATTGTAACTCTTTTAATCAAAATTACTTCTACTTCTCATTTGCTATTTTTTCCTACCGTACATATTCGGGTATAAAATTGAACAGCTAGTACTTTCACAGAAAAGATAACCAAAAATTCAAATCCCATTTTATTTCCTTTTATGGTCAAAAGTCGTACTTTCCCAAGCGGTACTCTACATTCCATACCTAAGCTAAAAGTTGATGATGTAGAAATTATTGAAATGAATATACAATTGGCGTTGATTTGCCTTGCTGAGATTTATTTTTGAAAGCTATTTCATGAATAAATAATAAAATTCCCAGAAAAATCCCCCAAAAGTGTGTGTGTGTGTGTGTGTGTGTGTGTGTGTGTGTGTGTGTGTGTGTGTGTGTGTGTGTGTGTGTGTGTGTGGTGCGTGCGTGCGTGCGTGGTGTGTGTGTGTGTGTGTGTGTGTGTGGTGTGTGTGTGTGTGTGTGTGTGTGTGTGTGTGGTGTGTGTGTGTGTGTGTGTGTGTGTGTGTGTGTGTGTGTGTGTGTGTGTGTGTGTGTGTGTGTGTGTGTGAAAGAATTTTTAGATTAAATGTATATAGAACTTTTTTCTTAATCTAAATCCAAATACTACGTGTTATACATCAAACAAACAACACCAAATCTCCAAGATACTTTTCTCCTTAACTAATGTTCTAGAAAGAATCCAGTTATCAAAATTAGGATCAAGGTTCATTAGGAATTTGGTCAGTTTTTTAAAACAAAATAAAAGTTTTACTTGAGAATTACTTTTATTATTTTTATAAACTCTCTATACAATTTTTATGCATAAATACAAATTTGTTAAAAATTGACTTTGGAAGAAATAACTATTTTCAAAAGACTGATAACAGCAGCGAGTCTTTTACAACTGTACTTTTTTCTAAATAAAAAATAATTCACAATTTTCCAATTCCTGAAGAAGTATCTGAAGAAATTTTCACAACCTCTAACTCTATAGTACTTTATGTTGGTCTATTTGTTTGTATTTTAGTGGGGAAAAATTTTATTGAAAAAAAATGTTTATTTATTTTTATATGATATTTTAAAAAACAAAAACTTACTGAAATTTAATATTTAGTCCCCGGTGATTTCTTCAGAAATTTTTTACGAATTATAAATGCATTCTGAAAAAAAAAATAAAGAAATAAATCATATGTTCGTTCTAATATTCGCAAGATATTTTGAAACAACATTGAAAATTCCAAAATGGTATGCAACAAAAGATTTATAAAAGAATGCGCCTTTTCATGACTTTTTAAAAAATTCTAATCGATCTCAAAGATTCTTTCCCTTATTTATAATTTATTATACTTATTTCAGAATTGGTTTTCAATTATTATAACAGGAATAATAACTTACACTAATGAGGAAATTCGTAGTCTGCAATAATTCCTCTGTATTTAAGTTTATCCCTTATTTTTATTTTTTCCACCCTTTTTTCCGTGTATCTTTTTAATTAAAGGAATATTCCTCTTCTTTTAGATAAAAATAAGCTAAATTATTTTTTCTATGCTCGGAAAAATACCAATGTTTATCTCTATTTATATTAAACTCGTATTCAAATTATTTAATTGGTTTTTTTTTCCCCTTTCCTTTAATTAAATTCTCATGGAAATGTTTTTTCAATTTTTCTTACGATTTTCTATATTTTTATTATCTTTAGTTATAATAAAACCGCACGTTTTATTCAAATATTTTGGTACTAAATAAATAACGTATTGAAAAATAATAATTATTATTATAATAAATATACTTCTTTCTAAAACAGATCATAAAATGAACATTTATAATTATTTTCAATACATTTCTATAAATATTTTTCGATTATGCAAATTATTTCAATTAATTATTCTTGCTGAATTACTTGAAAAAATACTTCACGTATAGAAAGCAATTTTTCAGCTTTAATATAAAGAAAAACCCATTGTAAAATTTCATATAAAATTTTAATTGTTTTAATAATTGTTATAGTTATCTGCAATTGTGTGTCTGATGTCTCGTATTCGTATTAGTTAGACTACTTTTTATTCTGTTATCGATATGATGATATTATTGGGGGAAATTTATGCAAATTGAATACGACGTCATTTGATTATTAAAAACTATTTCCTTTTATTACAGAAATAACAGAGTTAAAGTATTTTCATATTTATCTCGGGTGGCCATAATTAAACTGCAAGTGTTCAAGGGGTGCTGGAGAGAAAAGTACCGGGAATATTCAGATAAAAATTGGTATCTACACGTTTCAGAACATGCGCAGGTGAAATATCCAAAGAAAACTCGCCATTTTCACCCGATAGATGGCGTTGTGCCTCGTTTCAATGCTTATCGACGGCATATATGCAAATTTTAAACCGAATAGTATAAAAACAAGACCACATTGAGTAATGGTCAATCATGACTGAATAAGAAGAAACGTGCATTGTTAGTGGAGATATTCTATCAGAATGGTAATAATTATTCAGCTACTTTGAAAGAATACCGGTGTATAAAACGATTAAGAAGAGGTCAATGGATTGAAAAATATGATTTCTAAATTTGAAGAAACAGGAGAATTGAGCGTTATTCCAAGCACAAGAGGGCGGCGTCCCGTAAACCCTGACGGGACTCTGGGTAGCAATTGCGGTACTATTGCAGGTAGCAATTGCACCGCTATTACTACCCGTATTCTCGTAGTAGCAATAGCGGTGAAACAAATTGATGACGCTAATGCTACTACGAGTATCAGTTCAGGAGCCAGTAAGCTACAACAAGTGAGCGTAAGAAGTGTGGCTCGGACATTATCTATTCTCTGGTCAACTGTGCTTAAAGTGTTGCGCCACATTCTTCGGCGTTATCCGTATAAAATTAAAATGCTTCATGGATTGAAACCTCCTGATGACACCCTAAGAATTAATTTTGCAAACTTTGTCCTGTCGAAAATCAATGAGGATGACACTTAGATACAGAAGATCTTGTGGACAGACGAGGCGCATTTTACACTATCAGGTAGTGTAAATGCGCATAACTGCAGGTTATGGGGAACGAGCAACCAATACGTTAAACATGAAAAACCCTTCTATTCCTATTTTGTAACTGTCTGGTGTGGATTGACTTGATTTTGTTGTGGGCCCATATTTCTTTGAGACCCCAACTCCAAGTGGTCCCAAACGCTGTAGTGTTACAGGGACTAGATAAGGTGCGATGCTGAGAGAACAATTGATTTCAGCATTGCAAAAGAGATATTTCTTAGAAACCACGGTATTTATAAAGGATGGAGTACTACCTCACATCACTAAAAAATTGCTACTTGATACCTTTGGTGTGGACTGAGTCATAAGCAGAGGTTTCGAAAACGCTTGGCCTTCACGTTCACCTGATCTTCATCCTTGCGATTTTTATCTGTGGGAACATCTAAAGATATGATTTATACAGAACGACATGCTTTTACTGGTGAATTGAAATCTAACATAAGGGGACACGTGAGGTGTGTTTCAACAGATTTTAAATGAGACGGTAGACCATGCTGTTTAACGTTTCAGCACGTGATCGCATCTGGTAGTTCGCATATTGAGCACATCATGTGATAATTTCATTGAATAAATAATAATTTAATTTTTTCTAAAACGTCTTTATGGATTGTTTAATTTGTGATCTTAATTAACGTTAATTTATAATCACATGATGCATTAAAAACTTAATTACTGAGGCGAATTGTATGGTATTTTGATAAACTGTGGGTGATGTTTATATTATTTATATGCCTCTTAGAATGTTATTATGCTCTGTCTATCGGTTTTGGAAGTTGTACATGTCACCGGTGAGCGTTGGAATACGGCACTGCACCATCTATCGGGTGAAAAAGGCAATTTTTTTTCTTTGCATATTTGACTTGCGCATGCTCTTAAACGTTTCGTTACCAAATTTCACTGGAATATTCCCGGTTATTTTCTCTCCAGCTCCCCTTGAGCGCTTGACGTTTAATTATGGCCACCCTGTGTAACAGAAGAAACATCTTTATATCTGTATAAAAGAATAAGCAAAACTGATTTCTTGAAGCATAATATGAAAGGAATGTATTACTATCCAAAATACTAACGTTATACCTTTCTATTCAATTTTTATATTCTTCATACTCAAATAGTTTCTCTTGAAAACTCCCTATTCTGTTCCTTTTCGATCAGAGATAACATAAGCCCAAGTTATTTCTTTACAATATCAGCTTCTATAAATGATTTCATCGCAAGAAGTCACATTTATAGATATATGTGCATTGATGATGTTTCATATATATATATATATAAAATAATTTGAGTATCACAATTTGGCAGATGTGAAGGATTCCTTATTTAGATCATTATTTATGATGGTTGATGTTTTCTTTGGATGGTATTGACGAGGCAGTGCTGTGATTATTTAAATCTGTTTTATTCCACATCTTGAAACACATAAGCATGTTAAACATAAAGCATGAAATGGACGACACAACACACAACAAAGAAAACGAATGCACAATGAGCTGCAGCCGGCTACATGCTGAAGGCAGAGAAATAATAGAAGAGAAGAAGTGGTCTCTAGAGAAATCTCAGTGTATATATAGGTGGCTCAAATCACATGATCGGAGTGGGTGGATCGATATAGTTCAAAATACTCTCGTTAGGCAGCTGGTTAACTTTTTACTAAAACGTGGGTCCTGAAGGGATGGACCATAGGTAATGAAAAGATATTTAAAAGGATTATATTACACACACACACATATATATATATATATATATATATATATATATATATATATATATATATATATATATATTTGCAGAGGATTACGAAAGTAATAGAAATATCTACTGGAAAAAAAGTGCAAAAGGAATTTGTAGTGAGATGTAGGCGTCGCTGTTTGCTGGACATATATTACTGTTAAAAACCAAAGACCCTGGAGAATGTCAGCTTTTTCTCAGGTGAATGTCAATACAAACATAGTCGCTTGGTGTAAGTCTGGAATATTTGCTAAATATCCTTATTGATCTCTTTGGCAAATGCCCACATTCATGATGCACTGATAGTGAGTGGTGAATAAAAGTATTTTTGTTGCACTTTTAAGTCATGCTTTTTGAATAAAACACATTATGATACATATCAAGCTTAAGTAATTGCATACTTAAATAACCGTCTTCCTCCATGTCCTATTCTGGTGGGAGTTTTTGATAGTATACTGAGCAGTTCCTCATTGGTAACGTAATACTACTATATACACACACTGTCCAATGAATTAAGCCGGTGATCAATACTTTTTAGGACCACCTTTTGTACGAATAACTGCTCTAATTCGTTTGAGCATCTTGTCTACATACTTCTGGAATACATTTACATCCAGAGAATAACATGCATTGGCTATGCAACTTTTTAGATCTTGTAAATTAGATGGAAGAGGAGAGTGCTGTAGGATGCGTCTTTTTACTTTACTTTACCACACATTTTCCATAAGCTAAGATTCGAGCTATTTGATACCCAGGGATTGTGTTCGAAGTCAGACTTATAAACAGTGAACCAACTTTGAACACTTCTGGCATGATTTATAGTTGCATTATCGCCATCACGGTAAAAATGCAATATCACTGGGTACACTTGATCTGCCGGTATATCTAAGCATCTCATGACTGTTTATTTACCCTCGAGGAACACCAGGGCACCACTTCCATCCCAGTAGACCATCCCACCTTCCATTCCATGCTCCGTATCAAGATACTCCCACCAAACCCTAGCACAGTGCGAGTAAGGTAAAATGGATTCATGGCATCGTAGTATTCTAGTCAAATTCAACGTCTTCCATCGGTGTAAAATAAAGTGCAGCGTGATTCACCCGACCACATTACCCTTTTCCAATTATCAGACGCCCAGTGTTTTCTTTTCCGACACAACTGTGAACGATTTTTTGCATTTCGGGGAGAAATGAGCGATATTCTCACAGTCACCCGACCATATATGCATTCCTATACTCTGCACTTCTCTGTGGCAGAAATCTGTTGGGAAGAGCCTTGGTTGACGATTTGTGGTATTTGAAGCACAGTAGAGTCCCTATTCTGTCGTACAATTCGTCGGAGACAAAGCCGATCATGCTCTTGGAAAACTGCGCTCGAACCACAGTTAAGTCTTCTAAAGAATGACTGCATCGCCCATACGGTATAATGGTTAGCGACGCTGATTGCTGTGCCGTAGTACCTGGGTTCGAATCCCTGAGAAGACATGGATGTTTGTAAATGTATAATGCCTTTGCGGCTTGGGGGTGCTTAAAATAGCCGTCGAGCCGCAAGTCCTCTCGTGAAGGGGAAGAGAAGTGGAAGGGGAAGAGATGTGGGAGGCCCCTGACCCTCCTCAGGGTGTTCTAACTCAAAATTGGGGTGGAACCGAGATAAGTCGTACTGTCACCTGAATTGTGCTCAAGGTTATGGCGTACAACTAGCCCCTTGCCATGATGAACATCGTGGGCCTTAATCTGACACAGTCGAGATTAGGTGGCATAAGAAACAAAAACAAAGAAATACTGTGGGTTCTGATTCCAACTTTCGAAAACCTTTGATGTGTCTGCTTATGATAACACAGTGAGATTTGCTGTCTTCGGAATCGAGGCCTCTTACTAAACGGGAATCAACAATAAACCCTTTTTCAAATGGTGAAAAATCTGCCGTTTTTCCCATTTTACTTCATCCATCACGAAAAGCACTCTTACATCTTATTATAACCACGTGTAACCCATGCCATAAAATAAATTGCATACTTCATCCCTAGCACGCATTCAAATACAAATCTCAAAGGTTTCTAACTCATTGGCCAGTGAGTGTATGTGTTTTTCTTGGTTTTAATGGTACACACAACTAACTTTTCTTCAGCATTAATTTTTAAAACGTCAAAAGCTTTGAATTGCCTGTTTTCCAAAAGTGTGCTGTGTCTTATTTCAGCAGAAATCAATCTAGAAAGTATTTTAGAGTTCTTTACGTGTGAAAGGGTATAAAATATCCTTATTTTATACCCTTTACTGTATAAAATATCCTTATTTTATACAGTAGATCTATAGATAGATCTTTCATGTCAAATTGTTGTGGCGTTTTCAACCAAGATATGCAGATTTGGTGTTTGTGCCCAAGATATGTAGATTCCTTGGATGGAAAAGTTAACCGCAATTGTGAACGGCGAATAAATAGGAAGATGAAGTTCGAAAACCTCAAGCCTGGGGCGTAACATATACCCTCGCATCGAAAGGGAGGGGGGAGTAGGATTCCAGGGGACCCAAATCCTGACTGTCACCAGTACTTATTTAACCAATTTATAAAATTTTAAAGGGAATCCTTATTTTACAAAGGGGGTGGAGGGTAATGTATTCTTTGTTACGCTACTGTCTCAAACCACAAATTCATTAGTAGACGAGCTACCTTCATCTTATTATGTAATTGTAATTTACTGTTTTTAATTAAATAAACTATTGGTTAATTTTTACCGGTGTTTTCCCTACTGATCTTCTTATTTTCATATTAGAGAAAACATTTCAAAATTCTTGATGTTAATTGTGCTCATTGTGGATCAACCACCATATTAATAAAAATAATCATTCAGATTCCAAGTATTTCCAATATTTTGTCTACACCTGTGTATGAAACAAAAACTTGTATGAGTGAGTGAATATTAACGCCGCACTCTTGAGCTACACGAGGGCTTTTAGCGACGGACCTCGTAATTTTGAACCACGGTCAAGTGACAAAGACGACACCTGAGCTGGCACCCCCTCTCCTAACTACCACACCACACCATCGCTCCCCTACACGGCGGGTCTTTAGTGGTACTGGGCTCGAACTCATGGCATACCTGCCATGATCCGATACCCTGACCACTTAGCTACCGTGGCCAAAACCTGTATGAGAGGAAACAGTATATATATATAGGAGTCGTTAACAATACAATAATACACTAATGTTTAAAGTAACAACAATACATAGATATACATGTAATATTACCAATTACATAACAAAATAAGTCAAACCCTGCTTTACCAATGTTGTACATCAGATTCCTCCTTCCCTACACCCATAACTATTTTGACATAGTTAATTGCATGCTATGTATTAATATCTAAGTTTTAAAGTAAAAAGTTTGAAGATCATTATTTTTCTTGTATTGAGAGAACCGTTAGACAACTTTAATTCAATGAAACTTTTTATATTAAATTTTAAAAATTGAAATTAAGTTCGAATTTATTTATTTCCTTTTTGAATCCTTTTCACTGCATACATTCAACTTGTTTTTTGAACATAGATTTTGAGTTTGATATGTATGAAGTCAGAAATCAATTTTTGTACCGCAATTATTCTACAGAATAAAAATTATTTTTCATTTCTCGCGCGCGCGATAAATGTTTAGAATGTATGTACGAAGATATCATTACCATTAACTCAAATTTTTAGTACAAAGCCTTTTTTTAAACATGATAATCTTCTTAAAATAAGATATTCTATGTCATGAGGAGCTTTTACAGAGTTGAAACGTGCACTAAATAGTCAGAAATAGTGTTCTTTTTTAGCGTTTTAAGTTTACTCTTCATGTGACGTCATGACACCAGTTAAATAGTTTGTTTGCTTGTAGATTCAGCCTTATCTTTTCTTAAAAGATTCTTCTACCGGAAGTATGTGACTTCCCTTTCCAGACTATTAGTAGATAGATCTTCCTTCCTATTCAAAACCTTCCATTTTTAAGCTAAATTGTTACGTTGATTAAAATATGAATAGTTTTTTATATTTATGTGAAATGAAAATAATTCATTAATATTTGTAAACAATAAATAAGTTTATTTATATACAGAAGACGCTTAATATGTTACTATATTATTAGTATAAGCAGAATATTTCAATGTAAATAATTTAAATATATTTATCTCCTTTCTGTCACTATGTTTAATTTGGAATTTTTGTCATAGCTCATGAACACAAAATACTATGTTTCTTTAAAAATGAAAGTACAGAATAAAATAAACCAAAACTTCATTTGTTTACATTTACTTCACAGATATGTATCAAAAGTCCTGATAGAAAAATAACGGAAGCAATAAATAAAATTGCAGTTAGTCCATAATTCAGTCAATTATTCGATTAATTTTACGGATACAGATTTGTATGGATTACTCTTAATCCGATATCTTTTCGATTTATAAAACCCAGACAGAAATTGGTTGCTTTAAAGTGCGACTGAAAATAAAATTCATTTACAAGAAAATAATATGTCGCGATGTCTAATTTTAAAAAAAAAAAACAAGTATAGTTTAATAAACATAAAATTGTTCAACTATTTTTTTTTTTTTAAAAATTCTCACAGATGTGAAGACATTTTAATAGTTGTCGAAAAAATAAAAGTCATTTCATTATTATTCTGCTGATACAATTGCAAAAATTATTTCATTATCCTTATTGAGTAATGTACATGAGTAAATAAAATTTAAAAAATGATAAAACTATAGACTAATTGCTGTAATGGATTGTAATATAGAGCTAACTATAAATAAAAATATTTGCAATTTTCAGTCAAACTCCATAATACATTTAGCACATAAAAAGATCTAAATGTGATATTTCATTTTATAAAATTACATTTATCAATTTTATTACAAGTATCTTAAAGATATTTCAGTTAAGAAATTGTATTTTCTTATCACATTTTACGTGCAACTATTTCTTATGATATTATATCTCTTTAAAAAAAGCAACATCCGTATGAGAACTCGCAATTTTAAATAGTGAAAAGATATTCTATTAATTGTTTTTAATTACATTAATTGAATAATTTGATGGTATATAGCTAGTAATATACTTTAGGATATTTAAATTATTAATCGAAAGTGTGGAAGTCATGTTGAAACATCTGACTGCCTATATTTCTTAAAATATGCCTAATAAGATTTCATGTAGTGTTCCCCCATTCTTATAAATAATTTGTACATTATAATGTCATATTTAAACAATATTCTTCGATATCATTATATTACATTCTGTTAAATTGCTTAATATTCTGCTCTATTATCGGTTCTTATTCTCATACCTATAAACCCAATTAAAAGTGCAAGTGAAATGAGAAATGTTAGTAAAAGTGAAGAACTTTTTCTAATAGGGGTATTCCAAACTGTTATTTTTAATTAATAATTTACAGCCCATTAGTTCTAATTGATAATGATTTCCAATGTTCTGTTACTTTTGGAATTTATTTCATGATGATGAAAACGATGTAAAAAAATTAAGAGGAATAGAGAGGACAAAAATGGAAAAATAATGCGGAAATGGTGACTTAAAAATATTCTTTAATAAATATATTCCTGCAACTTTATTAAAATCATAAGCATAACGATTAAGCAAGATCTTGCATTTACAACAATAAGACATATATTTTTATGCAAAATACATTTTCGCAAATTATGAACGTATAATTAGAGCAGACTGTTATTCAAAACATCAGGGGCGTAGCTACTACTGTATCAGCTGTAGCAATGATACGGGCCCCCCAAGCTACAGGGGGCATAACATGCTTAAGCCAAAAATCGTTAAATGTTAAAGGGCCCCAAGAAAGGGCCTTCCAAGATTTTTGATACAGGGTCCACTCAGGACTAGCTATTCCAGTAATACACATATAAAGTTAATAAAAAGAAACAGGGAAGTTTACAAAGACAATAAATTACTAATTAAATATATATAGGATAAAAACGCAAGTAAATATAAATACTACTTTAGATAATATAATTTAAATGTAACACAATTCTGTTTTAAATATGACAATCTCTCCTTGCTGTCTCTTTCTCTCTCTCTCTCTCTCTCTCTCTCTTACATTTAGTTACTATCACATTTTATTTCTTTACTTTAGTAAGTGAAATAATGATATAATATGTATTTATCATTAAGAACTATACAGCTTTAAAGAGTATTCAGATTTAAGCAAATAATATCATCTTCATCACTAGTTTAACTAAATTTCTGAAATGATATAGAAAAATGAAGATAACAATAATAATAATAAATGTTTAAAAACACAGTGTATTTTTAAACTTAAAATCTCTCTCTATTGTAATATATAACACAAAAACCCTAGAAGGCTAGATATAAATTTTGAACATTTCAAAGAGTAATGAGTTAGTGAGTGGTTGAAATTTATTGTATATTGATGCTTGTCAACGCGCTTAGAAATAAATTATAAAGAAAGAAAAAGAAACCTATACATATATATTATACCATACATTTTTTTAATTATTTTAAATAGCTTAGAAAGAAATTTTAAGTTTTTGTACACATATCAATTCCTTCAATAATTTAAAATATTTTTCTTTTCTGGGAAAACAAATTCTTGTGTTTGTATTTTGCATTCGTAGATTTTATTGCACAATGAAAAAAAACTGTCTTTTATCATGGAAAATGTACATTCCCAAGCCCCCTAACAATGCCTATTTAGAACTAGCATCGGTCTTTTTGAAAAAATCAGTCCTAAATTAAACTATAACTGACATGAGGTTCCTTACGTTTGATTTAGGCACTGTTTTATTAATTCCATCTTTCTACTACCCCAGTTATGTGGCATTTTGCAAAATATGATCACCAAAAATACTTGAGTCAAGATTTCAAATATTTTAGAGAATCAAAATTGCTTATACGACATTCTCTCTGGATATCACCATTCGTTACTAGCATTTCGAAAGAAAAAAAATTTAAAATTCCTTTTTCCGGTCACACTAAAAAAATTTCACTCACCAGGAACATTTATATATTTTATTCTTATAAAAAAAATAATTCAGTAATTTGTCATCTCAAAATACCTTCTGCGAGTTAATTCTAAACTCTGCAATAAATTTGAAATTATTTAGACATACATAGAAATGCAATTTATTTTTTTTATTAACATTTAATTCAACGTATCAAGATATTCTGTTAACAATAACACCAAGGAGCTGTAAATGTAAGTTTTCTGAATCTATTCTCAAAACTGAACAGACGCCCATTCGTTCTGAATCCTATTTCAATGCTGTCAACATCGTTACAAATAGGTGTGTGTGTGTTCCGCTGGTTTTTTTTTTTTTTTTTTTGTCAGTGGTTCACATACAATAAATCTTCGGGAATATAATCCTGACTGTGCCTGAAGTCTCTGAGTTTTCGTGATATTCTATACTTGTAGCAACACAAAGTTCATTTACCACTTGATTAGTTGTGGTGCAACAATTCTTCTCCCTGTTAGGACGACTATATACTTGCAATCTGACAAACCTCTTGCCTGTTTCTATACATTCCATTTGTTTGAAATAATGCCCAAAGTCGTGAAATAATACTACGGGCAATTTTAAATTCCCTGCCATTAATTAGCTTTCTCCCAGCTTTTCGATAATGCATCATCGCTTAAAGTCATCCACATGCTGTCTTCTGGTTATATTCAAAATTTTACAATTGTCATTTATTCTTTCACAATCAGATTTTGCTACACCCAACACTAATTGCGAGTGCCTGAACCACACATGCATACAGCACAAATTTGCTTGTATAACATGTTTCTCACTTCACGCAATGAATCTAGTTATTCGTGTAAAAATGCTAGATTTGTGCCTGCCAACAATGAAAATAAGATCCGTTTTCAGATTACAATTAAATTACGAGCTTTCAAAGCAATTAAAAGTTATAGTCTTGAAAAATAGAAATGGAAAGACATATTACCTTTTCCTGCATTTTGTACAAATCAGCCGATCTCCTTAAAGACCAAAATATCTCACCAAAGTCGACTTGTATGTAGTTTGGTGACTCACTTTTGTCAAAAGCCAAAGTAAGGATTGCTATATTTAAATTTTCTACGGTAAATTAAATTGTCATTTGACGTAGTGTGTAAGGTTTCGGAAAATAAAGGACCAAACCAAATATGTCATTCGTGCATCCATGAATGTGTTCACAAAAAACGAAATCATCCATCACATGTAGTCCGTAGTGAAGCAATAATATAAAAAAACAAGCTTTTTTCTTTTTCCAATTAATTATGTCAATGATAAAAATTTGCAAAAAGAACATTTTAAAAATAATATTCATTAATAAGAAAAAGTTTAAAAAACTTTTAAATGTTTTTAAAAAGTTTTTCTAAAAAACGCCTTGAAAGACTTCTAAAATAAATATAACTAAGTTACACATCTATAAATAAAAAGCGTTTTAGAAATATCAGAAATATAGTACCTTTTTTGATCGAAATATGTCATGAATTATTGAATGATAGCATATAAAAATAAATCTAAAAGAAACTAATTATATAAAATCTCGGTAAAAGTAGTTTTATTATTGAATGTTTAATATCATTATCTCATCACAAGTTATTTACTATACAAATACTATTTACTTTCACTTTGTTACTTTCAGTATACAAAGGAACCTATTCCGAAGTTAAGCCAGACATATAAAGCTCAATTTAGAGGCCAAAGAAGTTGAGAATGTGCGTACAATGGCTTCTAATGATTCAGCTGTGTAAAGAAAATAATTTTTTATCCTTTTTGTGCTGGAATGGTTTCGCTAACATGACTGTTATCAAAATAGTTGAGCGTGAATTCAACCGCGTGGCTTGCAGCAGAGGAAAGAAACTTCCGCTATTGATTGGGAGTCAGCTTCGAAAACAGGATATTGTTCGTATGCGATGTTCCAAGGCAACGAAGCGGTAGAAAATCGAACGAATCCCTTCAAATGTAAGATTCTCAAGTGATTGCGTTAGATTGAAAGAGAGAAATAAACAAAGGAACGAAAATAAAAATATTCATTGGCAAATCAGAAAACGAGCTAGTTATTCACCCCAGATCGTTTTAAGATTTGCGAAAGTGGAAAATTCGACAAACAATCACTTTAAAAAAGTTTTTCGATTGAATTTTTTTACAATCATAAAACTTAGTTTTAGTTTTCAGCAATTTCGCACATTTCAAAAACGTAACGAATAGGCAATCAATGCATCGTTTTTTCTAATAGTATTACAAGACAATTGAGAGGAAGAAGAGAAATATTATGTCAAGTATATATAGAGAGAGAGAATTTCGTAATATTGTGACCTTATTTGAATCCAAGATACCACATTCAAAAAAGTTTGTATTGCATTTTGTGATGTATTTTGTTTTTATTCATACTTTTATATAAAATTGTCTTATGGTGGCTTCATATTGCGATAAAATTCAATACATAATTTGAATTTCTAATAAAATTTCTGCTTTCGTCTCTTTCAACTTGAAGATTCGGGATGCAGAAAACATTTAAATGAAACTCAACACTAAGTTTAATACTTTTAAAAACAGCGGGGGGGGGGGGTTCTTTACAAAGAATTCTATTGATACTACTAAAAAATAAGTAATCTCTGAAATATTTTTTCAGATTTTAGACAATCAAAATGAAAGAAAGAGCTTAATGAAGCCTTTTAGGTAAAACACACACAAACAATTTATTTCTCACTTCCTTTATTTTAGAAAAATATGAATCCAGAGAAATACTTTTTTGTAAATTAAGCAAACATTGTCATAATGATTAATTGTCTTTTTGCTCTGTAATTATTATTCTTAGCTTTATTAAAACAGTGGTACTGAAGCATGCTTATTCTTTTTTCGGATTTTATTCATTTAACCATTTATTTTATTTGTTCAGTTCAATAAAAATGAGATATTTTAAATACATAATTCGGCCCAAAGTTTCTTAAAAGTTATTAATAAATCAAATACATGAAAATTAATCAAAATTTATAAAATAATTAATAATTTAAGAAAATGAAAAAGCAGTCAATTATTGAATATCGTTAATTGAGTTATTTTAAGAATATTGATTTAATTTTTCTTGAAGTTTAAAGTAACAGTTTTTACTATAGGAAGTTAAAGTATTATGCAACGTTTCCAGTTGAGAGCGTCAAGTAAAACTGAGATACGAGTTCTTTAAATAAAACATCATTTAAATACACTGCTGGCCACCACCGTAAATGCTACATCAAGAAAGACAAGAGATAGCAAAGCAAAATTTATTTTGTAGATAACATGTTGACTAAGTATCAAATTATTAAATTTATAGACTTCTGTGAAGTGTGGTTCCTGCCAGAATAGCCGCCATTGTTGTAGATGAACGCTGCCACACGCTTCGGCATTGATTCAAAGAGACTTTAGATGTGTTCTTGGGGTACAGCAGACCAAGCAGCTTCCACACGTTTCCAAAGTTGATCTGGTGGGGCAGCTGGGGGTGTAATCTGGGTCAATAGTTGAGCAACCATGAACCACATGTTTTCTATCGGTGAAAGATCCGGAGAACGAGCCGGCTAGGGAAACAATTCAATCTGGTGATTGACGAAGAACCTTTGTACAATGCGTTCCACGTGTGTTCACGCATTATCCTGTTGAAATATGGCTGTGGCCAAGCCCTGAAGGGAAGGAAGGACAACTGGCTCCAACACCTCGAAGATGTAGCGCTGGCTGTTTAAAGTACCGGCAATGCGTACTAGAGGAGTGCGAGAGTTATATCCAATACCGCCCCATACCATAATACCCGGTGCAGGACCAGTGTGGTGGTGCATAACGCAGCTGTTCAGCATCCTCTCTCCCCGGTGTCTCCAGAATCGAATCCGACCATCGTGGTGTTGCAGACAGATGCGTGACTCGTCAGTAAAGATAACTTCATTCCATTCTGCCGCCCACATCCTTCTTTCATCGCACCATTAGCGGAGGAGACGTCTGTGGTACTGCGTCAAGGGTAGACCATGCAATGGACGTCTTGCGGGCAGACCACTTTGCTGTAAACGGCGTCGAATGGTAAGCGCTGACACACTGAATGATGCGTTACAGACTCAATGTGCTGTGCTATGGTTCGTGATGTGACTGAGCGATCCGTCACTGCCATGCGCACAATTTGCCTGTCTTCACGTGAAATGGTGCACTGAGGTGGATGCGATCGACCACGTCGGTCCGTCGTACTCTCCTACATCCAACGGTCACATATCCGCATTACAATTGTTTGGTTTCGTCCAACACGACTACCGATTTCCCTGAAAGATAATCCACATTCTCGGTAGGCCACTATCCTTCCTCTGTTGAACTCGGATACTTGATCAAAAGCTGATCGCTGTTTTGTACGAGACATAACTGATCGTTTTTTGAAAACCACAAGAAAAACACAATTGCCGAACTTGAAATCGTCGAAATCTCCAAGCCTTAAATAGCGCTTTGAGGTGGCACCACAGGCGTGTGTGATGTGTGTCTGTGCTGAAATTCTAATCATTCGCATATCTCACCTCCGCTAATGCATGTTGTAAATTCTACGTTATTTGCGTGCTTCCTTCAGGGTGTTGCATTTACGTTGGTCAGCAGTATACTTCAATTAAATACTTTTTCTTAGCAAAATCTCATTTACTTTTTTTAAATTAATTTTCTCCATTCATGAATCATTCTTGATCATTGATTGTTTTGTATGTATTAAGTAAATACTCATATTTAATAGAAATTTTTAAAAACGGAATATTTATACGATTATATTCCTTTAAAGACCCAACCCGCATGATCATGCAAGTTAGATATTCTTATACGTTTTTGCTTCTGAAATAGTCGTACGTAAGAAAATCCCGAATCTAGCGATTGAGAGAATTTGCAGAAAGTGTAAACTACCACTTTTTTACCAACAGACGATGGCTGTGGTCCATGTTTTACTTTCAGCTGGCAGATCTAGATTTGTTTTCAAATACAACGAAAACACGTCTTTTTATCTATCGTAAAAAAGTAAGTATCAATATATTTCTAATTTTTTAGATACAATTTTTGTATTAATGTTTAAATAACTGTAAAATGGAAAAATATTGGTTATCTCTATTAATGTTGCTTGTAGAACTCGGGATTTCGTTACCCGCACGTACGTGCGGGTTGGGCGTTACTTGAGTCATTGCAGCTATAAAGGTAAGTTCTTGCAATGTGAGTTTTCTTATCTGTTTCATTAATATTGATAGAAGCCTAAATAAAAACGAAATATATTGTTATATAATTAGAACCATATTTCTTTGGGGTTGCCATGGATGAGTCCCTTTTTTTCTTTCTCTGGCTTATTTTGCAATTAATTTTTACTTTCACATATTTGATAGGAATATGGCATTTTCATCCTTTACACAGATATCTGCATCCATATCTCTTCCCCCCCCCACCTAAAAAAATCTAGGTTTTTTTGGTGGGAGTTAGTATAGTGTGGTTTAAATATTTAATTTTTTAAATAATAAAATTTTCTGGTACATTTTATTAATTTTCATGGAATACTGTGCTAACTTTTTACCAAAGCTTTTTCAGGTATCCAAAAAGAGAAGAATTCTCACACAAGAAGAAATTTTGCGATTGATGAATAAATCAGATTGAACTTAGATCAGAACTTAGTGATCTCTCGGATGACGACAATGCTGCAAACAAAACATATGAATCACGTATACTGGAAGGAGAATCAAGTTCAGATGAAAGCGATGAAGAAATACATGGAAATATTTCAAATCGAAAGACAATTTTGGATCATTCTTTATTATAAAAGTTTATTGAACACGTTCATTTCATTGGTTTAGATGTTGCAAATTCTTGGTTTCTGTGCAAACAAGATGAAATATCAAATAAAATTCCTCCAAAAATCAAAATAAATTGCTTAAAATTTAAGTTAGAGATAGTTGAAGCGTAGCAGCCTTTCCACCTACTAACAAAAGTATTTTAACTAATGATGAAGATAGCGGTGTTGTAATTCCACTCGCAAGAAGATCGAAGTACACAGTCGATTCTCGATAATTCAAACTTTCGATAATACGAACCTCTTGATAATTCGAAGTATATGCTCAGTCCCTAGAAAAACTCTTGATATTTCGAACTAAAACAACACGTTTGGGTACACTCAATAATTCGAAGTAAAATCCGGGGCTAGCCAGACTACATTACGAAATTATTCGAAGTTATCTTATAAAACTCTCGACAATTCGAACACTCAATATCATGTACAGACCTGTAGCAAACAGGTTGGAGCTTACAATTTTTGTGTTGTATAGTCTCTGCTTGTATCTCCTGTAACGTAGTCCCTTTAATGACCATCTATCTGGTACCCCTTCTTAGTGTTTTCTGGTTCATCAGGTAAAAATACACTTTTATTGCTTTCCTTATTCAAGTGGACAATAGACTAACCGCACATGTGGTCAGCCGTCCATTTCTTTCGTTTAACACGTGACCTTGCTACACATGTATTCAGAAAGGATGGTTCACTATTGTGAAGAAGAGATGCGCGTAGGATTGCGTATGAATATATTGAATATATTCTTAATACAGGACTTTTAAGTTCTGTAAAATATTTATACTGCTTAATATGTACTTTTTAAAAATACTTAAAATAATTTTATACATATGTACAATTGTTGTTTTATTACATAGTTTCAAATTTAAATGTGTAAGAAAAAAATTTTCTTCGTGTATTTTGGGAATTTTTTCTACCCTCTTGATAATTTGAACTCTTGATATTTCGAAGTTTTTCATTCGTCCCTCCAACTTCGAATAATCGAGAGTCGACTGTATTATAACTTACCTGCTATACATGTCATGTCTTTTATCCTTGCCATCCCAGGAAAAACAGCTTGACATGTATAGCCATTTTTGATGTGTTGATGGCATTTCAAGGCCTTTCAAGTGCAGATGTGAAAACTACGAAAGCAGTTCAAAAACATGTGAAAAATGCAATGTTTATTTATACTTGTCGAAAACAAAACGTGTTTTAAAGATTTTCACAGTAAATAAATAATAAAAGAATTAATTATACATCAATAATTTCCTTATTTGTAACAATTTTAGTTGAATTAAGATCGTTTCTTCTATCCAACTTCGAGCTAAAAATATATTACTCGTAAAATTTCGTAGGTGACCTGTTTCACAGATAAAGCCCAACCCGTATGACTGTGCGGGTACCGTCTACGTTCCAGGGGAGGAGCAGGAATTTTTTTAATTATTTTTCACAGTGTCATGGGATATAGTATAAATAACAAGAAGAATTTATTTTTAAAGATAAAAATAATTCGAGTCTTAAAGAGTTACTCCTCTCTCTCTCTTCCCTCCGACAGTTTTGAACATTTTTTTCTACTACAATTTATAAATTGTTATATTTTTTTATTGACATTAACATTTGTTTTTACTTAGGTGTTTATTGAAACAAATTGAATCAATTTTTTTCACTCAATTAAAAAAAAATCATTCTCGGAAAAAACTTAGTTTAAAATTAATGTCTCCTCCTAATCTGCCATTTAAAATATTTCTTACTTGAAGAAATACACATTCTTAATTATTCTCACTCATGTGGACATCCTTTTACTGCTCTAAATTTATGAAGTGGTAAAGTTAAATGTAATCAAAATTATCATAAAAATCTTTTATCACTTATCGTAAAATAATGCAAAAGCAAACGTGCTTCTCTTGGATAAAAGTAATGATAAGAGATATAGATCGTGGAATTTTTAGGGAATGATTATCTAAAAGTACCAAATATCAAATAGGATACATAAAATTATTATTATTGAATCTGATAGAAAAACTTTTGAGTGTAACTTGAAAGAATATGTAGAGGTTGATTTTCAGTCAATACATATTACCCACTTAAGAATTTAATATTGTTTGAGAAACATTATTTAGAATTATAAATGTTTTATATAACATAAACACATATGTTCACAGGCGAAAATAAATAATCTTTAGCATAAGCATGATTATTAAATAAATTCTAAATAAACTCTAGAAATACTCTGTGTAAATAAATTGCATATATTTTTAACATATTTTTCCTGAGAATATCATACTGGGGTGGCAAAATTAGTTTGGAAAACAAACCTTATAGTTTCAAACCGTTTTAATTCATATCACTTCAGTTTTTATACTTGAGAGTAAACAATATTTTTCCAATAATTCCGCACCACTTCGGGAAAGCAGTTTCAGATATTGTTAAATTTGATATGCAATTTTCCTGTTGTTCCACACGTCGGCTTTTTAATGAACGTAGAACTGAACAAGCTGATGTTAATAATTGTTCAACAAAAAACAGCAATTCTAATAAGAAAAAAACAATCTAAACTATACTTATGGCAGTGGCATAAGTTTTGTGTAATGTTAAGAGTCATCTTATTCCTTATGCTTTACCACGTACTTATTTGAGCATACTGTTTTATATATTGAAATTCTTGGCGTGTGGACAGAAATAAAAGATGACCTTCAAACTTTGGTAAACTCGACATGAGCAATCATTGTTATGTCAAAGATTTAGATTCTGTAAATACTTGGTTCTTTAAGAAAAATAAGAATGTGTGGATGGTACACAAGCTGTGTCTTCAGTCTGTTGCCTGAGAATATGAAATCAACAAATCCTATGCTGGTAATTGTTCGAAACAATTATTTAATTCTGAGTTTATAGAACTATACAGCAGAACGTCGTTTATCCGAACGTTTATTATCCGGAGCGTCAAATATCCGAACCAAAGTCCGGATACGTCTTCGAACAGTGCAATGCTCAACAGTTGTTTCGTGTGAGGACAAAAGTGACGGGAAACCCCAAGGTCAGGGATATTTGGGGAATTTCAGTTGTGCGATTTGGTAAACATCTGCGTGGAATATTAGGTCAGTTTGTTTCCAAGAGAGAGGGTGTATACGTGCTTGTTTTTTGAGTTTTGTTGATGTAGAAACCTGAATGGCATGCGATGCAGAAGACTGGATTTCAAATGCAAAATGATGACGAGATTGTGACTTCCATGCAAGAAGAATCCGACCCTGTTGACGATGAAACGGATGAAGATGAGGACAAGAACAACGAAAGTAGCAAGGGTCCATCAAATGCTGACGCGTTTCTGCGTTAGAGACAGCTATGGAGTGGTACGAACAACAATCAGAGGGCTGTCCTACTCAGCTACTGCTGTTGAAGAGAATCAGGGAACTTGCAGTGAAAAAACAAGGTGTTCAATGGTACAGCAAAAAATAAGTGATAATTTCCCACAATCAAGGTAAAATTGCGACATTTTGCAGCTATTTTGCTTTTTCTTCAAACACATTTACCCTATGTGATGATTTTCAATATTTGTATAGTGTCCAGTATCACATACTGCATGGATCGCATTCGGTTTTCGGTTATCCGAACAATCGCGTATCTGAACGGTATCCGGTCCCAATTGATTCGGATAAACGACGTTCTACTGTAAATCCACCTTAGTCATTGGAAAATAAAATGCGAAAATTATTCTGGTTATTTTAAGAAAAATATTTTTTTTACAAAAAATGATAGAACACTACCATTTGAAACATTTTTTTTTAAATAGAAAACCTGGAATCAGAATACTGCAAACGCGCGCTTTTGCATTAAGATAAAAAAAAAAAAACAGTTTAGTTGCAATGTTGAGATTTGTTTCGATAATTTCAAAGCTTCAAAGAGTGACGTTAATAAAAAATCAATCGATAACTTAAAGGAAAATATGAGATTTCAGCAATGCTACACGGAAATCAACAAAATGGAATGACTCTTTCCTTCCCTTAAACTCGTAAGTCCCAAACGTTTCAGAAATAAATTAAATCTAAACGTGCAGTTTTTCTCACATTTGAAATTTCAATTTTTATTACATCACAACCATAATTGTCCTTGCACCTCGCATTGTTTTAAAGTGCAATGTTAATAAAATGACCGATCTATTCAAACACTCTCATCCTTTGGCAGTGATTTAACAAAATTCTTCATGAGCCCCGAATTAATATGAAGAGGCGACAATAAAAGCTGTTCCAGAGGAGTGCAGGTCATATTGATGGCATCTTGTTTTACAGGGGGTTAAGGCATCTTAGAGTTGTGATGGATCTATACGCGGTTCTACTAATATCTTCTTTTCTCTTTAAAACAAAATATTTATTTCAACCAACTTTCATCGAGAAACCATACGTGATCTATGTAAATGAGAAATATTATATAAATTCGGTTTTCGCGAGTTGAAAAAAGTGAAGTAAGAGGTCAAGTTAAGTGAAGGAAAGGAAGGGAGCAAGTGATCTGTTGACACATTGTTGTTGACAAGCTGAAGTTGATACGTTTGATGCGAGCAAGTCAGCGTGAACTTGAAGTTCGAAAATTAGTAAGAGGATTGCAGAGCGTGGGACCTACGACATTGAACAAGCCAAAGACAGTGCCTGCAAGTTACAGTGTAGGATCCTCTACATTAAAGGTCCAGGTACTGTGTTCTTAATTAAATAGAAGCTAGTTATTAGTGTGCGACGTAGTTGTAATTGAGCGCATTTAAGCTGTCTTAGATTCAGTTGAGAATCAGTAATAGTATACCCGTATTAGAATATCTTACCTCTGCACTCTACCATAGTTCATATACCTTAATTAGAATTGTATTGTGTCTGATCTGTAATAAGAATTAATAAATTACTTAGATTGGAAATAATGTCAGTGGATTATTCTATTCCTCCTACACCTTTAGCCGGGTTTACAGGTAGATAAGAGGGTTCGGACGTAAGGAGTAACCAGAGGTTACCACAGAGTGGTCTGTGAAAAGTTGTCCAATGCAGGTTATATGTTTTAGTGACAACTGTCTGAAAAACATATAACCTGCCTGATGCTCCCAACAAACGTGATTGGTATTTTGTTGTCTTCAAACCATCCATTAATAATCTTAACATTTGATTTTCTCCAGAATCATGGTCATGCCATTATATTTTTCTCCCACATGCACCGAGTGTTCAGTAGGAAAAGAAGCAAAAACATTTCCATTATACAGCAAGTGCTAATTTTCAATGAATCAGTGCATAGAAACCACCCAGATTAATCATTTTCTACTCCAATTGACTCCATGAGCACTCAAATACAACACACACTCTACATTAAGTTCCCCTTTTTGGAAAAAAGCCGAATCAATTATTTCTTTTGCTACCTGTACCACGAAAATGAGGTCCCAGGTGATAGAAGGTTTTTGATTTCTAGCCTCAATCCTAACAATTCGGGTACATCTTTGAAGTCTAAATCTCTCATTAGGTCATTGAGCTCACACTGAGAAAAAAAATTGAGGCCTTTCATCAACAGAAACGTTTGAGTTAGATTAGTCTTTAGAAGGTAATGTGCTTTCGTCCTCCAACTCAATCAGGATGTCCAAACTGGAAGGACCCTACGCTTTGTTTTGATCTCTAAGTTTTAGTTTGAAGTCAGCAAAATAAATTTTCTTCACAAAATTACTTAGATTTCTTTGTTGACTTTTCTATGTGTATACACTAGAAATTAAATCCATTGGAGCCATAATCTAGAAATAACCGTAATTACGCTTAGAATACTGGATGTAAACTGAGCGTTGCTATATATATACTCATGTCCAAAATTACGGTCATAAACACAAAATCTAAGAAAACTGACGAACTATTCGCTGTGTTGTCACGAAATTCGGCATAGAGACGCATTACAGTGTGAGAAACAATATAGCAACATAATCATACAGAAAAGATTTTAATTTTGTATTCAGATACAAGATATATCAAAAAGTATGAAATCATGAATCAGAGATAAAGCATTTACCTCGAGAAAAGTCTTTCTAACATGGAATGTGACCACCATGCACCGGTATATAAGCTTAATAACGAGCTGTCATACTGTTCATGAGAGTGTCAATAAATATTTGTGGCGACAAAAAAAAAGCCCGTTCTTCTAAAAGAATGACTTTTGACTCCTAAGGAGTCCTGGGGGAGGGGATACGCTGATAAACAGCTTTTCCTAGACCATCTCAAATATGTTTAATAGGATTTAGGTCCGGAGACCTCGAGGGCCAATCCATATGGCAAAAATCCCCCTCCCTAATGAAATTCATCAACAATGTGAGTTCTTTGTGGTCGCTCATTTTCGTCCATAAAAATGTAGCCCGGACCCATAGAGACAAAGAAAAACTCATACAGGCTTCCAGGATCTCATCATCCATATAGCGCTATAAGTCGACAGTACTCTCATCGAAAACGTACTGGAGTGCGCGACTGTCCAACATCATGCCGCCCACACAAGGATTCCTTGCCACGAAATCCTTTGAATTTTGTTACTTAAGAGGGATGAAAGCGAGCTCCACTTTCTCTCCAAATGAAGACTCGACGAGAATCACTTTGTCTGGGGAGTTTCGATTCAACACTGAAAAGAACACGCCTCCTTCTTGTGGTGTCCACAGCTGGTGTTTTTAACTCCCCAAATATCCTGTCTTTCCTGTTCTATGCAGTTAAAGGGACACCCAAGACTAGACGCCGGGCGTAAAGGACAGTCTCTGTAAGACGGCTGTAGAGCGTTTGCCTGGAAATTCTTCTTCCAGACACAGCAGCAAGGTCACGAACAAGTTGAGGAGCAGTTGTCCACCTGGTCGTCGTGCGCTTAAATCCAAGTAACTATCCTGTGTAGATGTTGATGCTCTGTGGCGACCTTGGCTGACCATCCTGGTGACAGTACCTATTGTTTCGAATTGATTCCGCAACCGGGAGACCACTTTCGGGCCACTTGTAACGATCGAACCACTTCCGCTTGAGACTGGCCAGCTTCAAACCTGAAAACGACTCTCCTTTAAAAAAAAAACAATTTTGAGAAGTCATCTTCCCTGCTTTGTTTTGATGCAATATTCACAAAACCATAGGGAAAAAAATTTTCATATGTTTAAGCGATCTCAATCCAGTTTAATTCTGCAAAAACTAACGTTTAACAACATCGTTTCCTAAATTGAAAATTGATACTGTATATATACTACCGTTCTTCAAAACATAAAATATACAAATTCTAAAAGTTTTTCTTTAGGCTATTTAAAATTATGACGAAAAAACATGTTTGTGGCCTTAATTTTAGACATCAGTGTATATCAAGTGAAACATTGAAAGATGATCTCATATTTATTCCTGTCTAGACACTTCCAGTACCCCAAAAAACGTACTCAACTCAGGTAGTAATATTCCTCAAAAAACTCGCAATAAACTAGTTATATCTGTATGCACATTATCATCTAAGGGCTAAAGTTAAATCTCTACATTACCTTCTCCCTTCCCTTACCTTATAATTATTATTATTTTTGTTTTTGTTTTTACTGTCTAGTCTAGCTATAATTAATTAAGTTAACGTCAAAAATCATGTTTTTATGGACATTTTTGAAATCAAAAATAAAATTCTAGATTTTAGGTTAAATAGAAATGCTATGCTGAATGAATCTAAAAATTTGAGTTTCACAAAAGCATTTGAAGTGAAAGAAGTTTTTAGTACGTTTCTACTTTTGAAAAGCTAAAATCTAGAAGAAAAAATTCCACAACAGTTTTTAAAAATCAAACCTGTGAAATCAAAAGATAAAATTATGTTTAAAAAATTTATGCTAGCAGTTTTAAAATAAATTCAGATGATTTTATAAAATTTTGAAAAAGTAGTTTTCAGAAATTGTAACTCATTAAAGCATTATTTCTTTCTTATTCTACAAACTTTTACTTTGTGAAATTAAATTAAGAAAATTGCAATGCATATTTTATTTCATATCATTATTTATTTCATTTTAAATTAATTATCCATTCCTTTCAATGTTTTCATAAAAATAATGTTTATTTGTTTTTTGCAAAGACTAAATAACAGTATAAATATTATAAATTGAAGTACACTCATAATTCTTGGACGGGGGGGGGGGAGCTGAAATTACGAACGTATTTTAAAATATTCTTTTCTTTTCAAATATTTTAATTAAATAATGTTGAGAGATATTTAGTATCAATATCCAAGGAATGAAAAAAGAATAACCACCAACAAATAAAAACAATAAAAGGAAAATCGAGTGGAAAACTTTAAAAGAATAAAATTTAAAAATAATTCCTTTTGTTATTATCAGTGAATAAAAATATTGCGAGGCTTATGTTTAACGTAATTCATTCGATTACCATCTAACTTAGTGTTTAATTGTGCTTCGAATAAAGGATTATTCTAGATTGAAAAGGTCTATTATGTTCAAAATGCCACTCCCCTTAGAGCAGACAAAGGCTTTTCAAAGTATACAATGAATAAAATCATCTGCTTCAATTCCTTCTTTTTAATACATCCAATAGAGTTCTTATATTTCTAACATAAACTCATGAAGTAAAATGTGAAGGTTCAAGTTCAAGCACAAATCTGTCAAAGAAGTTTTTGTTCGAGTGAGTTATTTGAATAATATTTAAATGTTTATTGGCGATACTTAGTTCTTCTCAATTTAATTAGTCCTGTGAAAATTACTAAAAAACATTAAACACATCAAAATTGAAGCAAATAGCCCAAAATATTTTTCTTCAAAAATCAGAATTACAATGTATCAAGATATATCTGTAACGGTATCATCTACATAAGCCAGTAACAGCCTCCGGATAGAGGGGATCACTTTTGTCTAGTGGTATGTTACGTGCTTACGAACGCATTGATCTCGGGTTCTGTCCTCCGGATAAGCGCCACTTCATTGGTGACTCTAGTTGAACTAAGAAAACGGCAACCTTGTGATCTGTCGTGGCGCCATCTATCCGCAAGAACAGCAACTACAATTCGTCAGACTCACTTGAAGCAGCAACCAAAGTTGTCAAACTCACTTGACGCAGCAATCAAATGTCGCAACACCTCTAATGAACAGCATGAGCTCGCACGCTACACATGCTCGCTATAACAAATATTTCGTTCACCTATCCACCGACTCACTGGTGGGAGAGTGTGTTGCGGTATCATCTACATTAGCCAGTAAGAGCCTCCGGTGATCACTTTTGTCTAGTGGTATGTTTCATGCTTACGAACACATCGGTCCTCCGGATAAGTGCCACTTCATATCTATTAATTTTTCGGTATTCAAAAATATTATTTTTAAAGAAAAGGAACTGTGTTTGTTAAATTCTGTTGATTATAATCACTAACTTTTTGCCTGTCGAATAAGGGCTAAATTTTGAGTTCGAGCCCTGATTCTATCAAAAACTGTTATGTGAAGTTATTGGACTAGTTAGACTCGATCCAAAGCCTTGCACATCGTGGGATGGGAATTTAGTGGGACAGTTAATATGATAGTTAGTGTTTTGCTAGACATCTGGTGACTGTGGTAAATAAGTGGTCATGGTCACGAACTCGTGACTGCCGTTGAATTATGTTGCCTCTGAAAACCTGCCATGTAGAGGAAATTGAAGCACATTAAATGCGTCGAGGCTCAAATTCTTCGGAGTTTGGAAAGTGGATTACCAGCTCAGAAAATGTCATTTTCACTTGGTGATCAAAAATCAAGATATTCATTGTTAGTAGCCATTGTGTAACTTCAGAAAATAAAGTTAATAAACAGTCAATTAAACAGACGGATTATCTGGTACAACATACCACGCAAAGCTAATATGAGGACTTGGAGCGTCAATATCAGCCCTTCTACACAGTGGGTCTTTAGTGACACCAAATTCGCACCACGGCAACAGAAATGCCAACTGCCACGAGTTCGCAACCATTACGTTGACAGAATTTTTACATTATTAATCATGTATTGAAGAACTGATAAAATTATATGCACACAAAAAATAATTACATTGTAATTTTAAACATCAGTCAAGTGACACGTACGATATATGTGAGCTCATCCCATTCTCCAAATTTCCACATCATACAAGCATGAGTACTTCGAGCATAGAAAAGTTTAAAGTACATCAGTTCCTTTATACAGCGGGTCTTCAGTGACATCAGGACTCAATTTGAAGACTCCCCAGCCACGAGTACAAGACTTTGACCATTCGGGCACTTCAGCCCTTGGAATCAAGGATATTAATATGAGAAATTTACTCTCCATTGATATCTCATGTAATATTACAACAGCACTTTAAATAGAAGAGGTGCGTCTTTATTATAGGAAAAAGTGCATTGAAAAAGATACGACTTGGATTGATAAATAGATTAGAAATAAATAAACTGCGATGAATTCCTGCAAGGAGGTGAATAAAAGAGCTTTCATAACAGCTCTAGTAGAGTTAGGTAATAATTAATATAACAAAATACGTTTAAAGTGTAGATTTTATTGGGCAAAATAGTATTTTATGGCGTTAAATATTTCAACAAAAATAAATACCTGTTTTCTTTTCAAAAAATTGTACCTTGTTCAATGAAATTCGATACTTTTCATAACGATAGTTGAACTAATATTTTTACGTTGTTTCGATACTTATGATGTATAATACCTTTTCCAAGCTACTAATAAGGGAATTTAAATTAATAGTTAAAATTTTCTTGGTCCCTAAATCGTTATTTCTCTCGCAGGGCTTGGAATTTTGCCCGTTTTGTCATAATTTGTCATTCAAAAATTAAAATTTTAAATATTTTAATTATAGTAAATATTAAAATAATTAAGTGCATGTTGCAAATTAAGTTATTATGGGATGACTTTAGCACTATAATATAGCTCTTATGTTGCTTCGTAAATCGAGCTTAATAAATAATCAGTCACAATAAGTATCATAATCGTATTATTAAGTAACCAGTTAAAATTTAATAGCCAGTGTTAGATTTCACTTACATCAGATTTTTCCCAATCGTAAGCAAGAAATATACATACTTTTAGAACTTCTTTATTATTGAGAAAAACAATTTTTACTGAATGATTTATTAAATTCCTTCTCCCTCTATTCCATAATAATAGCATTTTAAGAAAAAAAATTTCATTTGCCCTGTAATATTAGTAGTAATAGAAATCAAAAATTATTTTTAAAAAACTAGATTTAATTAAATTATGAATTAAAAACAGTGTTCCTAATTTTTATTGTGAGTGTTCAGATAATATTTCTGAATTTTTCATTAATTTTATGACTGCATTTTAAATTTATTGTTTGAGTAGACAGTCGTGTCCAGTAGCAACTAGATGAAACTCGACAACTGCTTTACGTCTTGGCCACATCTTTAAGATTATTCCATCAGATCTTATTGGAATTTCTCTCTCTGTATTGAACTGAAGTGAGATCATTCATCTTTTTTCTTAATAATACACTTGACACTGGTAAAAGGGACAGCTTTCTTTGTTGTATGTTGAATGGAAGCTCCCTTTTTTGCTAGTTGGTCCGCTAACTCATGACCAGTTACACCACAGTGTCCAGGGATCCACTGCAAAACAATTTGCTTAGAGTACTCAGACAGACTCTGCAGAAGTTTTGACGTCAATTGTTTATCATTGCTTTTACAGAAAAAAATGAGTTGCAAAAAAAAAAAAAAAAAAAAAACTTTTTTTTTAATGCAAGTGGAAGAATTCGCTATGATCCTCATTTTTTTTTCAAAATTGTATAATTTAAAGAGTATAAAACGTATTACGAGTGACAACAAACTTAAATACATGTTGTACGGTAATCATTAAATAATGTACAAAAAAGATAATAAAATCTGAAAAAAGTATTCTTTAAACATTAATTTATTTTAAGTAAAGCACTGAAATAGTCAGGATCCCTGAGGTATTATCCTCATCATGTGTTTGACCGTGATTCAAAATTTCGAGATTCATCGCCAGTTATCTTCAAGTATAGCTTTGTAGTACGAAAATCACTCAATTGAATATAATGCACAATACTGCAATTAGCAGCACGAAAATGTCTCGTATTTAATTAAATGGGATTCTGAAAATGCTAGATTAAATGAATAAATATTTAACTGAAAGCCTCTTTCGCCAATAACATACTTAATACATTTATTTATCGTGTATCGTTTGCAAAATGAAGGTTAACATATTGCTATGTTTTCATCTATCCAGGTAAGTAACTAAGTATTATTAAAGTAAAAAGGTAAATTTGTATGTTATTCTTAAATTTTCATCATTTTTCATCTTTATATGCAGATAAAAATTAATTTAAGTAAAAGCTTTTCAATTAAAAATTTATTTTTAATAAGCGAAATTGTCCATTTAAATCTCATGATTGTAATTTAATTTTACATCGAATAACAATTTATTAATAATCTTGTTTTCCGAGAAGCTTGATTAAAAAAATTGTTATTATTTCAAAGCAACTTTCTGGTATTCTATGAATACGAAAGTAGAAACACGTAGTTGATTTATCGAGATATTTTCAGATGTACTGTAAATCTTTTATTAGAACTTTAATCACTCTTTGAAAAATCAGTATGTAAACAATTCTGTTGCGACAGAAAATTGAAAGGAATTTAAAAACCTTGTTTTTAACAATATGTACATAACTAGAATACATTTTACGATAAACTCTAACTAAATTTTCTAGTCCAGATTCAACTAATTAAAATATGTTATTTTAATCAAAATAGAATTGTGTTTTTGATTTCCAAAATATTCTAATTACTTATTTAAAGGATTTAAAAATATGATTAAATATATATAAATACGTTTCTCTTCTATTTCCCTACACATTGTGGGTTTCAACTCACACATTACTTCTATTTTGAAAATAATTAATTGTTGGGCAACAGCTGAAACCAGGTATTTGGATTCACATTATTAAACATTTAATAATAGATTCAATATTAATTAATATTTCCTTATTAATTAATAATTGAATTATATATATTTAAATCTTCGAGTTTTGAAGAAAGTTATCTTTGTGAGATACAGAGAAAAATGTAGGCATAAAACATAAAAACATGCTTTTATAAAAAAAAATATGTGTGACAAAAGAGTAGGTTTTTATACTTGAGTTCGTATTTTATGAAATATACTAATTCATATTTTAATTGCTATTTCAAATTTTATTAGTTTATGGTTTATTTTCTTTATTATCATTTTAATCGATTAAGGCATCATCACTATACAAATCGACCTTTTTTATGTTTTGTTATTTCGTGTAATTTGAGAAACATTATATTTGTGCGAAATAGAGGAAGCAATGCGTAAGGGACCTTAATAAAAGTAGATTTTAAAGTGTTTGACTTTTGCTTTTTAGCAATATTAAGTTCAACTTTTAAAAATTTCTTATTTATGGAAGTTCACTTTTTGAAAGAATTGCAAAAAGGTGAAGGTAAAGCATTCCGGTTACAAAACATCCTCTCTGTCAAGGTACCTCCTCCTCGTAATGGTTGAGGTAGAGATCTCACTGGTCGTAGAGGTTCCTGGGGGGAATCCGAACGCAGTAAGAATCGAGAAACCATTAAATCAAACTCGGATTCACACACACACACAACCGTTCCTTTTTATTAATTTAAGCGTTAGAACTAAGTACTCAATTTGCAGACAAGGCAATATATAATAAGAAATAGTGGTCTCTTATTTGAAATGAGATACAAATTCTGAAACTCGCTAAAAAGAAAAAAAAATCCTCTATATCTTCGAATAATTAAACTGAACTAAACTCAGTGGCGCAACATCCCATGAGGGCCAAGGCTTGCTGTGCCTATCTCAGTTTTCATAACCTTAGGCACTGAGGTGCATAAGCAAATGTTCAGGTCAGGTGGTCAGTCTGAAGTGAAGCTCCCAGTGTTTAGCTCCCGAGTTGCGTTGGTACTCATTTGTCAACTCACTGAAGGGATGAAAGGCTGAGTCGACATTGCCCAGACCGGGTTTGAACCCAGACCTGTGGTGTGGAAGCGTGATACGCTACCGCTCAGCATCTGGGCTGCATGAATAATTAAATGACTATAAATCTGGTAGAAGATTAAGGATTAAGTGGCTACAATTCAAGCAGTACTAGTGTGGCAATACTGAACACATAATAATTATCTTTTGTCTCACTGACTGTTTATGTACTATTTAGTAGTGATGTTCTTTTGCGGGATGGAATTATTTTACACTCATGTCCATAAATTAAGGATAATGAAGTTCAGGCAAAGAAAGAGACAGAAGCAAAACAAATTTGACTTATTTGTAAAGTCTATTTATTAAACAAAAGGTAAAGAGCAAAAAAGATGCTATATGTTTGACATAATTAATAAAAATTGCGATTTTTACTCCCTGGAGTAAATTTCAAAAAAAGAACCTATTTACAAAAAACAGTATAACATGGTTAGCATAATGGTTAATACGGATTATGTCTCCCGAACGATGCAATAAAGGCCTTACAATGCCAACGCATGCTGAGTATCAAATTATCAATCTGATCTTGGGGAATATTACACCACTCATCAAGCAATGCCCTCCGAAGTTCCGGTAGACAGGTGGGAGGGGGTTGACGAGCTGCAATTCGTCGGCCAAGCATATCCCACACATGCTCTATTGGATTCAAGTCCGGTGAGTATGCTGGCCAATCCATACGGGTGATATCCTCCGATTGAAGGCATTCGTCTGCAATGTTTGCAGGGTGAGGACGGGTGTTATCATCCATAAACAGAAATTCAGCACCCATAGCGCCCCGAAACAAACATACATGTTGTTCCAGAATGACATCCCGATAGATGTGGCCTGTCATCGTTACACTCTGAACATGCAGGTCAGTTCTGGAACCAATAATAATTCCTCCCCAAACGAGCCATCCTGCACCACCGTAACGGTGTCTTTTAATGGTGTTCTCTTGGTGGTAACGGGTACCTGGCGCTCTCCATATGAACGTCCGCCGGGAATCAGACTGCAAACTAAACCTGGACTCGTCGGAAAACATCACACAAGACCACTGTTGTGGTGTCCACAATGCATGCTCTCTACTCCAGGTTAATCGCAGGCGACATTGGGTTGCGGTAAGGGGAACACATCTGACAGGCCTACGAGCATATAGACCAATGTGCCCTAAGAGTCTATACATGGTCTGCCTTGAAACTGTCGTACCGGTAGCTGAAGAGAGCTGACGAGACAGATCTGATGCTGTGCTCCGTCTATTTCTTTTGGTAGTAACTGCCAAATACCGGTCCTCTTTCGGCTTTGTAACTCGGGGCGACCTGTGCTGTAACATCTACTCACATTACCATCATCTTGGAATCGTTGCCAAAGCCTGGAGATGACACTCTCGGCGATTCCAAGTTCCTCGGATACTTCCAGCTGGGTACGTCCACATTACAGTCGTCCGATAATTCTACCACATAAAAAATCATCCAAATGCTTCCTTTGTGTCATAACTATGCGGTTATTGCAATGAAAGGCTTTTAAAGCACTTGTGAACAATTTTACTTCTTTGCCACCATTCCTTATATGCCCCTCTCTTACACTCTCGTCATTGCGACGTAATATCCGCGCCATCTGGTGGTTTCCTGTAATTTGCATATTCTTCTTCAAGATGTGTGTGATAATTCTACGGGTAAAATTTTTATTTTAGAGTTCAATTTCTGTGTGATTCTGAATTAGCCTTAATTTATGGACATGAGTGTAGCTCAAAATGCCAATTTAGCTGTACGGTAAAAAGTCCGAGTCTAGAGAGGATAGACCAAACGGATAGTCCATTGTTTCATCCTAAAAATATTCTTGTATGTTTTTTATACTTGTTTAGACTTTTAAAAACTTTGTAGATAAAAAAAAGTTGACTTCTTTAAGTTGCGATTCGGAAAAATTTCGCTTGATGGTCAAATCACTATTTTAAATAATCAAATAGGATTAAACAAAAAAAATGTATTCCTAGGAAAAGAAATTGTAAAAAAAGCATTATTCAATCCTTAATTTCTGGGACAAATTGCTTAGACAAATAATTATTTTTAACAACAGCTGAAAAACTAAAGAAGAGAAGTTTGACTAGAATAGCTCGCTGATTTTAGATTTATTTTTTAATCAAAGATGTGCTATTTTTCTACAGATATTAGGGGAACTCTTACCAAGTCTGGATTACATAATATACCTTTCCCATCACCATCCGGCTATGAAGTACAATCACTGCATTAAAAGCATTAAGCTATTGCACGTTACTGAGGAATATATTGAGGAAAAGTGAGAATATAACTCTTGCGTGAAAAAGAAAGTTTATGCTGATCATTTACTTTGAAGAAAGGTCTCGCATTCTTTTTTGCCCTTTAATTTACACGCCTGAAAGAACTTCCTTAGAGGAAGTCAATTTGATACTTAATAAATGTTTGAGGATTTTTTTTCTCTCTCTCTCTCTCTGTACTTTGTAAAAGAAAGAGCAATGACTTTTTAGCCGTCACCTTCTATAGGGTAAGATTCCAATTTCGTTTATTTTCATTCGTTGGTTGCTCATGAAGAAGGTTGAGAAGAGTTCAATGGAAATGGTTTTATATGTTGTTTATCTCGAATTGTTTTAATGGGGAGTCCGGAAATAATTACCACAAATCTGAATAGAAGGTATAAGTGCGAAAAAATTTTTATCACTCAAAAGTTAAAAACATTTCAATAGCGGAAAACCAAGATTTCCTGATTAATAATGAAAAATGAAAAACAAGCTTTTTCTTTGCATAATGATTTGCAGTCTACTTTTCTCTTCTCTAACGAATGTTATTTTAGTAAAAATTATTGCTTTTTAAAAAAACCGTTTTAATTACCGAATATGAGTTTTATTTTTATGTTATCTCCATATATTTAAAAGACTTTCTTTATACCAAATTTCAAATAAACATTTTTCGAACTCAAATACTGTTAAAGTCCTTACAATTTTTATTTAAACTTGAATTTGTATATATAGTAGTTTTTCTGTTATGCTGCAATCTTCGAAGTCAATGGGTCGTAAGTTTGAGCTCCGATTCCTTGAAAAAATTTCTAAATGAAAAAGTAAGAGCTGCATGCGAAATTTGCTTATGTTTTTTTTTTCACGTAATTTTAACGAACAGAAACTAAATTCATTTTTCTCTAAAAATAATATTATATTCCTATTTCACTACATACTGATAAAGAGAAGCATAATTTATTATAATAAGTACTTATTTCTAACTGAATTAATTTAATTCTTTCTGAGATTTTTTCCTACCTAAAAATGTGTTCCGAGTTAGGTTCAAGCTATTTTCACTTATAAAAAGAGTAGCCTTAGGTCTTACATAAAAGTCTTAGTATGTTAATTATATTATATTATATTATATTATATTATATTATATTATATTATATTATATTATATTATATTATATTATATTATATTATATTATATTATATTATATTATATTATATTATATTATATTATATTATATTATATTATGTTATGTTATGTTATGTTATGTTATGTTATGTTATGTTATGTTATGTTATGTTATATTATATTATATTATATTATATTATATTATATTATATTTATTATATTATATTTATTATATTATATTTATTATATTTATTATATTATATTTATTATATTATATTATATTATATTATATATTATGTTATTTTATTATTTTTGCACTATCGCTTAAGTTTTCTGGCTTTAATTTTGATTACATTTTAACAATATTTTACATAACAATAGTAGATTTTTAATTGTAGAAATTTTAAACTTTAAAAGTACAAGAAATTTTATATATATTTGTATGTATGTATATATATTATATAATATAATATAATATAAAATGCCATTCAATTTCTGTATCTACTGATAACGCTGATACTTTTCTGGATATCAATAGTTTAAACGAATTATAAACATATTTCATATCAAAAATTACCTCTGACATTCAAGTTATACATGGGAAAATTGATCTAACTTTTAGTATCGGATCGCTTAACTATGAGAAATCCGGAAATTTTAATGAATTGAGACATTCAGGGAGGAGATTGCACAATAAAACTATTATGCAGAAATTGTACACTCTTTTAATCTCGTAATCTTTAAATTTGAAATAGTCAATCTGGCGTTTTCTATTGTATTCTAAGCTTTATGATTACACGAGCTTTTATTTCCTTCCAAGATAACACAGATCTGTATAATGAGCTCAGGCATATAGAATAAAAATTAGGAAATTACAGATTTAAAGAAAACATGGGAAAAACAAATATTTTTTAAATGTTATACTTATGTATCAAATTATTCGAAAAAACATGCATAAGTATAATAATACGTGATAAACAATACAGTATGAATAAGTACACTAGAACGTCGTTTACCCGAACGTTTATTATCCGGAGCGTCAAATATCTGGACCAAAATCTGGATACGTTTTTGAACAGTGCAATGAGCTCAACAGTTGTTTCACATGAGGCCAAAAGTGACGGGAAATAAAAACAACGAAAGTAGCAATGATCCATCAAATACTGATACGTTTCTGCGTTAGAGACAGCTATGGAGTGGTACGAGCAACAATCAGAGTGCTGTCCTACTCATCTACTGCTGCTCAAGAGAATCAGAGACCTTGCAACAAAAAAATGAAGGTATAAAAATGGTACAGCGAAAAATAAGTAAATATTTTCCACAATAAAGGTAAAATTGCGACATTTTGCACCTATTTTGCTTTATCTTCTAGCACGTTTCCCGCATGTGATGATTTTCAATATTTGTAAAGTGTTCGGTATATGGATCGCATTCGGTTATCCGAAAGGTGTCCGGTCATAATTGATTCGGATAAACAACGTTCTACTGTAATACAGTACGAACAAGTACAGTGCTATACATGTACAAGTGTGTGTATACATACACACCTATACTGCTATACATCAAACAGTTTATAAATATAAGTTAGGAAAGCAAATTTATATTTCTTTTTCAATGCGACATTAATCTTTGAATTTGTACTGAATTTAATAAAAAGCTACGTAGTTATGTGTCGAATTCTACCGGATAAAATATTTACAGGTTTGTTCTATAAGCATACTATATGTAGTGTTCCGTAGTCAAGTGTCTTGGCGACGGAAAGTGTCTTGTACGCATATTTGGCTGTAAACATATACTATTTGTAACCCCACTCAAGGTCAAGTGGGGAGAAGACCAACGCTTACGCAAGAGAAAGGACGGAAACAATGCGCTCCTAAACGCTTTTCAATAAATAAACTTTAAAATTTAATACAGTCCACATTGCTCATTTGAGATCTTTCGTATGACTCCGAACACGTAGTTTATTATATTATTCGTATCACGACAGTCAATAAAAATTAATTAAGATTTGTTTTGTTATTATTTTTTCTTGTACTTATCAAGACGTTAAATAAACAATATTATAACTGTTGAAGTTTGTTAGCTCTGTTTTTAAAGACATCAGTCATTTTTTCCTTGTATTATTTGAAAGTCCAGCTACAGTTCACGATTCAATCTGTGTTAAAATGTCTTCTTTCCTTGATACATCTTTATTTTCCCTTATACTTTTTGTTTCGAAGGAGTTATATTTATTTTTTCTCGTGGGTTTATTATCACTGAGCTAACACTATCGTATCCATAATTTTTTTTTCTACATTCCTTCATTTCTATGTAAAAACATTTCAGGAACATCAGTAATAATAATTATAATAGATTAACATTATAACAAAAACATATTGTTCCATAGATCGGGGTTCGAAGATTTTATGCCATCAGTCTCAAATAACAAGACACTTCAGGAATGATGGAAATTTATTGTCGAAAAACAATCCTTGAAAATTCAGGATATAGTAATAAAACTCACAAAATAAATCCCAGAAAGTCTTCACACCTTCTACAGAGCTTAGACACGACTATCAGAGTCTAAAATACAAGTTTGTTGAAGATATTCACATACACTCGCTCGTCCTCTTCAACAGTCAAAGTAATAACTAATCGCTGGTCGACTCTTCACGGTCAAATCTATACGTTTTGGTGAACACTCCCAAAAAATATTCTGCACGGATTTTTCTCGAAAAATCCACTTACGTCATAGATCGTGATATAAGGATATTTCTCCAGTAATTTCCAGTAACATCCATATGGTCGCCAACTCGCCAAAAATGATCGCCAAGACCGCATTATTGAAACATTTCACCACTTTTCTATTAAATCGCCATTATAATGTAAAGAACGGCGTTGATTTAAAATATATTTCAATTTTAACATAAAATAAATGCAACAGAAAGTTATATTAACGAATCACACAACAACGCATAAATTATTTACACTATTTTAAGTATTTATTACACAAAATTCGTAAAATATACTGTTTACTTTTCAAATCATAAAAAACTCACTCTGAGGAAATAAACTTTAAATTGAACACAAAGTTGTATAAATCACTGAACCAGATGAAGAATAAAGAAAAAGTTTTTTCTTTTTCTCAGTACGAACATTTTTAGACTGTTTTTATTTGGAATATTTTATAGATAAGTCAGTCTGTGTAGGTATAAACACTAAATTAATCTATTTGTTTCTTTTCTACAGTACTGTATTTTTTAAAGTAGAAAAAATGCACAATATTTATTTTTAAAAAAAAGACATTTCAGTATTTCAAAGATGTTGTTATTTAAGAGTACTTATTTTTGTTATCGCAAAACAAAAACTCACAGCATATTTATATCTCTACATTGTGATAACTTCTTTATAGTTATTATTTAGTAAGAGTTAGAATGAAAATGTTTTTTTCATTCCAAGAATTTCCAATGGGAAGTTTTCCGCATTTCCCAATACATTTGTGGATGTGAGAGTTTATAATTTCATTTTTTCCCTGTTTAGAAGTGATCTTTCTTTCTCTCTGGTGATTTTGCAGTCGAGAGTGCTGGTACCATTAAAGATTTGAAATATAGAAGCCCCGATGCTAGTTAAATCTTGCTATTTATTGAGGCGCAAAATTCTCATATCTGAAATTTTGTAGAAAAGTAAGTACTGACTTCCTATTTCAAAGATACCTCATTCATTAAACTTACATACCTCTTCTTGTGAGGAATCACTAAATTACAAAAAAAATTATGCAAAATTTATGATGTTTGAATTATTTCTCTGGATATTTTTCGCGTAATGAAAAAAGAAATGTACTGATATCTTAGCTGATTAGAAGGGGGATTTTCATTTTAGAGACTAGGTGAAAAAGTAATTTACATCTTCAATTTTTTTAAAGGTAAAAAAATTAAGATAAATATATTCCTGGTATACAATTCCAAGTTTATTTAACGGTTATATTTATAATAAGACTTCATTTGGAAACATTTATTTTGTTAAATGTTTGGTATATTTGTTTTTGTTTGAACAGGCCCATGTTCTGTCATTTTTTGAACAAATGCTGACGAATGTGAATATTTATATCGATAAATAATTCAGATGTAGTAGAAATGCATGTAAATCAAAATTTGTATACACATAAATTCTATATCACAAATAGCAGTAAAAAATACAATATTAAGAAAATAATAAAACATACACATATTTTTCAAAATTTGAAAAATACTGACTTTTTTTAAATCAGAGTAACATTATATGCACACATTAATAACAATTTTAATTATTTGATAGAAAAATCATAAGAAATCATTATTTGTGTATCAAGTTTTTGATCTTAAATTAAACTTCCCTCAAAAATTCTTGCATAATGTCCGAAGCGAGCAAAATGTGTTATTCTGTACGCAAAATATACCCATAAGAAATTGGCAAAATCATTTCAAAGTACCGTCTCCTTTTCATTCGATCCATGTTCAATATCCATGGAAATTCTCGAAGAAATATTTATTCTCAAAAGAAGCTTTGCAGAGATAAATCTTCTTTGCTTCAACTTTGCCAGGATACTGCTGTAATCCAAAATAAAAGATGTCACAGTATCTGGAGACAGTCTCCGTACAAAGAAAAATAATGTTTTTTTACGACAAATCTTTTCGTGTACGTTTATTTAAAATTAAGTAGTTTTAATCAAATATGAAAACGATACAAAATTATAAAAGCGTCGCATTTCAATTGCTAAAACATATTAAATAATAATTCATCTTGGAAATAATTCATTTTAACAACAAGAAATCATACAAAGGACATGCATTCCACGTTTAAATCAAATGCCTTTTTTCTCTGATCTTAAGAATCAAGTAAGATTTATATAAATATATAATGTATATATAGGATTTAATAAAGCTACTTAATGAATCATTAATATATATTATTTTGCAAAAGAATCTATTTACCATGCATAGACTGAAAAGGAAGGTTCTTTTTTGAATTATACAAGAACAAAGTTATCTTATATTCCATTACATTAAATATAAAAATAATTTTATTATTAAAAGGCTGTTTTGGTCTTTAATAGACAAATAACTGCAACTGCAACACATTTTCAAAGTTTTTATTTAACTTTATATCATAATTTAATAAACTTTTTTCGCTCTATATAATATATATGACGATTTCTTGAAAATTATACAGGGTGGCGAGTGGGAACTTCCTGTTTTGAAAATGCAATAAAATGAGCTACATGTTTCATTCGACTTTATTGTTATTTTCCGTTTACCACACAACATTGTAACTCTGAATTTGCACATTTTTAAACAAAATGTCTGTTAAATGTCTCCCTCCATTATCAATACATTGATGAAAACTTTGAGTCACCTTTTCAAGCATATTGACCACGGGATGCTATCAATTTTTTGTTCCGTAGCTCTTCTAGGGTCTTGGAGAGATCTTTGAAAATCAGGAACTTGAAATAAGCCCAGAGGAAGAAATCAAGAGGAGATAAATCGGGTGAACGCTCAGGCCAGTTTAAGTACCCTCGCAGGGAGATCAGTCATTCGGGAAGGCTGCTCTTAAAACATCTTAGAAATCCTGGAGGTGTGAGATGTGGCATCATCTTGTAACTTCACGTTGTCAAGATCCCTTTCTTGGAGAGCGGGTAAGAAGAATTGTTGGATCATTGTCACATACTGGTCTGAATTGACACATGAACTTGTTCCACATTTTCAGGTGTTCTAACGGTTCTTCGAGGTTCTTTCCTTTCTTTGGAGACATTCTCCGTTGCTCGGAAGGCATCCATCCACATTGAAACATCATATTTCTGAACAGGAAAATGATCTCGGGGATAAATATCGAGGTGACGACGAAAGGCACGTTGCACTGCAATCACCGATCGACCGTTAGAGAAATACACCGCCACCGCGAAAAAGTGCGCTGCTGCCTCGACCACAACATGTTTGAGACTGAGACTGGAGAGAACACAAATATATCCCACTGCACCCCTTCACCGAACTTCTCCCCTCCCTACGAATATCACTTCAACAAGTTCAAAACAGGAAGTTCCCCGCCGCACCCTGTGCTAAAGCAATATTTTCATCTGAAAATCCTAAATTTGTTACTAATATGAGTATTTTTTAGCTACCAATATATTGATCTAACTAATTACTTTTAGTTTTGTTTACATTACAACTCGCATCTGCTTTCAACAGCAGCGAATTGAATTTCAAAAGTATATTCGATTGAAGTACTTTTAGCAAGAAAGGAAGCTATTGTTTTAGATATTAATAGATTGAACAGCTAATCACTTTTTAATTTTGCCAATATTTGAAGTATACTATGCCGATGAAAAACTTCTTTTCAATATTTTATTCGATTTGGCAGTAATACTCCAAAATGTCAAGCATGTTATACGAGGTAATTTTATTGAGTGCATCTTATTGTTATACTCGAATATATATCGGGAGAAGTTTATTTTGGCTTCATCTCTTTGTCACACCCGAATCTATATTGAGAAAAGTTAATTTGGGCTCAATTCAATAGATGGTGTTTGATGAGCAGCTTTGCATGATCAATCTCAAAAATTAAAAAAGGAAGATATACTCAAGTCAAAGATTGTTTTTGGCTACAATCCTTCTATGGGTGGTGTAGATCGGCGATCAGGAAATATCCTTCATTCCGACAATCCAAAAATGCCAGAAAAAATGTAAAAAGATATTTTTACATTTACTAGACAAAGTACTCTGGAACTCATTTTTGATCTATAAAAATGTAGTTGGGAAACGTATTACATTTCTATAATTTCGAATCCGATTTGTAAAAGGGCTTTTTTCTGTAAATATGATGACGTAACTTCGGAACAAAAGAATCCTGGCAGACCACCTACAGTAGATAATCTTGCCCGTCTTAGTGAACGACGTTTTATATTCCGTATTATTCCTACTTCTGCGAACTGCGAGCCTTCAAGACAGTGCAAAGTTTGTTGTTAAAAAAAGGATGCAAAAGGGAAAAAAGGTAAAGAAGGAAACACGATTCTGGTGTAATGATTGAGGAGTTGGTTTGAGCTTGTTAAAGTGTTTCCAGTTCTACCACATAAAACTGAATTACTAAACTACTAATATGTACTAATTTTTATTTATTTTATTATGTTTTTTTTAGAAAATAATGCTCCACACTAGAAACGAACTTTACCATTGCCATGCTATGGGGCAGCCACCTCAAGCGAATATGCAAGTGATACAAAACTTTAAAAATTTTTACGCATGTGTGTAAGTCAAATTATCAATTTTTAACTGCTAAGTGTATTTTATTTTGTACTAAACAATTGATTTTTGCAATAAAAAAATTTGTCAATTTATGTAGCTAAATCATCAAAATAACTTGACAATTAAAGGGTTAATAATATAGCTATTTGATGGTTAAAACCAGGGGTGGGCAGACTTTTCCAGGGTACGGGCAACTCGTAATTTTTTCAAGGTGTTGCGATCCCCTCTGCGGTATAGATGTAATAATCTAAAAAAAGATCTACAATGTTCATTATAACTTAATAATAAATACGGAACATATACTTGCCTATCTTTTTTTTACTGGGAAAAAAACATACTATACACTAAAACTGCGTTTAAAGCAAAACGCAAAAAACAAACATAATAATAAGAGCCGACGTATGAACTTATTATGTTCACTTTCGAGTCCTGCGCCATCGCGGGACGGAATTCTACCACGAGAACCCAATCCCGCAGAAAAGCGTGGCTTAGGATTAAGCCTCAACAGCCAATCCCGGGCTATCACGAGAAGATCTGATGAATTATGTTTATTCTTCCCTTCTGTCGGCGTATGAGGGAAAAAAATTTTCTACGGCTGGCATCGAGGTGATCGCATTTCCCTCTACAGAAAGTATTAAGCGTATTCGTGCGCTTCCAATGAATGTACATGTGCCGCCTACACATTCATCGAATCATTTGCTTAAATAAACACAATCGCATCGATGGTAAAAAGTTGATTATGCATTCTAGCTGGCGTCAGTGTTCCATTTTTATGCTTCTTTTAAGATACTCGTCTTAGGTCTTAGTAAAGGTGGTCACCCCAAAACGTCTTGGCGGTCCACTAGTCGATCGCGATCGACTTAATGCCCACCCCTGTTTAAAACCGTTTTTTGTAACAGTTTGCATAGAGCACTTTGTTGCGTCGTAAGGTGAGGTACATCTCCTGATTGTGGGATTTTTTTCATTATTATTATTATGATTTTTAATATATAATTCGTTTTATTGTTTAAAAAATTATCAATGGCAAATGTTCAGAAAAAATCTGCTATGTATATATTCTTAATAGTGAATAAAAATACTTAACCATATAACCATATTAAATCTACCTCTTTCTGCTACCTATTTTTATTTATGTATAAATATTCAAGACGTGTGTGTGTGTGTGTGTGTGTGTGTGTGTGTGGTTTTTTTGTGTGTGTGTGTGTGTGTGTGTGTGTGTGTGTGTGTGTGTTGTGTGTGTGTGTGTGTGTGTGTGTGTGTGTGTGTTTATACTCAAAGTTTATTACTAACAAAAATTGCATCATTCTTTTAACTAAATAGGAAGTGTGGCCGTGGTAGCTAAGTGGTACTGGTGGCAAACTCGTAGCCTTCGTTTTCGGGTCATGGGTTTGAAACTTCGTGCCGCTGAAGACCAGCCATGTAGAGGAACTTATACACGTTAAATTGGTCAAAGATCAAAGTTCTCCCATTGACGAGGTGGGAAAGCTTGGAGAGCCAGTTTTTTACTCAGGTGTCGAACTCATCACTTCACCGTGGATCAGAATTATGGGGTCCATCACCAATTGCCATCGCGTGTTGCTTCAGAGAGAGAGCGCGCGTCGGAACTAAAATCAAGTTAACTATAAATATGTAAATAAAAAACGCTAAACTAGAATTTTTTTAGCAATCTCCAATTTAATTATTGGAAAAACTGTTTTCTCTCTAAGAAAATCTTTTATTTATTTATTTATATTTTTATAGAAAATTTTGATTCAATTTATTTTATTGAACCTCTGAAATAAAATTACTCAAACATCAGTTGATTTTTCTCGAATTGAGCAATTAATTAATAATTCGTATTATTCTGCAGATAATGTACTCTACGATAATTGAAAGCATTTCACCTCATCTTAAAACACTTTTAATGATACCTGAAATGTGACTCTCTTTGTTCGTAAAATAAATTTATTTAAAAATTTCAATGGATTTCTAATTTTAGAATCTTTAATATTCGTCGCTATTATTATCATGTATGGAAGAAGACTTCACGATAAAGGAATGCAATCAGATCCTTTTTGAGCTATTTATATGGATTTATTAAATTGCCAGATGATCAAAATGATGTTTTCAAGTTTGTGGAAATGAAGGGTGCAAAGTCTTGACAGTAAGGTCCAGTGACGTCAAAAGACAGATGTTGACTCCAACACTGTTTGATATGGACTTCACATGTTAGTTGTTAACTTCCTTCCGGACGGTGGGCCTTGTCCTTCGTGATTGATTTTCTGTCGTTCTGCTTTTTGATGCTGTTAATGATTTTGCGCCACTATCTATTTTTTTTACATGAGTTGTAAGGATAATTTTTAGAGTGTCAATGGGATTCAATTTTCTTAAGATTAAATAAAGAACTCATTAAATTTCACTTATAAAAAAACAACTTTGATTTAATAGCTTTTACTGTTTTTTTCCTTTGTTTTTACTTATAATATATATTTTATGTAAAACAGTTTTTGTGCTCAAAATACAACAAAAAGTTAACCATTTAATTTTTCAAGAAAAAAATTAGAACATTTTTAAGTCACTTTAAACTGCTACTCCTCCCACAATTATGGGCGTCCACAGATGAAATTTGATTTACGCGTACGTCAAACTATGTATAACAAAAGTCGGGGTATGGGGTTTCTGCTTACATGACTGATATTCGTAAAATACTTTTATGTTATGAATGCTTATTGAAAATTTCCTAAAAAATGTATAAAATCTAAGTTAAACTATTTTTTTAAAAATAGATATTGCTTTGATTCGAAAATACATACCAAATTACACGTACTAATAGCAATAGGTAGAAAAAAAATATAAAAGCATTTGGAACAATAGAAAAAAAAGCGTTAGTATTTTAGATGCAGATAAACTAGTTATTTCTATCTGAGATAAATCAATTATTTGCAATTGGGACGTGAATGAAAACGAACATAGAGTTATTACAACTCGGGATTTTTCTTAACTTAAAATTTCAAATTTTGTGAGATTTTAGAAAATTATATAAAGAATAATTTGGCTAAAAAAATTATTTCAATTTTTAGTCGATCTTTGTCAATTGTATTGTTCAGTGTCCCTTAAGACTCCATTTATTAAAAATGTCATTTTGTTATAAAAAAATATTTGAGATTTTTTTATATAAAACTAATTTTTATTTTTTTTAAACAAACAAACAATGCAAGTGAAATAAGATAAGGTTTACAATTAGAAACTAAATTTTAAATGGTGATTATCTTTATACGAAATTAAATATTTGGATATAATTTTGTTTCTTTATAAATGTTTTTTAAAATGTATTCTTTCTTATCAAAAATTGGAAAATCTTTTTCTTCCAAGATTTTTTTTAAAAAAATTGTTTAGTCTTATTTTTTGTCCTGTTTACATTCAAATAGATGTTTAAAATAGCTATCTGACCTTTTTTAAATATTGTTGTTGTTGTTGTTGCTAATGTCACCAGTCTGAGGGTGTCAGATCGAGGCCCACGTAATTCATCATGGAAAAGGGTTAGATATATGCCTGTTATTAGCCGTAGCTTTGAGCACCATGAAGGTGACAGTACGATTTGGACCAGTTCCACCTCAATTTTGAGGGAGAACACCCTAGAGTCCTCACACCTCTCTTCTCCTTCCACCAACCTCACGAGAAGGCTCACGGCTTGACGGCTATTTAGAGTACCACCATGCCGCAAAGGGGCTCTATACATTTGCAAACATTCATGCCTCCTCCGGGACTCAAATCCAGGCCCTACAGCTCAGCAGACAGCACCACTAACCACTATACCGGGCGAAAAGCCATTTTTAAAATGTGGTGCTACATTATTTTTTCTCTCTTCAAACAGTATCGTTCCCTGAGCCTCAAATGAAAAACCCAAACTCCGTCATTTGCCCCCTTTACAGTTATTTTCTTAAAATTTTACCTTTTATTCAAGTTTTGGATTCGTTAAAAATAAAATGATCTCTTGCAAAGATTCATTTTTCTGACACTACACACTTACATTTTTTTTTTTTCACTAATGACCAGCCAATAAAAAAGAAATTTAAAAACGCTTATGTTAATATTAAATTAACTTTATCGTTCAAAAAAACATTAACTAAAATCAGCAAAAATTTCATTGATTATTCAGTATTATACATTAACATATATCTGAATACTTTTTAGCAAATTTTAGACTCATTCAACCAAACTGAAATGAGACTTGTAAAAATCTTGATTTTCTCTTGGAACTTACAATAAATGAGAATTGATTTTAAGAAATATGTTGTGTGTGTTTCTTAATTTTAATATCTAGAGTTAAATTCTCTTTTCCTTACTTTTCTCTCTATCTTTTGCTATTGTAAGTGGTAAAAAATGGGAAAATACTTTGGCAGTAATTGCAAATTACTGCACAGTTACTCTGCTAGAAACATTATAGAAATCTGATAGAAAAATTACATTATACTAAAAACTAACTTTGATGCTTGAGGAATTTTGATTTGATTTTTATCAATATCGTACTCCAAAGTCACACAGGATTTGTTTGTGTATCTTGTAATTTTGAACTTCGGAGGATGATACTTGAGACACAGCACTCCATTCTTCAAATTTCCACATCCTACGAAAGTGAGGATACAGTGCTTCGACAGTTTTAGCGCGTACTTTTGAAATGAAACATTAAAAAAATAATAAGTTTTAAAATCAATTCTTCATTTGTAATATAGGGATTTTTTTCAATATACTGAAATATATTCAAGTTAGAAAATTTTTATTTAAACCATAAAATTCGACGTATAACGTGCATAAGCTGCATTTTTTAAATTTTTAGGTATATTCGCCGTATAACGCGCATTCCCCTTTTTGTACGAAGGAACCTGAAATTTTTACGTGTGTAATATTCTTATGCTTTGAAGTCATTTATTCGATGTTTTATATCTCAGGCTTCTGAAAAAGTAGCATATTTCTAGAATTACAACTTTTTAATTTAATAAAGATATGTCATTTCTTTTAAACAAGCAGTATTTCGATATATAAAGAAGTCTAATTATTTGTATGCTCATCTCTTTTTTTATTTTTAAAGGTATCATTTTTATACCAGACAAATAACGCTCACCGATCTTCTTTTTGGTGTTAAAAGTGCGCTTTATACGCCAGATTATACAATACATTAAAACATAGTTTCGAACACTTAAACTTTAGATTTGAAAAAAAAATTCTAAATTTCTTAGTTTCCTTACGTGGAGCTGCTATTCAAGCAATACAATTGCGCTTTAAGTCAAAAGTGTCTTGATAAATACTTTTAGTATTGACTAATAATTATAATAATAGTAGAGTATAGTTTAAACATTCTTGTTCCTGCACGAATAATTAGTAAGTAAATCTCCAATATTGATGTTCATTCATTTCAAGCAAATAGCACAATTGTCAAAAAACAAAAATGTTCCACTGTAAGAATTTTTTTAATTCGCATTGCAGCTGAACGAAATTGATATTATATATATATATTACTGGCTTATATGAAGGAACTAAATTGTAATAGTCGAAAATGAAGTAATTTAATACTTTTCATTAGTACTTATCGGAAGCATGAAAAAAATCATACCGATGTAAGGTTATTCTGTAGAATGAAATGCAAAATATTCTAAATAATCTACAATTTAATTTCAATAGAGATAACTTATTTCATAATTTCCGAAACTAAAGTTTTATTATTATTTCTTAACGTGGGCTTATTTCGATAGTTTGTTTCCTTAATAAATATGAATAATTATAGATAGAGGATGCAGAATCTATGCAACCACTCTGTAACGATTAAGGATTAGCATTAAAATACCTATTTTCTTAGCAAGGTTTTACATAGTTTGAAACTGAAAATAATTTATGAGAAGAAATGAGATGCGCGTGATAAGAGCGCTACTCATAATGAGGAAAATTGTTGTAGAAATTAATTTGTTACATCAATTAAGTTAACTTACTAGATCAATAAAACATAATTTAATGCCCTTTGAACCAAAAACAAGAATACAAATTTTAGCGATTGTGTTAAAAATTAGGAAAGTTATCGGGATTTTCTTATTAATTTTATTTACTAAAATAGAATATTCGTTTTCTTCGTAAGGAAGAATTTTTAAAAAATAAAAATTAACAATCCAGAAGGCAATCACAAAATTTTCTTAATGTAGGAACCCGTTCCCAACCCTGTGAAAAACGACAATTCCAAAAAATTTTTAAATGTTTTTAAATGAAGTCCAATTTTTTTTTAATAAACTTCTAACCAATTTTCAGCGAACTGCGAACTAACATCTAAAAAAAGATTGATTTAGTATACAACATAGTAACTTCTTTTAGCGATGATTCATTCGAAAAAGAGTTATAACTTTTCTATAATGGTAAGGATAATTTCTAAAAGATGTGAGGGAAGCAAAAGGAAGCGACACAAAATGCGAAAAAGCTATATGCAGAGAGTGATGCTCTTTAACGAAGGCAGGGGACAAATACCGGAAAATGGGCCACTGATTATGTAATTAAAAATTTATTTCATCCACTAATCGATATTTATCCCATTCTTTTTCTTAAACACAGTCAAACATTTATTTCATATACCATATGAATACCATGCCATTTGAATTAACTTATTTTTTGGATAAAACGATTTTTAAATAAACTATAGTTTTAAAAAAAAAAACTAAAAAACACGCTTTTATACTGAATCGAACTAAAAAGTAAAAAAATATATAATTCCTAATATAAGAATAAAATGACTAAGGAGAAAATGAATGTCATTGGGGTAAAAGCATGGGGTGCTTTGTACTACATTTTTACACTAATTGAGCTTTTCGGAATAGAAGTTAGAAATTATAACAATTGATACATTTATAGATCACCCCACGCTTTTACCCCAATGACATTAATTTTCTCGTTAGTCATTTTATTCTTATATTAAGAATTATATATTTTTTTACTTTTTAGTTCGATTCAGTATAAAAGCGTGTTTTTTAGTTTTTTTTTTTTTTTTTAACTATAGTTTATTTTTCATTTTTTAGTTCGAACTACAATAAAAGCGTGGTTTTTAGTTATTTAAACTATCATTTATTCATTGTTGAATTTATCCTTGAGTTTGATATTTGAAGCTGGAATTACGTGGCTGCTGGAATTAGTCTTGCTCTTCAATGGATATTAATTAACGGGTCTGAAGTAAATTTATTCTCACCGTTTAGTTCCTCGTATGAGTTCCGTATCGTTATATTAGATTCCGTCTCTATAGAACAGATCAAAAAAATAAAAGTGTGTTAAGAAGAAAAAGTTCGAATTAAAAAAAATTTTAATGTACAATGTTTTTACAACGGACTAAAAATTATAAATTCCTCCTTTTCGTTCTTTTTTTTTTTTTTTTTTCACATTTTCATGCATTGTCATCCACTTTTGAGCTATGGTCCGAATTTCAAGTCTCTAGCTCAACGGAAAGTCACACAGTTTAAAATCAATTACAAAATTCCACCCGGACAGACATTAAAGAAAGCGAGTTAATAAAAACATGGTAATATTAAGTGTCAATCGTTTTTTCACCTTTTAAACGTATTCCTATAATGTTAATTCGTATCATCACTTCTAAACGCTTTATAAAAATAAAAAATATTTAGCAGTTGGAATGTAAATTTTTTTTTTTATTTTCATTTTCAGAAAAATGTTTATATTATGGAAAGAAATTGCTAACAGACACCCACCCTCCATTTTCAATAATACAGAACACTTTTTTGTTTGTTTTATTTCTGTTAACAGCAAGTGTATTTTATACTTGCATATAATTAGCTTTAAATTCAAAACACTCGCTTTTGGGTTACAATTTATTCTTTTAGACGCTAAATCTGGAATTAGTCGCCAAATCTGGGAATGATGTATGAAATTAGTCTCCAAATCTAAAAATGGTATATGGAATTAGTCGCCAAATTTAAAAATGGAAAATGCAATAAGTCGCCATATCTGGAAGTGGAATATGGAATTGTCGCCAAATCTGATTATCCTTATTCCGGACGATCCTGAAAAGGACAATGGAACAAAACTATGAACTTATTGTATTGTCATCAGTCCTTGACAAGTGTGCAAAAATTTGAATTAATCTGACATTTTAAAGTGTGTAAAAATCGAGTTCCAAGATTCCGTTACATGCAAGTGAAACTTATAAAAGCGTGTTAAAAAAAGCAAAGGATCTTTCTAATTTTTCTAGAGTCGTAATCCTGTGACGCTTGTATATCAAAAACTGCTTCAACATTGAATTTAAAAAAAAAAATCTAAAACGAATTTCGAAAAAAAAATTGATTTAAAGTGGTGGTTTTATTTCACCTTGCAAAATCCCCCCCCCCCACACACACACAAACTCCTTTCTTTATGTTGATAAATTTATTTTAAAACCGTACACCATTTGGAAAAGGATATTACAAAAAAAAATTATTATTTTATTGTTTGTGGTAAATTTTTCCGCCCACTTAAAATGATAGGATGAAAAAGAAATTGATTTTTTTTTTCATTTATATTGTTACTAATCGTACTCTGACACCTGAAACGTATTTTGCAACCTGAACACCTGAAATTAAGAAACACTTTTGTTATGAGTTATTTTCGAATAACTCGAATTGCAATTCATTGGATTAAATGTTACTTTCCATTCCTTGTAACTAAACTTTGTAGCGTTAAAGTTTGACTTGAAAATATGTAATAATAATGTAATGAAAAAAACATATTTTTTTAGGTTTGTTTTTTCAACTTGAATATAAAATAAATTAAGTCTATTTTAATACTTTTATTTTTACTTTAATACTGTTTTAATACCTCGCATTTTAGCACAGGTGAAAGTTTTTAATTAATTTCTATAAAATTCCTTATGACTGTATTTTACGCACGCAAAAAATGTAAAACATTCTATGGAAATTTTTGCATGCGCAAAAAATATAACTTTTCCTCAAATGAATTCTTTTAAGCCATTGAAATTTGAAATTTCTATATCATTCCTTTGAAATTCTGGGCGAGTTCGATAGAGCATTCTGGCGAGCCACAGCTTACTCATCACTATCCTAATGTATTTTGAAAATGAAAACAATTTTACAGCAAGAAAATGCTTTGTTATATTCTGAAACAGAGATTATACATTTTTGCTCTTATATTTGTATTAAGAATAAACAATTCCGCTTCTCATTGTTTTTTCTTTTGCTTTTCTTTTCAGAATTTATAATTTACTATGAGAAAATAATAAATTTTGAATGGCATAATTTTTATTGAATTCCCCCAATACATTATAAATGTATGAATCATTAAAGTAGGCTAAAATTCAGTTATCAGTTTGCTGTAGTCCCTTTGATAATTATTTCTAAGAAGTTCCAATAAAGTAAACGAGCATAAATATGAAAGTTCAATAGTCTTACTTATAGCTGAGACCAATCAATTAAAAATAAAAATTTTAAAAATTACATTCAAAAGTTGTTGTTTTTACATTTTTGACATTTTGACGTGAATGACTGGGTACAATTCTTTTGGTATTTGATAATGTTTCATCAATTGGACAAATGTAAAGTAAAACAAGTGGTAGAGAAAAAAATGTACTCTCCAAAAATTTTAGTATAATAATTTAGTTCTCTTTCGATATATGCCATATTTAAATTACATACAGCAGTCTGTCGATGTCTAGATTTTAAATTGTGTAAAAAGTTACCTTTCTTTTCAACCTAACAATTAAAAAAATCAGTATACATTTTTCATTTTTATTTATTATTTATTTATTTATTTGCGCATTTTCTGTGCAACAAAATGTTTAAACGGAAAATTGGTTTGTTACTCAAAAATAAGACTTTTGTCAACAGATTAAATTTTTTAGAGATTTACTAATTTTATTTTCATTTTATTCAATGGACTCGATGCACCTGACGTCATAATCACGTGATAATATACAAAACAAATAGCCACGTGTTTGATTCCACTGAGTATTTCGGAGGAATTTTTGGATTTGCATCTACTATCAAAAACAAAAGAAAAAAAGGTGTTCCAAAAGAAATTTCGACTGAAATGTGTGTACTTTTTTAATTATTTCATTTTCAATATTTTTCTTTGTTTTTATCAAATACGCTCTCTGACGATTTTTAAAGTTTTAAAAAGAGTCTGAAATATTTTCAGAGCATTTCGAATTCGGAGAATTTTAATTTTGCAAACATACACAGATCAGGGTACCACTTCTGTGATCTATTCTGAATGCTCTGCATTTGTTAAGTATGTAGTTGAGTACCTACGTTTTTTTTTCTTCAATTCCTACTATTAGTTCAAACTCTCTTGAGATATTTATTTATCTTGTTCAAATTTTCAATCGTTTGTAAAATACATTTTAAATCGCTCGATTGAGCTGAAACTGATCATTTTGGTTGACAATGCAGTAATTTAATTAATAAAAATTAATTGATTAAAACTAATTATTCTAAGAATTATAAATACATCTATGTTGGCATCATTTTTGGCGACATGGTGACCATTTTGGTGACTTGTGTCCAAAATTGAAAAAGGTTTTTTCTCACGTTTTAAAACATTCAGGTGAACTGAAATTTGAAACACATTTGTTTTGGATAGCAATGCAATACTTTAATGATAATTAATAAAAATTAATTGCCACTTAATGTTGTGATTCTGTCATATGTATACACATATTTATATTAATTGTAATTATTTGATAAAAAGTAACTAAGATAAAAATTTTCTTACCTAAGAAGGAATTGACTCATTTTTTTTATAATACTTGTTTTTGTTACTTTAAGATTATTTTCGACAATTTTACAAGCACTATAGACAAAAATTTGAAACTGAATTGTCTTAATAAAGAAATTTGTTCTGTTAAATTTTATTGGAATAAAATCTCAATCTTAAATTTTGCCATCCATTTAGTAGCAATAAAAAATACTTTTTAATTTATAGAAATAACATCATAACTTTGTTCATTTCATTTCCTAACTGTGTATATAATGTTAATATATATCTATACATTTTCTATGCTGCAGTCATTTGAATTTTTATTGTACTGAATGTTGATAAATGTGTTGACTTCAAAGCATTTCAATTTTGCAAACACGAAAAAACAAACCAGGGTACTACTTCTGGGACCTATTCTGATTTTCTAACTGATGAATAAGTACGCAGTTGAACTCACATTTTTTTCTTTTATTTCTTTATATAACTATTTTCACTAATTTAACAATCACGATAGATAAGAATTTGAGACTGAATTGGCTCAGCAAAGTCATTGTTTTGTAATTTTCAGGACAATACACTTACAAATACAAGTAAATTAATGAAGTTCATATGTACTTTAAAAAATATGCATCCATAAATGTATAATGCTGTATGGTGAAGAACATACAATATATTTTAATAATTTGTGAGATTCATATTCCACTATTTTTCCAGAAATCAGGGAATAAATCAGTTCGATACTGAAGAGCATGATCATATAGAAATTGAGAAGCAAGTATCTATCTATATTCTTAAAATACTGATTGCATTAACTTTTCCAAATATTAAAAAAACAGTTACGATAAAAGAAAATTTCTAATTATCAATTTTACTATACAACAACTGACATTTTAAATTTCACGTCTTTATAAGCTTAAAATTCATGAGTAGTTACATATACATGCATAATTATGTAATTTTTTTTTAAAAAAATTCTTTTAATACAGGGATAGCGAACGTTACATTCTGATTAAGGCCAGCACTTTCCATTCCTTCCTGGATAAGCTTGCCTTTCACAATACAGAATAGAAGCAGAAGGATATTGTACAGAAAAATAAATGCATTGAAAACAATATTAAGTGATTTGCATATGAAAACCTTAATAGAGGGTTTCATTGCAAGAGATTTTTTAGTGTATTCAATGTTTTAAATATTGAAAATACCTTAATGTCAACCCAAAATAATATTTTGCAAGCCATTGATATGTTTTTGGTAAAATTAAGGACAGGTATGTCCAACACACACACAGTAGAACATATGTTTAGTTAATCTAAATTTTACTTATTTTACACATCTTCACAGTATTTAATTATCTAAGAAATTAGGACGCAAAAATCTGATATGTAACCATATATGTCGTATCAAAAACAAGTATACATACATATAAATCAAAAACTTGTTGTTTTTAATAATTTTAAAATATTACAGAGGAAAAGAAAAAACATTTTTGAGAAGCATTCACTATAGAAATGGAAAAATATTTTAATTTACTACAGCTTCGATAATGTTTATACTTGATGATTTTTTTTAATCAAGTACCATTTTTAAACATTAGAAGTCAAAATTATCATTTACATTTGTAAAATTACATGTAAAAAAATTATGCAACATTTTGAAAGTCTTTACTCGCAGTGCTATTTATTTTAGGTAAAAGATATGATTGATCGAGAATTGAATTCCAAATATGATAATAAATTAAGGCATTAAATTTTTTTTAATTAAAATCTGTGTATAATAGAATATATTTATGTCCATTTACGGAATATAAAATTCCTGCTCACTCTTGCATGATTCAAAATAAAAAAAAGTCATTTTTAAATCCATAATTCTTTGGGGGGGGGAATAATAATAATTGTAATATATTTGTGTGGTATCTATTAGCACAACATTTGTTTTTCAGAGTTTGACTGTGGTGTAAACATATCACACAGATGTACAATTTTTTTTACTATGTATTACAAATAAATATTTATAGGTATTTGCACAATTTGTAGAAGATTTATCATTATAGATTAGATTTGCTTTATATCATTAGATTTATTTTTACATAAATATAAAAGTCTATATCCTGCTTATAAGTCCTGAATAAATTTGTTGCATTGAGTTAACTTACAAATATTGACTTAAGAAGAGTACTTGGATCAATTGTATATTTATTGAGAATTAGAATCATGAAACCAAATATGGCTTTATGTATAGACATTTGATTCTGTGGGATGTTGTTGCGATATACAGTCAATAACTGGAACTGTTCCTGCTCATGTTTGAACGCAGTAATAATAATAATATAATTTTTTAAAGTTCTTGACGTGTTTTTGCTTAGAAAAATTATTTGGCAGTTTAATACATAAGTTCCAAATTTTGGAATGGTATTTTTTTAACGTTTATAAACCCCGTGCACTACGCAATGTATTACACGGGGGCATACAACACAGACAGAAGAGAAAGGATTACAACACAAACATCCATGCCTTCTCCGGGATTCGAACCCAGTCCCTACAGCACCGCAGTCAGCTTCACTGACCACTATACCACATGGGCGGCTTTGGAATTGTATGAGTACCGAATTAGCTTTTCTTTGAAAAACTTTGAAGTAATTTAATATTTTGCTCAAGTATAGTTTGGGAAAGAAAAGTTTCTTGAAATTTAGGCTTTTCCTGGTAAACTAATGATATAATTAGTTAATTATCTTACTTATAAGTAGTAGAAACTGTGATTTTGATTAGAATGGAACTCTGTTTATTCATGATAAACTTTGGTAACTTGTTGATGCTTAATAATGATTTTAATCTTTAATAATATATTTTGGTGGCAAGCTTCTCAATGATATGGGCCACAAGAAATTGTTTTTGAAATGCTTATGGCATTGGGAGGCCTTAAAATAGTATGATTTGTACCAATACTTTGTGAAGCTTTTAAAGATATGTTATAAAATACTAATATTTAGCACTTTTATTCTTAGTAATTATCACCTACAAATGTTTGAATTTATTTTTTATAAATTATTGTTGTCCCCTTGGGAAAAAAAATGAATCGTACTAAAATATGGGAAAAGTTTTAGAAATTGTTTGAAACATGCTAAATTATTTTCGTGAAAATTTTTACACATAGGAGCATACAAAATTTTTGTTCGCTAGTTTATTTTAGTAATTACAATTATTTAACATGCATCATTTATCAACATTTAATTTTAATATTACATGATTATAATACAAGTGAAGCATTTGAAAATTTTATTTTTTTTAACTAAGAAATTTATTGTAAATTTAAAAAATGCATTGTTCATATTCTATTGAAAGACTATCAGTGACATTGCTTCATTATGTACTCATGAAGAGTACTTTTTTTTTGTCAGTTTCAATCTTTATTTACATTAATATGGATGCATATAATTGAAACATTGTTATTGTATACTGATTTTTTAAACAACTGTTCTATAAAAATTCCCAAGACATTGTAAGATCTTTCGAAATATATGATGAATCTGTAATGAAATACCACATTTGCCAGCTTTGATTGTCTGACTTTACTTAGTAATTATCATTTACAAAGGTTTGAAATTTCTTTTAGAAATTTCTCTTTAGACTGTCTTCTAAGTTTAAAAAAGAAAATACTCTTACACTATTAAGTTAAAGAAAGGAATCATGTTAATACATAATTTTTAGAAATAATGATTAAATTTATATTGGATTACTCTTTATTACAAATTATTTCTTATGAGTTATTGAATTACATATAAATTGTCCAATAGATGTTAACCAAACAGATATTTCCATACAATAAAACAATAATTAACATTAAAAACTTTGATATCCAAACAATAATACTAAAATGGATTTTCAAGAACAGCAAAAAGAAAACTTTATATAAATTTTAGAAAATAACAGTTAAATTCACAGGCTATTTTTTCATAATTACAAGAAGTTTCTATATAAACGAATACAATCAATGTCACAAATTTGCTAATAAATACCTTTGCAAGCGAATGTATGTATCCATCTGCTCTGAAACATGACACATTTTAGAATGTAAAAATTTTATTGTTACGTCGATCGTGGTTCCAGAATTTTATGCTCTCAAACAGCAAGACAATTCTTCAGTAGCAATGAAATTTTTTTGTTTAAATACAATATTTGAAATGCCAGAGACAGCAAATATAATTTGCCTTATAAATTCTGAAAGGTCTTCAATCACTCAGACACATGTATCAGTGTCTAGAAATACAAATAAGTAATCTATTCATTAGCAGTATCTCCTCCTATTCACACACAACAGCCGAAGTATTAACTAATCGTTCTGGTTGACTAGTCAAAGCAATTCTTTGTTTTGGCGAGCCACTCCCTATTTATAGTCTGCACGAATTTTTATGGGAAAAATTCGCTTACAACATAATTTGTGACAGTAGTAGATTTCTCCAAATTCAAGAGCAATTTGTTCACAGAGCGCTGCAGAATTATTTAAATCACAATGTGGCGGGCACTAATAAAAATTAATTACTAAGCCTAAGAGTATACAAAAATTCGAAGCAAAAGGATTGAAGTATAAACAAAACTTAAATCTAATACTATAAACTAAAACTACATATATTTAGTCCCTTTTCTTAAACTAAAATAGTAGAAAATACATTACAAATATTTAAAGTACTAAAAGAATTTAAAGAATATAAAATAATAATGTTTGCAAATTTGAAAGTTAGCGCGCAACCACAAATGTCATACGATCAACTGTTATTTGTTTACATGATAGCACGTTGTTAATCACGTGATTATAGTCACGATCGCAGCGCTCTCTAGTGATGAATCGACCCCATTGTAAGCCAGGTTAATTTTAAAAAATTCCTTAAGGAAATTATTATTTCCTTAATAATTTACCCTTTGTTTTTATGTTAATTGGGAAAGTTCTTTAAGAAATATTCAACAGAGCTTCTGTCTCCCCTTAGAGTTTATTTTTAGAAATGATCCAGATAGATCTTGTCGATATTTTAATCTTATGTAATTCTAAACACTCTACCTTCTTAATATGGATCACTTCCCTTTGAAAAGTCATTCGGGAAAGCCCCACTTAATACGTTCTCTTCAAAAGCTTACTGTAATCAATATTGAAACATCCTAAATTATATATATAGAGGAATTTGGATCACAAAAACACTTTTACCAGTTAGTTACTATTTACATTTGAGCTAACGAGTGAAAACCAGAGTTTCTTCATCACTACGCATGATATGGCAACGAATCATGCCTTCTACACCGACATCTAGCGGCCGGTAAAAGTAATTTCAATTTGAGTGAAGTTTGTTTATCGTGGTGGTCGTGAGTTTTGTTTTGCGGTGATAGATTTCTGTGTTTCGATTGAATAATCGGCCTTGTCTTTGCTGACCGGAAGAAATAAGAGACATACGAAGTAGGAAAGTGAACAACCGCTTGATTTTTATTGAATGTATTTTTAAACTTTTAAATTCATAATCTGAAGATTAATTACTTGTTTTAACATATGATTAACACCGAAGTAAAGCGCTGGTGTTTTTATTAAGTATGTTGCAATGAATTAACTGTGTTTAAAGAGGAAGTATCGTTTCCGTAATTTTTCATTTTTAACCGCTTGCTGTAATAATTTAGATTAAAACATTAAGATACCATATATTTTTTAAAAAATGCAGTATATAATAAAATAAATATAAATGAGTTCGGAAGAAGATAAACGTACTGGAAAAACACCTAAGATTTCTAGTGATGTTGCGGATATTAAAAATAACGGCGAGTGTGCAAATGTTTGTGATGCTGCTCCACTTAGGCACACAACCTTGAATGCAACAAACAGTAACACCTCTGAAACCGAAACTAATACAGCACCACCAGGGGTAAAAGTTGTCAAAAAAGATTTACCGAACCTGCCTCATATAGCTTTACAACCGTCACCAAGTATTCCCATACGGGAAGATCGAAGTACACCGTCGGAAGAAGATAGCTGTGAAAATTTAATGTGTCACAGTTGGTCTTGTTCAGACAGCAGAGATGATGGTTGTGCTCACTTTCATAATCAGTATCAACGACCAAAATCAGTGTCATTCCACACAGGATCTAGTCTTCCCATTGAGAGCAAAATATCAAATGGTAGGTTAACAGTTCAGTCTTTTTTTTTTATATTTCTTCAAATTTCCCTTTTTAATTAGAAACTTTACTTTTAAGTGTGTTAAAATTCTTGAGAACTGCATTATCAATAAATTAAATATTTATATTCTGTCTTCCTTCTGAATCAAAGTCAAAGCTTTGTTCAATTTAGAATAAAACCATATCCGTTCTTTATTGGAGTCCCCTAGCTTTCAAGTAGTTCATGCTTCGAGTAATATCAAGTTGATTTTTTTGAAGAATCTTTCGCAAATAAATTTTTTGTTAATTTATATAAGTTCTCTAGATTTCAATATCAATTTTAGTCTCGCAGAATTATGACATGGTATGATAAATATCCTTATATAGAACATATTAATAATGTAAAAGTAGATTTTTATTGTTTCAGTTTTATTTGTATAAAAATTTATAAGAAAAAGATTCCTTTTAAAGTTGTGAATAGTTTTTGCTGTCCAATGTTTGAAAGTATTCTTCATTCACAATAATTTAATTTTTAACGATTTTTTTAAGAGTCATTTCAATTTAGAATGAAACCAAATTCCACGAAATTATTTTGTAATTATCATTAATTGCAACTATTATATGACAAGTAATATTTATCCAGCCTGTCATATTAAATATGATTAGTTTGATTTATTTTACTGTGTTACAAGTTGTAAAAAGTTTTCTACTTGCACTAAAATGTATTCTGCTCTTTATTATATAATATTTATTCTGTATTCTTAATTTATATAAAAAGACTGCATAAATATGAATAATCTAGTTCATATTATTGTAATTTGTTTTTAAAATGGTTCATTTCGCAAATTTTAACAAAAAAATACATAGTTCAAAAAACGTTTTTTGATCTCACCCTTCTACCTATAGCTTTTAAATATTAAAATTGTAATAATCTGGAAATGTATGTATGTATATTAAATGAGAAGTATGAATAACACTAATCAAATACTTTTGCCAGTCTGAAAAAGTTTTCATAAAAGACCTTAAACTCTCCTGAATAACATGAAAATTTTTATGACTCACTAATGTAAGAAATCTGAAATTATACTTTATTTTTCAAGCATTAGTCTTTCACTTATATTTATTATTGAGAATCAATTAATTCAATTGTATTTTATTAATCTAAAGCAGTTGTGGTTGAAAAGAGGATTAAGTGCATTTCTCGTGCTTCGTAATAGAGAAAAATTATTTTAAAATCAAACCGTTTATTACTGATAAAACTTGCAATAATGAGTTTTTTCACCAAAAAAAGAGGAAAAGATTTTCTCTTCTGACCATTTCTTTTGATTCTTGAAAGATTATGTAGTTTTTTTAATTCTGAGATTTTTTTTTGTGTTCAATGAAATATTTAGTTTTACCGTGTGTTTTGTTAAAGGTTCTGACTATACCAATATTACTTTTGCCACTAAACTAATATTGAAAAAAAAATATTTAAGTAAATGAATTAATTAAATCAAGTGCCCAAAAAATCTAATTCAGTGCTCCATAATGAGAATTTTTCTCGATTCTTAATCAAAATTTTCATGAAAAACAGTTTTATTTTGATTACTAATCTGTTCACAGTAATCATCAATATTAGGGAACTTGGGAAATAAAGTGATTGGAAGAAAATTTTGGAGAATAAGCAATTGCTGACATCTGCTAGAAGATAATCAAAATTTCACCATTTATTACTATAAATTTCTTGAATAGAATATATTATATCAAGAAGTTGCCTAACATAGCTGTATGTACAAGGAATAATTCATATTGAATGTCTTTTCTAGAAAATAAGTAGCAACAGAATTTTCTAATTGTTTTGAATAGTCAATGACTATATTTTATTTATTTTTTTAAATTATTTTTTAGCATATATAAAATATCATTAGTTCATTTCCATGAAAGTGTAACAGCTGATTTGTAACTATTTTGGTATTTTTCATTCAAATTTATATTACAACCATTGCCACTTCAGTAAAAAAATACTTCCCTGCTTAATATTGTATAGATGAATTTCACAAATTAATTTATTTTTCAAATCTGTAAAGATTTGAAGAGAAAAGTTTGTAAAATTTTACGGGTTTGTTTTCATGTTCTGTTCAATTTTTGTTTAATACTTTTAACCAAAAGAAGTAGGGGTATACATGATATTTGAATATCCTAGACTGGTTCATTTCTGTTCTATAATTAACGTATTCATGGATAAAGGGAGGTATGCTGCTCTACTTGCTACCATATGATTCACTAAGGTAGCAAAGTGGCTGCGAAAATGTTTAAAAAAACATAAATTAAAAATTTTTCAAATTACACTTTTTAGTTAAATTATAAAAATGAGTTCAAATATTTCTGATATCTAAAAATTTAGTTTGTCGTCTCATTTTGAATTTTCAGTAGGTTGAAGGGGAAAAAAGTTTAGTTTGACCAGTAAATGGTTTTTATCTATATTTTTTTCCACAAAAAAAAAAAGCACCTTAATTGCATTCTAGTTTTTTTAAAAATTTGCATAAAAAAAATATGTGAAGACCTGTCAAAGCTTGATTCCATACTGAGAGATTTTTATAATTTATATTTGAATTTTTCATTTTCTGTACCAGAAATTTTCAAAGTATTTCAAGGCTATTTTAGTAAGGATAATGCTTTAAATAATATTCTTTATGTTGACAAAGTTATTCAAATAATTTTCTAGGTAATGAATCTTAATAAGTAAAGTTTTTAATGTTTGAGAAGGAAAGACAATGTAAAATATTGAAAAATATATATTTGAAAACAATCAATTAATTTAATATTTTTAAAATTCTCTAAATTTCTAATGAAATTTGATTATTTTAATTTTTTTACCGATCTCATTTATGTTTGAAATAAAAATATTCAATTTTGGAAAAATTGTATTTGAATGACTTTTTAAGGATTGAAGTAACATATAATTATTTGATTCTTTGAGTTTCATCTAGAATAATGATCTTTTTAATAAGAAAAAATTCTTTTTCCATCCTCTTTTTTTTTTTTTTAAGTCTTCCTGAAAGAGAAGTATGAATCTGTGTTCCCAGATATTTTTATTTATACTCCTTTATTGCTGGAGAAATGATAAGCTTTTGGAGCTATTTATGGTTGAGAAAAAAAAATTGTTTTCCTGAACTTCTAACGTGATTTCTCCTATCACATACATTATTAGTGAGTCTTTCGCAGAAAAAAAAAAGATTGTGAGAAAGTTGTACATAAAATTGATTGTTATAAATTTTGAGACAGTAACATTGATTTTTTTTATCCAGTCTTTAAAAGACAAACTGATTTAATCTTTAAAACTAATTAAATCACTACTAAATGTCATAAATAGATTGAATATCTGTATCTCTTGATATATATAATTTTCAAATCTTTTATGGATAAATATTTTTCAATTAGCATTCTGTTTTTATTAAGATGACAATATTATCGATGCAAAACTGTTTAGGTGTAATTTTTTAAGGCGCGTAGCTACCGCCTTATCAACTGTATCAATGATACGGAGCCTCAACTTGTGTAACTGCAGTCCCACCAAGAGGTCTCTCAAAGGAATTTTGATACAGGGCCCCCTCCGAATTAGCTTCGACAGTGAATTTTAGCATAATAAAAGATTATTTGTAAGTGTGAAAGAGATAAATATAAATGCACATCAGAGAATAAAGAACGTTCTGAGAGGTGAATTGGAAGGCTACACTCTGGCATGCAGATTATCTACTAATATTAATAAGCAAGCATTGAGTGCAACACAACCTTTATGCATACATCAGTTCCACAATGGCTAATACGTTTCTTCAGCAATAAGTAAACTGCATAAAATGTTTAGCTGTATGACACAGCATTTACCCGTCGTGTTTATTCAATGATCAACATTATGGTAATTGTGATTGTTGAGAAGTAGTGTGTTCTTAATCTCAGTTTCGCGCGATGACAATTTATTCTTCACTATCTTTATTAGATGAGGAGTACTCATTTGTGTTGCACGTGATGCTGGAATGCATAATATTAAATCTTTTGTTTGATGACTAATGAAATTTGTATTCTTTAAATTTAAGTATCATTTCAGCATGTGCATTTCATATTTTTTAAAAAAGAAATGCGTTTTTGTCTCTATTTTAAAATTATAATTTATATTGTAGAGATATAAAATAAATTATAGTTTTAAAAAAAAACTAAAAAACACGCTTTTATAGTGAATTGAACTAAAAAGTAAAAAAATAATTCCTAATATAAGAATAAAATGATTAACGAGAAAATTAATGTCATCCGGGTTCAAGCGTGTGGGGGGGGGGATCTATACATATACCAATTGTTATAGTTTCTAATTTCCATTCCGAAATGCTGAGTTAGTGTAAAAATGTAGTACAAAGCACCCCACGCTTTTACCCCAATGACATTAATTTTCTCGTTAATCATTTTATTCTTATATTAAGAATTACTTTTTTACTTTTTAGTTCGATTGACTATAAAAGTGTGTTTTTTAGTTTTTATATTATTTATATATATATATATATATATACTCTTTGTTGAATTTATTCTTGAGTTTGGTATTTGGAACCGGGGAAGAGGAATTAAATAGCTGCTGGAATTGAGTCTTGCTCTTCAATGGATATTAATTAATGAGTTTGAAGGGTACCTATTCTCTCCGTTTACGGGGCCTCGGATCAGTCCCATGTCGTTATATTTCAAAAATTCCGTCTCTGTAGATGCAGGTCAAATCAAAGTGTTTTAAGAAGAAAAATATTAAGTGTCAATCGTATTATCACCTTTTAAACGTATTTCTATAATATTAATTCATATCATCAATTATAAATGTATTGCTTTGTAAAAATAAAATATATTTTACAGTTAGAACATAAATTATTTTTTTCCCATGCATGAGTCTTTTTTTTTTTTTATTTCCATTTTCAGAAAAACTAGACAATTGTTTATATTATGATAAGAAATATTTGACGCACCCAACCTACCCTTGCTCATATAGAGAACACTTTTTTGTTTTATTTCTAAACCACAAATGTGTATTCGTTTTAGGGGTTGCACCTTAATCTTTTAGTCACTAAATCTTGAATTAGTCGCCAAATCTTGGAATTGGTGTATGGAATTAGTCGCCAAATCTTGAAATGGTATATGCAATAAGTTGCCAAATCTGGAAGTGGTATATGGAATTAGTCGCCAAATCAGGATATCGTTGTTCCTGATGTCCTGATCAGGAAAATGGAACAAAATTATGAAATTATTGTATTGTCATCGGTCCTTGACGAGTGTGCAAAATTTCGAATTAATCTGACCTTTTAAAGTGGATAGAAATCGAGTTCCAAGATTCCGTTACATACAAGTGAAACTCATAAAAGCGTGTTAGTTAATTAATAGATTTTTGACACTCAAAGTTGATCTGTTTTTGACTTTTAAAAGCGATAGTTCAATTTATAATTTGATATTGGTTTGATTGCGAACCAAACAAAATCGTTTTTTGTGCATTTGGTTTCTTATGTATTTTGTAAAAAAAATTGGCAGTTATAGAGACTGCCGCTAAAAGTGAAAACTTAGAAGTTGAAGGAAAAAATTTGGAATTTCATAATGTTTGAACTAAAATGATCAATATCAATCTGGTTTTCACATCTATTGACACTCCGAGCAACTATTATATACATGTTTATATGGTTTTTTATTATTTAAATATATTACAGGCTGTACAAGATCATGACAAAATATAAATACAATACAATTCAATTGAAATAACAATTAGTATACAATTATATTATTTATGGATAGTATTTGTATTTACTTAAATTTTAATGTACTTGGTTTTTAACGTTACTTTAATTGTTTGCATCATTACCATCATTAATTTGAACAATACTTAGACTTTTCGTACTTTCAATTATTTCATTCTGTCCTAAAAAAGATACATTAGGATTATGGTAACTAAAGTAAGAAAGGAAAATGTTTGATTCAAATTTATCTAAGTATCGCGTAAAAACCGCATTGATCGTCGTTTTATATGTATTTTGTAGTACTGAGTTTTCGATCACTGGACGTATTTAAATTAAGTGTTTCATTTAGAAATTCAATTAGTGGTAGATTTTTATCATGTGCAAAATTAATAGTGAAGTCTCCACTTAAAATCATCGGTACATTATCATATTTTTCGCCAAATCTTTTATCGAGTATTTCAGAACCTTCTTTTGGTATAAATCATCAAATTTTCGAATAAAAATTGTTGTATCTGTCTCACAGATTTTCCAGGCGAAATATAAACGGCAACAATTAATATGTATTGTTTTATAAAATTTTTAATTTCAAATTCCACGATATAAATATGATTGAACAACTAGAAGTCTGTTTTACCACGGTAGTAAGAAAACGTCTAAGCCACTGAGAAATACTAATCCGGATTGTGTGATGCATTGCAGAGGTTAAATATTAGAAAATAAATAATACAAAATTTTCAAACACCAGAATAAATAAGATTTAAAATAATTTTTAAAAACATATTAATTTTCAAATGCCAAAATAAATACGAGTATTTAAAATAATTTTCTGTTATTTATTTTTTATCTTAAAAATATTAGTATATTTATTTAGTATTCACACTATTGTACTGCACAATGATTCTTCAATCAAACGATTCAAATAATAATCAAACAAAAACACTATTTTAACAATGCACAGTATATACGCATTGAACTTTTCACTAAATCCATTCAATTTCACTCACAAGATATACACAGCACTATAAGTCAGCTGTATACCTACAGATATACTGCTATAAGCATGTCGGTAACGCGAACGCACCAGATTTCATCCATCCAAAAAGTTTCTAAGGCGAACAGCACACTGCGCGTGCGCCAGTCAGAGCATGTCGGTGACGCAAACCCATAAGATTCTCCCCTACCAAAAAGTGCCCAACGCCGCTAAAGAAGTTTTCACTTTTAAAAAAATGGGAATTTTTAATTTCTATAAATTGTTTTGGCTAATGAATATTTGATTGTATCTTAATCAAACATATTGATTTACATTTGGTACTTATTGTACTTAATTTTATTATAATTGCCTGTTAACTGCTTAAATCAGATCGTCTGTATTTAAATATAAAGAAACTGTTAACACACACACATATGTATATACTATGTACGAGGTAGGATTCAAAGGTTTCCGGACTGAGCTTGTTGTAACGTGAAAATTTTTTGCAGTAGAGCGACTACAATGACATTTCTGCGTCACTGCATTCTTCCCGTTTTCCAAAAAAGGTTGCCCCGGTTTGCCACGTTGACACGGAGACAAAACGTTGCGTTGAAAGATGTGAATGGCTATGATACATTATCACGATCGCAAGATTTTGAGTGGCATTGACGTTTCAGATAAGGCAGGGAAAGTGTCAAAGACGACGAGCGCTCTGGACGTCCACAGACTTTCCGCACTGCTGAAAACATTGAAAAAAATTTTGCGGCGGTACGTAAGAACATGATGCTTTAAACAACGACGGGGTGAAAATGAAAACAACTGTTTTGTCACATCGTCACATCCTTCTTACTTTCCTAATTTCGCTCCCTGAAACTTCAGAATATTTCTTGAACTGGCATGTCACTTGCAAGGTCATCGATTTCAATCTGCAGATGGAGTTAAAAGGCTGAATTAAAGGATATGTATAAAAATGGATTTCCAGAAATGTTTCGATCAACTTAACAAGCGATGGCAAAAGTATGCTGTCGCTCAAGGGTCAAAGGAGGATGTGTTTCAGCAACGTAGCTGGTATTATTTTTAGCGCGTTTTTACACGTAGTGTAAAAAAAAGCACTATTACGACGCAAATTTCGTCCTCGTCTTCGTTCTATATTTTGTCATACCTTTTTCTCAGCCAATAAGCAACCAATTGACTTCGGGTTTTCGGCATCGGGTCGCATTTGTGCCCTAGATGAGCCGAATCATATTTAAATTTAATAATTTTTAAATTTTTAACACACTACTTTCTGTTAGTAAAAAGTTCATTAGTTGCATTATTGTAAAATACAACATGTGAAAAACGCCCTAAAATTACTTGGCCATGCCAATGATTGATATCTTGTTTAAGTTATAGACTCTGTCCGGGAACTTTTTAATCCTACTACGTATATGATAGTTGTTTTTTTTTTTAAGTAGTAAAAAGAGCGTAGGAAGTGATTTAAAATTTCTTTAATGTTGAATTATTCTTTTAAAAAAAATCCTTTTAAAATTTTGTTTAGTATTTAGATATTTGTTTATTAATGTTTAAAAGTTCATCCAGTCGAAATTGAAACAAAAATATTGAAAAATTTATTTCGGTTCTGTTGTCTGGAAATAAATAATACGTAGCAGGAATTGATTATTAAATTTACTCAAAAGTTAAAGAAAAGACGTTTGTATCAGAAAAATTAGTTCCAAAATTTGCTCTAAAAAGGAGAGTGCAAGGTCTTGGGGTCACGAATTTAGTTCAGATTTTGTAAGATGGTAGATTTAGTTTCTCTGTTGATGAAAATATATATGGCTATACTATGGTAACACGATTAACTAGTAGTTAAAGGGCCTTTTTTTCCTGTTTCTTTTGTCAAATGCTTTATTGTTTTGTAATATTATTCTGAACTTATGCGAATGATACTGACTTTATAAGGTTTCTAGTCATTAAAGACATTTCATTTCCCATTTATTTAAACTCCATTGTGTATATGTAAAAATAGACGTAAAATTTTAAAAAAGTTATACATCCTCCTCGGACTGGCTCCTAATGACGAGGAACACCGATTCGTTGCTGCTACGCTAAACCAATTATGTGTAATCGTTTGCTACAGAACTGAATTTAACGATTGAATTGCACCTTCAATTGCAAATATCTAAAAAATTATTGAGTAGTGACCTCTATAACCATAGATCTTCATCGCCAGAGAAACTAAATTTACCATCCTACAAAATTTAAACTAAATCCGTCACCTGAAGACCTTGCACTCTCCTTGTAAGACGAAAAATAATCGGCTAAGCTACGGCATGTAAAAATTGGAAAATGTCATTATTTTATTTCATAAATAATTTAAGTTACAATATACAAGTGCTTTATTTAAAATACCATTAAAGAACTTAATCTTTGACCGGGTAACGAAATAATCGATTAATTCGAATTGTATCAAAAAGATAAGGAGAAGGGAAAAAATTACATTTAAGTTCATTATAGGTACATTCGTTGGTTCGCTTTTGTCTGATGTGATTGTTTTTTGCAACGTTGTTACATCGTTTTTCGTTCATTTTCTAGAGAAAAATCATTATCAAATGACAGTTAAATGAATAGAAAGAACTTATGCATTTCTTACATAAAAATTATAATAATCACATACTATGCGTCCATTACATAGCAAAATAATGCTTTTGGCATAAAAAAAATTGAAGTTTTAGGTAAAAATTTAATGACATTTGTAATATGAGTGAACCACTTTTCTAAACGAACATTTAGATTAAAAGATTCTTAGAATGTAGTTTTTTATGAACATCAGAGCATTAATAATAAATATGCAAGCATAATATATATTAAATGCTATTATTTAAAAACTCTGATGTACCCGTGAAATTGTTTTCATAATTCAAAAATTTAGGCTGAAATTGTTTTATATTCGTTTTACCCGTATTGCATAAAACTCGTCCTAATTTTTTTTATGAAAAATCTATTGTATATTCTTTAAAACCATTGCACTAGCTTGATTGTTTTGCATTTGTTATCTTTTCAGCAGACCGTTTGAAGTGTCAGGTCCTTTTTTCACCCTTTATTAGAACTGTATTATAATTTTATGACATTTGCTATCAACAAATTCAAATTATCTTATTTCAAAATGTGATAGTTAAAATAAATCCTTTAAAAATAAGGCAAAAACATTGTGATAAATACATTTTAAAACTAAGTAATTATGCATATTTTCTATACTGCAGTTTTTGTTGGGCTATTATGTTCGGGAGTCATGTCCAGAAACATGTATAAATTTACTTATAAATAACTACAAGATTTTAATGCATTTTAATCGGAATACATTTTTGTTCTCACGTCTGTGATTCTTTCATTTTTGTTAACTATTTCTCAGTGATTCGTTGCAGACACGAACCCCAAAAACGAAATTTATTTTGTTCTAAATTTTATATGTGCGAAATTTGAATAGCATCTTTATGAAAGAGTAAGTAATCTGCATTTTCGCAAAGCAAAAAAGAAGCAACGAAAAATAATTCTTTTCTCTATTTAAAACCCGGAAAAAAATAGGAAACCAAAGAAAGTTCGGGAAAAGTGAAGTTGGAAATATTATGTAGTTGATTTTAAACTTAAAACTTTTCCAAAGTTAATCCTGGAAAAAGATTAAAAACCACTAATTAATGAGGTACTTTCGAATAAAACTCAAGTTAACTCAAATATATTATGAAGAGCTTGAAATATATTTTTTTGTTAAAGTTGCATATTAAATCTTGAAATTAAGTAACTGTGAAAATTCGCTAACAAGGCATTTAAGACGGAATTGTAGTTTTTTTTTTTTATTATTATTATTATTAATGAAAGAATCTCATTAAGTCTACGAAGTGTGTGAAACAATTTTTAAATCATTTTTATGACATTATTTGGTTATCTTAGTTTCTGTGAAATTTTGATGAGAGTGAAAGAAAATTTTGGTTAATTCAGGGGTCTGTTTTTAGTATCGTATTTAATTAATTAGGGGGGGAGGGGGTGTTCTTGTGATGCTACTGAAAATTCAGACTTATCAATATCTGCATCTGTATACTCTGCATTCTATATTTGCACCTTTATATATACTTGGCTCATATCTAATATTAAGAAGAAAAAAGAAAACTCTTTCGTTTATTGACTGTGTATGCTCACTTTTTTTTTAGGGTTTGCTGCCCCGGAATCCCGATGTTTCTTCAAATTCCGAAATCAAAATAACTAATCCCGGGATTTAATTTTTATCTGATTTATATTTTAAATCTTTTTTTTTTTTCATCAAAATTTTCTAAGACTTTAATTTTTAGAAAAATTATATTTTTTATGAAATATGTACGTAGAATTTTTTTTGTGTGCAATTTTTTTTTTTTTTGTATTAATAAATATATTGAAAAAGTAACCCAACGGAACATTTTTAAACTCTGAGTACTAAACTACTGGAAGCATTTTAAATTTTGCATTTAATATTCAGTTTACAATTGAAATTGACGAGTGCACAAGTGGTTTGGTAAGCATAATAGAACAATAAGAGGGTAGAGAGTTTATTAGTGTGACTTTTTTAAAAATCGGAAAGATAATAAAACAAGTGATTGATAATTTATATCTAATTTTTTTTAAATCATATGTTAGCGCAACTATATAAAATTATTTTACATTAAAAATTTTTGGATTATAAACCTTACTTCAATAAACTATTAACATAAATTTGGTATTTTATTGAAATTGGAAGAAACTTACTACCTGGAAAGAGCATAGTCCTATTTATAATGACGAATAAAACCTACCTGTGTAGAGTCTGAACCAGCGTTTTCTTCTGCAGGACAATTTAACAAAAATAAGAAGCCGTTTGAACGATGAAACGCTGGACGTGCTGTGTTTTTAACACCCTTTTATAAGCTTCACTTGTTCTTTGAATTCAATTTTTACCCACTTTAAAAGGTCAGATTAATTCGAAATTTTGCTGTCTTGTCCATGCCAGATGACAATACTATAATTTAATTTTCTTCCATTGTCCTGATCAGGATAATCAGGATTAACAATTTCCCATTTTCAGATCCCATCCCTCATATGGCGACTAATTTCAAATCTCATTTCCAGTTTTGGCGACTAAAAGATAAAGTTACAACTCAACTATGAAAGGGTGTTTTTTATTGAAGTGAAACTTCTTTGCGCACGGGAGTGAATGGGAAATTTACTCAGTTTTGCGTAACAGTGAAAAAGCGAACGTAAGTAGTGATTCCCCAACCCCCCCGAAACGTCGCCATGGTGAGGAGATAGCGAGAGGAGGAAAAGAGAGCGGGGTGGGGGTACACCACATGACTTGCGTCATATCCGTGAAAAAGTTGGATGATTGCTAAGGGGGAATTGTGCATCAGAAGTATATCTTGCTGCAATGGACAAAAGGCGCTTAGGTATTAGTGACAGTAAGTGGGAGTAACCCCTGCTACTCTCGTAACGAACTCGCGTGGCGTATTTTCGTAGTTTTTATGTAATAAAAACGTGCCGTTTTCAACGAATAAACGCACCCAAAATATTACCATTTTTGGCTCTTCCCGTTACGGGAGTGTCTGGAGCATTGTGTAAATGTCACTAATGTTCGCACCAGAATCGCTACGGATAGCTTCTTGTAAACAAACACATTGACTTCTGTGAGTGATGCATTAAGTTTATATTATTAATTTTTATTTCCATTGAAGAAAAATTAATTCTGGTCAGAATGCCTAGAACAAATGCAAAAAGAGGAAAATAGTTTCGTGAAAGGAAAAAAAAAGGAAAACTAGCAGCAAGTCTAGGGCGAAAGTCTATATTTCACCAGGTAGTTCTGTCGCAGCTTTATCATCTTTATCCATAAAATTTTTGTGCTGTACACATCAGAGACTACTGCAATCATTGGATTCAATGATGATTAAAAGCCGATTATCTTAACTGTAGACTTTAATGTTAATTTTGCTTCCAAAGAAGCAAAGCCACTAATTGAATTCTTGAAACAGACACTGAATTTGACTATGAATAATGATTCTAGAGAAGGAAAAACAGTATACGGGAACCACGATTGATGCAGTTTTCTCATTTTCTTGATTGACTTCAATCAAGGATTTTTATATCCTACTTCAGATATCTAACACCTATTGTGTCTTTCTTGGAAAAGGATGATGCAGAAAAATGAATAAAAATATTATACAATAAATGAAGTTCGAATTTTATTTGATTAAAGTAAGTTAGTTCTCTCGGCAGTTTAATATAATTAGATCTATTCCTGCATTTACGGCCAACGTCGCAAAGAAGTTTCACTTCCGTCGCGTGGCTTTCCACGTTCTTTTTTTTTTTTTTTAAAAACTATAATTAAAAGTTTTTATTTACAGAAACACTAGAAATGAAGAAATGTTTTTTTAATTTCATTGTGTACTTTTATTTGTTCTTTATGATGAATTAAGTTTTGTTTCGATTTGTTTTAATGAATAATATTAAACTAATTTGTTAATATTTTTCAGTTTTATTATGTAATTCCAACTATGCTAATGTGTAAATATTCTTCATAAATATTCCAATCCCGATTCCGGGATTGCAAATATAACACCGGATGCAAGCCCTACTTTTTTAACATGTTGTTATTCATGAATAAAAATTGTTCGCAGTAGCTAAAGAGTCATGGTCACGAACTCGTGGCTGAAGTTGGTTCGATCGAGTCGTGAGATCGAGTCTTCGTTCAATTAAAGACTTTCCGAGTTGAGAGATTTACCCTTAAAGTATACACATTGGTGTGTTGAAGTTTGGCGAGAAGGATGCCAGCTCCAAGTGCCGTCTTTCATGACCGGAGTGTAATGAGCTCGAGATCTAGTGTCACTGAAGACCCGCCGTGTGGAGGGGATCGATATCGATGCACGTTCTCCGGTTTGTGTGGTAGTTAGGAGGGGAGGTGCTAACTCAGGTGTCGCCCTCTTGACCGAGTTTCAAAATTACGGTATCCGTGGCCAATAGCCTTCATATTGCTTTATAGCAAGGGTGGGCGAGTACAGGCTACTTTTAATGTTTTTAAGATGTTGCGGTCCACCCAATGACGTAGGTGTGGCCATTCTGAATTAAAATTTTTATATTTTCCTTTCTCAACTTTTGTTTTCGGCATTGTATCCCTCTGTTAAAATATGACAGATTTCTACTTTTACTACAAAAACGCAAGTAACACAAACTTGTGAAGTTGAATGAACAAACTATGAGTGGTTGCTAGACTTTATCGCGTGGACGTATTCAATGTAGCGAGCAGAGAACAGCGTGAACCGACGAATCAAAGTGACGTTTATACTTACATTTGTTCGCTGCAATTCTCGCGCCATCACGGGGCATGGTGTCAACTCGAGACCAATCCCGTGGAAGCGAGGAGTGTAGGATGTCTCAATACCCAATCCCGTGCTATCGCGGAAAATACGGATCAAATCTAAGCAAAATCTATTTCTTTTACTGCCTTATATATCTAATGTATTTGTAAAGGTGCATATTGATGTAGTATAAATTCTGTCTAATATGTCAGAGTAAAATTTAGGATACGCATATCCTAGATATTCATAAGCATAACCTGCTTCCACGTAAAGAGAAAGAAACATCAATATTCGTTTATAAAACTAAATCTTTTCACATTCACTTAATAATGAAATTTATTAGATGGGAATCATCTTGAAGAGAAATTGGATTGCCACGGCATGTATTGGAGAAAGATTGTCATTTCTAATTATTTCGACAGAAATAAGTTGTAAATAAAATAAAGCTGATTAAGTTTCGGACATCAAGAGACATTTATTGCTTGATAAATGGGCTGATTTAGACGCCTGTCGTAATGATCAAGGTTAGGATTGTTGGTTGATATAGCATGTTTTTGAAGATGGAAAACTAAGGATATAAAGGATACAAAGGTATCTAGCAACGTCGTGCTCTTTTCTTGTTTTCTCTTTTCTCTCTCTCTGTGCGCGCGCATCGTGTAAGGTAGACTTGAAACAATTTGTTTGTGAGAGGTAAACTATAATAACGTAACTTACTCATTTGGAAAAAATTATTTTTCAAAAATAAAAAATAAATCGTAAAAAAAACATTTTTTTTCATTCCGATTTTTTTTATTTTATTTTATTTTATTAAATATTTTTCTTAAAAAGAGTGATCCTCGCAACATGTTTCTTGTTATAAAAATTTATTCACACACAAAATAAAAAATTTGATGAATTTTCTTTCATTAATATCGCTATCTAGTATTTACAATGACTTAAGTCTCTATTGTCTTAATAAATTCATATACTGTTTAAAGTCTATGAGAAATTAAAACTACTTAAATTTACAAAAATACATTTAAAATATCATTTGTTCATCGTTGTTGTACAAGTTTGTGTCATTCGTATGTAACTCAAGTATTGCCTTGGTAGCCTAGTAGTTATGGTCACGCACTCGTGACCGGAGTGTCGCGGGTTGGAGTCCTGGTACCATTGAAGACCCGCCGTGTAGAAGGGGTCCGATGCACGTTAAATCTGTCGAGGCTCAGGTGTTGTCTTCGTCACTTGATCAAAATTACGAGGTCCTTCGCGAATAGCCCTCGGTTTGCTTTAAAGTGCGACTCTCTCTCGCGCTTACCGAACTCGAGTTTACTGAAGAATGTTATTTTTCATGAGAATTATATATTGAAAGGGGGGGGGGCGTAGGATTTTTGTCGTGCTTAATTTTAATCTTATGGAAGAGGAGCAAACTACAATGACAAGAACTCATATCGTTTAAAATTAGTTCCTCGTAAACCTTATGACTGAATGTTACGAACTCTTTCTGCCGAATTTCTGTCAAATCAATTACGATCGAATTATATATTTCCACCCTTCTTCTGTATTTGAAATCTCAAATGAACATTTGTATTTCTCAATTCTTTTTCTTTTACATTAAAAAGTTTGTTCTATCGATTTCTTTATTTTGATATTTTTACACGTTCATACGAGTAGTGTTTTGATTATTATTTCCTTTTGTGTAATAACTGTATAATCCGGCGCATAACGCGCACTTTTAACACGAAAAAATAAGATGGAAATGTACGGGTGCACGTCATACGCCGGCTATGGAAATGATAGCTTTTAGAATAACGAAATAGATAAGCGTAAAAAAAATTAGACCTCTTTATAGATTGAAATACAATTTATTTAAAAGAAATGACATACCTAATGAACTTAATGGGCTGTAGTTCTAGAAGTATACTATTTTTTCAAAATCCTGGGATAATACATCGAATAAAGGACCTCAAAACCAAAGAGCATTGTGCACGTATATTTCAGGTTTCTTGGTGTTATACTGCGAATATACCTAAAAATAAAAGTGAAAAATGCAGCTTGAAAGTATGGGTGGGCGTTATACCCCGGATTTTTTGATAAATTTGTTTTAGCAATAATTATTTTCTTGTTCGCGCTAATAACGTTTTAGAAATTTTCCATTTGTGTTATATAAATTTGCAGCTTAATGTTAAAAAAGAATTTTTCGAGTTTTGAGAGAAATTAAGGTAACTTTGCGTTATTATAATTATTCTTCTGTTGAAATGCTCTATTTATTAATTAATTAGCATTTAGCTTAAGATCTTAAGACTAAAAGATTTTTAAAAAATATTGATACATCTTTGAAGATGATAATGTCTAGTACTTTATATAAATTTCAACACTTATTGAAAATTTCTAAAAAAGAAATGGTAAATTTATTAGATGACTTCTTTGATGAAGGTATTGTTTTTCCCGAAACTTAAGAAGGTAAATTATAAATATATAATGGGTTCTTTTTATTTAAATTTGTTTACAGATTGTCAATAAAATCTTTTTGAAAAAAAATCCTTAAATATTGTTTATTTCAAGAAAAAAAAATTGTGACCAGTTTTTTGGTTGTAAAAGTAGTATGATTTTTTTCAGATATCAACCTAGAATCATTTTCTTTTCTACATTCATACTCCATAAAAGTGATTTTCCAATCCCAAAATGCCATGAAAAAGCTAAATATTAAAATTCTGTGTTATCCTATGACACTACATCATTTTTCCTGAGAGTCTGAATACTTAAAAGTTTTGAAATTGATAATACTAGAGAATGTGCATTTAGAAAGAAATGTAGGAGGGAAAATATATTTTCTTTTTTTAACTAACTAAAAAAATTACTCAAGGTTTTTTTTACAAGTGTTATAAAATAAGCATTTTAGTCCTTAATTTTGTGTGCTTTTCAAAATTTCATGTGAGGGGAATCATGCTTCTTATTTGTTTACCACAACATTTTGAATACCATTTTGCAGTGAAAATTGATGATATAATCAAGCATCGCATGCAAGAATTAATAAGCAGTACAACCTGCATACAAAAATAAACGGAGCGAATTATAATGGTGATATACGGCTTATTGAAAGAACAAAATCTCAAAAAAAATTTTAGCGAAGTAAGCATTTTGAAAGTAATTCTCAACGAGATACAAACACAAATTTTAAATGTGTAAGAACTAGTGAATATAAAGATATGTCATAAAATTCCTGAAATTTTCAAATTTGATAGTGACTGTCATTCACTTTCTTAATTTGATTTTGAAGACGAAGAAATTCTTTTACTTTGATAGCAAATTTAAGGGGGGGGGGGGTAATTATTCGCTGTTTCTGAATTTCAAGTGTATTTATTGAAAATAAGTTTTCAATATTTCAAACAAAGATTTAATCAGTAATGAAGATTTTATTTCTTTTTCTAATTCTTTTACCGAAGAAAAAAAAGTTCTTGAATCTTAGTCTCTCTCTCAATTATCTGTTTTCCAATTATCTGATTTAAAAGAAATATTAGTGAACATGCTAAACTAAAAGAGACTGCACTATTGTAATGCTTTTACAAGGCGAATTTATAAGATTTTCTTCAGTGCGCAAACATTAAGAAGGTAGTTTTTATATGGACTAAAACTATAAACAAGGACACCTGGTTTTCATGACATATATTTCAGCTGAAACGTAGACTTTACTTTTACAAAATCCCATTCAAGGGACCCATTTTTTTTTTAAAAAAATCAAATCTACTAGGCTCTTTTTGGGGGAGGGGCTTTTTATATGGGTTTCAGGTAACTTGTCTGAGCTCTTAAGTGCTCCTATCTTTAAATCCACAAAAAGAATTTGTTTCCCTTTAATTTTCTTATGTAAACTAATAATCAAACAACTAAAATTAATTCAATGACATTTTTTTTTATTTCAGATTCCCTGTACTAGTTTATTTAAGAGTTTTCTTTATAATGTCAGGTTATATTGGTAATAAGAAACGAAAACGGTATTATAACATTAAACGCCACAAGACATAACAAGGAACCTTTTTTGTAGTCTCGGGGAGAGCTAATACATCCAACTCGGCTACAACAAATTATGTCCATTGTATAAACCATAGCTTCCCAAACTTTTTTGTCTTATAGACCCCTTACCACGTTTTTCGGTTTTGTGTAGACCCCTACTTACCTAATATTAAATTTTTGCAAATTTATCAATTTATGTTTCTAACTCCAGTTAGAAACATAAAAATGTTAAGTAGTGTGTTTAAAACTTAAGAAACACATGTTAATTACTTAGTTAAATTTTAATTTAGTATATAAAATAATTGTTACATAAAATAACTGAGCAACAAACAAGTGTGTTTAATTGCTGGGATAAATCTGGTGCTTCACAATAACACATTTTTAATATTTGGCATCAATATTTTCGGGTTTAACCCTCAATCTCCTCGGTTAGTAGGATCCAGTCGTTCTTTTTTTCTTTCTGTTTTTATTTTGGAGATTGGCAACCATGCTGAAACTCCTCCTCCCTAGGAAAAGCAATTAAAAACTTTCTTAAGGTGCTCCATAATTCGAAAAAATAACAGGTATATCTTTTTAAAGCCAAAATTGCTGACATTCGTTTCTAAACTTTACTTGAAGATCTTCGTTAAAGCTATTAAAATAAGTTCCTATTGTAATCAGACATTTTTTTTTCTTTTTGCTTTTTTTTATGTGGCAACATGAATTCATTACTTACTGTGATATTACCATGGTCAAAGCATTCTCAAACCTAGTTTAAAAACCTGAGTAAAGGGCATTTAAATGTTGAACATAGGTTAAAATGTCATTTTTCTGGCAGATTGTGACGAATTGAGAAACTGTTAAAATTCACGACGTCCAGTTTTATACTAGTTTAGCTTGATTCTGGCAAGAAACACTGAAATGATGGACCTTTTTTAATAAAATGTTTGCTGCTGCCTTGTAATTGCAAATTAACCCCAGCAAATTTAGTAAATAAAGCTGTTAAATAGGTAAATATGGTTTACACTTTATATTAGATTTTCTATTAAAATTAAAGTCACAATCTGGTTTAGACTATCGTAGACCCCCCCCCCTATTTTCGAAAACGGTTCACTACCGTGGACCCGTTGCAGGTCGTCATAGACCCCTGGGGGTCCATATAGACCACTTTGGGAATCACTGGTATAAACTGAGCTACAATTCCAGGAAAGCTGAATCATCTTTGTTGATAGGAATTGCTTTATTAACGATTAAAACATTACGCTGAAAGACAAACGCAGAAGGTAACAACACACCTACATAAAATATGAAATTAAATCAGAATTTTACATCTATCGTATCGTCTGTTACCGCCGCCATGTTAGTCCTCTCAAAAAAGGAAATTCCCTCTCTTCAAGAGCTCCAGGGCGCGCTCATAGACGACAAAACGCCAAACAACGAGGGCTCCATTAGCTAACGCTCGCTACAGTATTCAAATAATTTTTATCTACATTAATGCATTAACTCATGATAGATTTGACATCGCAAATTGATTGAATACGCAAAACTTTTAATTTTAATGATTCTCAAATTGATTAAATGAAACCGAAAGTTTTTATCGTCTTTTAAATTAAAGACATATAAACTCAAATCAGGGAGAGAAATTACGATATATTTGTTTCAATATTTATTTTAATACTAGCTGGTATATCCGTTCTTCGCACGGGGTGAATTGAAAAATAAAATAGAGATTGAAGGAAATTATTTTATGTGTTAAATGGTAAGTGAATTGCAAGTTAAGCAAAAAAAAAAGGGGGGGGGGAGTAGCATATCTCTGCTTAACAAAAAATGAGATTCGCCTAATTTGATATCTGTAGGTCTAATAGTTGAAAAAATGGATTTTTTTTATCTATATCGCCCCCCCCCCCCGTTACATTCATGGAGGTTAACTTGAAAAACCCTTCTTATCAGATCTCTGCTCTGCAAAAGTTATATGCGTACTAAATTTCAAATTCATAGGTTTAGTTATTCATAAAAGGGGATTTTTTTATATATATAAAACGTCCTCGCAACCCCTTTTGGATGTCAGTTTTCGCAAAACCCTCTCTTAGAGGACTTCTACTCCATGAAAGAAACATGCCAGAGAGAGAGAGCTAAATTTCAAATCTAGGTTTAATATTTCGAAAAAACGGAATTTTTTTTTATCTATAACAACACTCCTTTTACACCTCGCAACCCCCTTGAGGCCTCTTTTGTAGTAGTTCTTTACTTCTTGAAAGGAATATTCCAGTGAAATTTCAAATCTGCTGGTCTAATAGTTAAAAAGCATGACGGCACTTAGCGCTTTGCAAACCCTTTGGGGGTCGATTTGAGCAAAACCCCTTTCTTAGCGGATCTTTACTCCATGAAAGGAACATGCCTACCTAATTTCTAGTTTAAAAATCTAATAGTTCAAAAACGGGAATATTTTTTCTGTAAAGTTTCACTAACTCTTCGCAACCTTCACCTTGGTGATCTATTTTCGAAAAACCTTGATAGGCGGATCGCTACTCTGCAAAAGGAGCATGCCTGCCAAATTTCAAGTTTGTAAGTCTTATAGTTCCAAAACGGGAATATTTTTTTACAACTGCACTTAACCCTTCGCAACCACCCTTGGGTGTTAATTTTCGCAAAACCACTTTTGTGTAATGGATCTGTACTCCATACCTGCCAAATTTCGAGTCTGTACGTTTAATAGACCAAAAACGAGGAATATATTTATCTATCACGCCCCTTAAGCCCTTGCAATACCCCTTTGGGGTCGATTTTCGTAAAACCTGTTCTTAGAGGAATAAAAGGAACTGGCCTGACAAATTTCAAATCTGTAGGTCTAATAATTCAAAAACGGAAATATTTATATTTACGCCCCTTAATCTCCCGCAACGTCCCTTGGGAAGGGGAGGGGTCGGTTTTCGCAAGACTCTTTTTTTGTTGCGGATCTATATTCCATGAAAGAAATCTGCTTGTTAAATTTCAGGACTGTACGTCTTATAGTTGAAAAACGGAAATAATTTTCTACAACGCCCCTTAATCCCCCGCAACGCTACTTAGGGGTCTATTTTCACTAAAATCCTTTTGTAGCAGGTATCTACTCTATAAAAGGAATCTGTTTACTAAATTTCAAGACTGTGCGTTTTATAGTTTAAAAACAGAAATAATTATCTCTAAAGCCCCTTAAGCCTCTGTAACGCCCCTTAGGGCTCAACTTTACCAACTCAGAAACCTTTGCGTTCATGTGTCCAACTATTTCCCAAAGTTTCATCGCAATCGGATGAATGGCTTAGGAAGTGCATAAGAGACATACAGACACAAACACTTATTTTTATTTATATGATATGCATAAAATATGATTTTTTTTTTTTGGTATGTGTTGTTCGTGAATGGTAATTAATACTTTTTATTTTTTAATCCTTGAATTCTCTCTCTCTCACTGCTCCTTAAAAGTCAATAGTACTTTTTTGTGTAATCACATTATTAAAAAAAGTCAGTGTTTGTTTTTTTTAGGGAAAAGACAAAGTGATAGATTTTCGTCTTGAAATATAATCCATTGAATGGATTTGTAATCCAGTTAAGTTCGTTATTCCGCTTCTAAAAATATTGCTGTCTGAATGATTTCTTGAGTCGTTTTCGTGGACAAAGTTTAGAAATTTTTCACTACTTTTGACAATCTCGTTCTTAATCTGTCTTAAAAACATTGTTTCGATCCTTTGTCATGCACGATTTCCTGAATCTAAATTTTTGAACAGACTTGAAACTTTGCCAAACTATTAAAAATCTCCAATGCGGCAGAATATAGTTTTTAAGTCCCCCTCCCCCAAGGTGTGCTTTTCATCTTTACTAATTTTATTGTCGCCTATCCTTGGGTATGCATATCAGAAATTGAGAATAGCTGTTCTAGAATAATGTTAGTAATGTTAATTCAAACTAAGTCTAACAAATTTTATATAAATTTATTTGAATTTTAAGTATAATATAGTTTAAAAAACTAAAATACACTTTTTATAGTTTATCGAACTAAGTTGTAACTTAATCTTTTAGTCGCCAAATATGGAAATGGAATCTCTAGAATTGGTCGCCAAATGCAGGATGGGATCAGAGAATAGGGAATCGTTAATCCTGATGATCATGATCAGGACAATGGAACAAAATTATTAAATTATTGTATTGTCATTGATCCTGGACAAGTGAGAAAAATTTCGAATTAATCTGACCTTTTAAAGTAGGTAAAAACTGAGTTCAAAGATTCCGTTACATACAAGTGAAATTTATAAAAGAGTGTTAAAAAATAGTTTTCGTTTTGTATATCGTTTGATATATGCTTGAATATTTTGATGTATGACTATATTATATTTATCCATAAAATAAAGTGGCCGTGGTAGCCAAGTGGTCTAGGCATCGGATCATGGCTAGCGTGTCGTGAGTTCGATCCCAGTACCACTAAAGACCCGCCGTGTAGGGGAGCGATGCACATTAAATCTTTCGAGAGCTCAAACGTCCTCCCGTTGGTGTGGTGTGGTAGTTAGGAGAGGGGTGCCAGATCAGGTGTCGTCCGCGTCACTTGACCATGATTCAAAATTACGCGGACCGTCGCCAAAGGCCCTCGTGTTGCTAAACAGTGCGACGTTAATTTTCACTCATTCACTCACTCACTCCCTCCATAAAATAAATGTTAAATCATAACTGTTTTTATTAAATTATTGATTAAATAACTCAACTTTTAACATAGCTCAGTTCGTTTTAAATCTTATTTGATTACTAATCGTATGACTTTATTACCTAAATTAAACATAAAAATTCTACTTGTACACTGGTCATCAAAATTAAAAGATGACAGAAATTGCGCGTAACTGATATTTAGTGAAAAATTATTAATGGGAATTTATACAGAAGCATTAGTTAACACAAATTACAATATTTGGCAGTTGAGTATTAAAAAATATTGAAAAGAAAACCAAATTTATTTGAAAATTGTAAAAGAATGAAAAAAATTGTCACCTCTTATGGAAATTTTTTTTCTTTAATATAGTATGATCACCCCTCGGGCTGATACACATACGTCACTTCTCAATTTCATAAGCTTTACTAAATTTTTGATCAAGTCTTTTGAATTTCACGCCACACTTTTAAAGAAATGCACTTTTCAGCTCCTGGAGGGACCGGGGAGGAATTTGACTCTCTGAAATTCGGCGTCCTAAGGCATCCCACACATGCTCAACTGGATTCAAGTTGGGTGGGTTAGGTGGACTCTTAATTTAAGTTTGAAAGTATGCTGAAACCATGGATATGGGTTGAGCATTGTCACCCGCTGTCAAAAACTCTGGGCCAATAGTATCTCTAAGCAGTCCTTCTTGGTGCTTCATATCTCTGAGTGATTACAGAATCTCTTTGAAAGATACGAGGTTTGGCTATTAAATAACGAGACTGCGGGCCTAGAGGACGCCCTAGAGGGATGGGGGGAAACGAGCAGTGCGTTGGGTATCTGGAAATCTTCTCTATTCACGTGCCAAAACACTTTTCCGTCACTATTATAGTATTTGTGCAGTAGCGGTTTGAAACGAACGTGTTTTTTTCTCGTGCCGAAAACTATGTGTGACGAAAAACAGGAGCAATGTATCAATCTCAAATTTCTTGTTAAGTTGAAAAAAACTCCAACTGAGTGCTATAAATTGTTGCAAGGAGGCCTATGTGGACAATTCTTTATCTCGTGCGCGTGTTTTTTTAGTGGTGAAGCGCTTCAGTGAGGGCCGAGAGAGCACTGAAGATGACCAGCGCCCAGTTCACCCTGTTGATCGTTTTTTTCCGACATTAACGGTATCGTGATGACTGAATGGGTTCCAGAGGGTTAGACTGTAGCATCTTAGCATCAACTTCCAAGCTTAAAGTGTGTTTTTTGTTAAATTTACTTAAAAATGTTAGACTTAAGGTAATAAAGTCAGACCCCGATTTAACGAACCCTTTGTTAATGAATCTCTCAATTTAACGATTTTTTCTCTTTCTCTGATTAAAATGAAGACAAAAACCCCTTTTTAACGAATAATAAACCCCCAATCAACTAATTATTTCAACAATTGAAAAAAAATTATTAGCTTGTGTTAAAAAAAATTAGATTTTTTTTCAAATGACATCTTTTTTGAAAAAAGTCTTGTGTTGTAAAAAGCAATTTTCGATGGGAAAGGGGGCAGAGCATTATTAGATTTTACAGATGCAGATGAGTTATGAGTGCAACCTATTATGTGATTTTTTTAATAGGACAGGAAACTCCTTTCTTATCTTATTCCACTCCACCAAGAGAGATAGATATTTTAGGATTTTAACGATTTTGTTATATTTGATGACGAATTGCCTTTCTGTGCAACTGAAGATCAAGAAATTGATTTGTCGGAGCGAATGAATAGCGACGCTGATGCAGAAATTGATAATGATACACACTTATCAAAACTGTTACATTTTCTGATGCTTTGCATTGTGCTTGGAAACTATGAAAACATACCTTACTCAGCAGGATGTAACTGACGCAGTATTTTCTTCTCTGCATAAAGCTGAATAAAAGAACTCCTTCGAATCAGAAATCAAAAAGAAAAATCTGTTAATCAGTATTTTAAAATTTCCTATTAATTGGTGCGTTATAATGCACTAATCGTATTTTTAACTGTTGAATAAAAAGGTTTTGTAATTTCTAATTATGGATATTTTTCGATGCTTATTATAGAATTTCCAAAAGGTAAGAGTAAAAAAATTATATTTCGTTTGAACCCCGATTTAACAAACAAAATGTTCAGTCCCGATCAATTCGTTGTATTTTTCGAGTGTATTATAAAATCAAAATTTTCCAATGAATGTCCATCAAATACTAATCTTTTTTTCAAGAATAAACCCCTTCTTGCTTAAACTTGGTTTGAGTTTTCTCTCACACCTTGTAGCCTCTCGTATTCAGTAAAGAATTTTACTCGTGAGTACTTAAATTAAGCAGTTCTGATACCTTTTTTTAAGAAGACGTAGTTTGGCAATTTTTCTCGTGACTAAAAATAAATTTGCTTTTAAAAATCGATTACAGATTTTTCTTCTCTGATTGTAAAAAGAGGACAACATTATCAAGATTGTTTAAGACCTGTGGCTAAGTGGTAGTGTATCGCTCTTCCACGCCACAAATCCGTCGTTCAAGTCCCGGGCTGGGCAAGGTCGACTCAGCCTTTCATCCCTTCAGTGGGTTGATAAATGAGTACCAAGCTTGCTTTGGAACTAAACACTGGGACTTTCGCGTCAGGCTGTCCACCTGACCGGAACATCTGCACATGAACCTCGGTGCCTAAGATCACGAAAACCGAGACAGGCACAGTAGGCATTGACCCTCATGGGCTGTTGCGTCACTGAGTTAAGTTTATTGTCAAGATTGTACGATGTGAGGAAAAGGCGAGCTTTTGTACGAAATGTATGTTAAAGAGAAGTGTATTAATCTTTCTCTCTCTTAACTGTGGAAACGACAAAATGAAACATTTCTAAAAAGATCAAAAATTACATTTATATATGTGCGTACGTTCTAGATTTTGATTTTTTAAAAATTAAATTCAGTACTTGTATTATCTTTAGTTTCTCTTTTAATTTTTTTTACTAGGAAATTTGAAAGGATTTTATATATATTTGGAAAGACCTAAATCACATACATTTTTGCGTCGTTAATGGTAGAATGTGTATGTGCTTCTCCCTATTGTAATAAAAGGTACGACACAACATTCAAATAAATAATTTTACTTCATTTTTTTTAAATTTTATATTAAACTTCAATTGCATAAAGAACAAAAAACTTGAAAACATTCTTCGTAGAATGCTTTTTTTTTTTTGTTATAAAATGAAAACCACAGAATACAAGTAAGAAAATTTTTATTTGCTAATTTTTGTGAGATACTTACTCATAATTATATATTGAAGTGCCCTAAACTGTATCTTGGTTTTTGAAATATAAATTAAGAAGTGCCGTATGAAAAAAGCAAATCATATTAAAAACTTTCTCTGTTTTTATATATTTGATTTAGAAACAGTTTTGTCTGACTTTTGTATATATATATATATTAAAACAATGGCATTATTTTCCATTCAGTTCTTCAAAAAATCACTGTAAAAAAGATAAATATTGTAAACTTTATGTACCTTTGCGCATGCCTTTTTTACATCGTATCGCCTTGATAATTCTCATAAAAATTGGCTGTTAGTATTTTGGCATGATGTATTTGAATAGATATTTATAGAAAATTAATTTTGAAAGGCCTTTCTGGGCTAAATATTCCATAAATCTACCAACAAGCATCTCTGAAAGGGTAATAAGAAAAAAGCTTCATAAAATGATTTATACTGCTGGAAATAACTTTTTTTCCAACCGTTTTAGAAATAATAACGTATATGAAATGTCATTCATTTCATACTCCACTGTAGACTTTGATATCTCCACGACGTCAAAAACTACTGTCTCCGGTTGAACTGTTTCTGTCGAGAATCGTGCTTCGATTTTGTGTTTTAAGTACTCCAGGACAGGCCTGACCCAGCTAGCAGGCCACATGTGAAACGCCATGTTAAATTGTGCGGCCCGTGTGTGAAACTTTAATTTCTCGTGTGTGTGCGTGCGTGCGAAAAAATATTAAATACAGTAGAACGTCGTTTATCCGAATCAATTGGGACCGGACACTGTTCGGATAACCGAAAACCGAATGCGATCCATGCAGTATATGAAACCGGACACTATACGAATATTGAAAATCATCTCATGCGGGAAACGTTCTTGAAGAAAAAGCAAAATAGGTGCAAAATGTCGCAATTTTACCTTGATTGTGGAATAATCACTTATTTTTCGCTGTACCATTGTGCACCTTCGTTTTCTCGCTGCAAGGTCTCTGATTCTCTTGAACAGCAGTAGTTGAGTAGGAACAGCACTCTGATTGTTGTTCGTACCACTTCGTGGCTTTCTCTAACGCAGAGTGGCCGCGGTAGCCAAGTGGTCTAGGCATCGGATCATAGCTAGCGTGTCATGAGTTCGATCCCAGTACCACTGAAGACCCGCCGTGTAGGGGAGCGATGTCAAACGTCCTCCGGTTGGTGTGGTGTGGTAGTTAGGAGAGGGGGTGCCAGCTCAGGTGTCGTCCGCGTCTCTTGACCATGGTTCAAAATTACGCGGACCGTCCCCGAAAGCCCTCGTGTAGCTGAACAGTGGGACGTTAATATTCACTCACTCTCTAACGCAGAAACGGATTAGCATTTGATGGACTCTCGTCATCATTTAGCATGTTTATCAAATCACACAACTGAAGTTCCCAAATATCCCTTACCTTAGGTTTTCCCGTCACTTTTGGCTTCACACGAAACAACAGTTGAGCATTGCACTGCTCGAAAACTTATCATGACTTTGGTCCGGATAATAAACGTTCGGATAAACGACGTTCTACTGTAATTGAAAAATTCTGTGTCGCTGTTACAATACTCCAGTGGGACTACATGACGTCGACGAAGAATCGAAAGAATCGGTTTCGTTAAGTAATCGTGCTGATTGGATGTTAGACCTATGTTTTTTAGTAGATATTAACAGAAAAAAAACCTAATCAGGTTAATAAGGATTTTCAAGGACAAGATTATTTAATAATCGAAGCTTGTAATCTCATCAAAGCTTTTAATAAGAAATTGTTATTTGAGTGCTTACTTAGAGATAATAATACTCAACATTTTCTTCTGTTAATTAACTTCCCAAAAAGCCAATCAAGGATTTCTTGAAACATGCTAATGGAATAAAGAAACTTATAATATATATATATTGCACTTGATAGTCATTTCTCAGAATCAGTAAAATATGATATAATATTTGTAATATTTTCATGTCCATATTATGTCGACGGGATCGGCGTTCTTGAATATCCGCAAATGGAGTTAAGTTACAATACACCAATAAAATAAACAAACTTTTGAGCGTTGATATATCAAAAATAAATTTTTATATTTCTTGTATTACATCTGAGGGATATTCCAATTTAAGATATTTGCCATAACGACTTGTAAATGCTTTTAGATTCACAAATGTTTGTGAAACATTTTTTGAAGATGAAATTTGGAAAAAGAGATCATGTGTTTTATTAAATGATGTCAGTTTAGAAAACCAGCTAATATGTGCACTGTCAAACAGATATAAAAATTTACAAAAAATGATAGAATAAAAGATAAACAAATACGTCATTAATTTACACTTGGGTGTTAATTATGTGTAATTTTAATTTAATAATTTTAATCTTTTTGTAGTTGTATTACTTTATTTTAAATGTATGTTTATCTAAAGTGCGGCCTGCTGTACTGTTACGCGTCATCAAAGCGGCTCCGCTGTAATGTTATGTGAAGTCTAAGTGGCGCGTGTTATCATTCGTTTTGGCCAGATCTACTGTAGGCTGTCCTCCTTCTCTACAATACCGGAAATCCGTACTCTTGGAGAAAGTAATAATGTACATCAAATTCCACCTTATTTGTATGTTCAAGGTATATTATTTGTATGTTCTTTTGTATTATTTATATTACAATGTGAAATATTGTAATTTATAAAATAACTACCATCCATTACATTATAAATGTGCTATTTAATGTTAACCCTTAGTGTATGCATGAAAAATTTACATCATTTTAGCCACATCTTATGCCTAAGTGCCCTCAATAGTGATGATACGGTGTTAGTGATTTTGAAGACATTTATAAATCATATAAAGATTAAAAAAAGTTGTAATATTGTTTCGAAATAAAATATACGAGTTCGATATATTTATTTATTTATAGGTGGATAGATATTCTTAAGCTTTTGGTGACTGAAATATTTGTTTTGTCGAACGGACATCAAACCGATTACAATGCACTTCGTGAAAAAGACGTCACTAAGAGTGGCTAAAAAGTGAATAAACTTGGCAAATAGAAAGAAACAGCACCAAACAAGTGATGTTTATTTTGAAGTACCTGATACTCGCGCGTAACACGCACAACAAGCGAGAACAACATCAGCTCAATAGATTTTCGGATGGCGATAATCGAAGCAAGATGTCTAAATACAGAGTCAATGAGATTACGGCTGAGGCCCGGAATGAAAACTAACCATTTCCTTGGAGCCAGCGATACTCAACCTGCGGTCCGCATGCCTTTTGGGGCCTTTTTTTTTCGCATGCCTACACTGGGCCTTTTTAAGCGCCCCAATCATGTAGCACTGAAAAAATAATTTATTTACGAGAATTTGGTGGAAATTCTTTGTTAAAACTTCAAATATATCAATTTTGCTTTTTACTGTCGATATCGTATGGGTGCGAACTGATATTTTTTTTTCTGAATAGTAATAATAGGACAACAGTGGATTAGCGACCATTTTATAAGTGAACTATCTTTCATATCTTGTAAGCGAAAAATATTCGAAGGAAATAGATTGTTTCAAGACGATTGGAAAGTTGACTATTTTGTAGTGAAAAACAAGCATGGTCCAGTAATTGTTTGATTTGTCACGAAAGTGTATTTAAAAAATACTAAGAAACAGGAATCATTCAATGACACTTTTCCTCGAAGATCTCTTTCAAGGAATGATAAATAGGCTTTCTTGAAGAATATTTACAACAGTAATAACAAAGGCCCCCTATGAAATTTGTTATATCATTGGTAATCATATGAAACCATTTACTGATGCACAAATTGTGAAAGATTGATTTTTAAATGCATCCAATTTAGAAAAATTCAGTGACACAATTAAAAAATATAAAAAATAATTCAAAAAAGCAAAATAGGAGTTTTAATATTTTGATCAATTTCCACGTTTTAAATTTTATATATTGCCTTGGTCTTAAAGCATTTCTCCCCCCCCCCTCCCTTTCCATTAATCCTCATGTTGCTGCCCGCGTGAAATAGCTAACATATGTATGCAGCCCGGCAGAAAAAAGGTTGAGTACTCCTGCTTTAAACAACTTTTCTGAACACTGGTGGTAGTACATGGCACATGGCGTCCAATCAAGACAATACACGTTCGATTGGTAATAAATAGAAAGAGAATGAACATCTTCTCATCTTGCACTCTACATCAAGGCCTCTACATCATAAGGCCTCATATATCTTTCGGTATGGGATGGAGGAACGCTTAGCGTTCCGTTTCCCAGAGATGTTTCGCTTTGGTTCCGTATCTTGCGCTGCACGTTGGCTGATGTGATGGGGCGATATCTTGCTGGCAAGCGGCTTTAGGCTCCCCCCCCCCCATATATACATATCGAAGGAAGAACAGTGTCACCGGCCGCCGAACATATCCTCGCTTCGTTAGCAGTTTACCTTTGGTTAGGATTCAGGGTAGTATCTTCAATCCTAACCAAAGATGAACTGCTATCGTATGCGATAGCGCCCAAACCATGAATGCTGCATTGTTAGTTCTCTACTAAAGTCCCCTCATTGTACCAGTCACTACATTGGTGCCACACTCATTTACGATGACTTGTTATTGGATAAACAGAAACATGGCTCTTTCGCCTGAGAACATGACCCCGTGCTATTCCGTCACCCTGACACAATTGCAAACGGTATGTACTGTGGGTTCAATCTCAGTCTTCTCGAAGGATGCAGGGAAGTGCAGGCCACTAGGAGTCACCAACTAACGGATAATAACGGCTTTGGTCAGTATGGAAACATGAGTGCAGTACATACTACGAAATGGTGGCAAAAGTATTGCTTGCCGGTAGATACGTCGGTCTACGTGTGCTAACGTCACTAGCCACACTGGTATCTCTCAAACTTGGCACATTTCCTTGTTCCAATCATCTTTAGCCCAGCCGTTGTACCATGGACGCGTCTTGGTGGATGTCAGATGAGTTTTGATGCAGGAAACCACCTTCCCCTTCTCAATTCAATCACCATGCCTTTCATAAAACGTTTGTCTACTAGAACTGCGTCCGATGGCGGGGGACCTAGTATTATCTATTATCGAAACATTTGAAACAAAACAAAAAATTCTGCAGTGATTTTCATATCATAAACAACACTATTTTGCTCTCATTCTACTAGTTGCTTCCCTTATCTTTTCAATGTGTTCCGGAGAGTTGCCATTTTCATATCATTTGCATTACTCGGTAAGGCGCGCGTACCCGGAAATTTGAATATTTTTTTAGCCGTTCATTCTTGGTATTGTCTTTTTAATGTTTTGTAGTGTATATTCGTATTAAATCAAAATCTAGGAAGAGAAAGAAAATAACGAAAATACTATCTAGTTTATTTGGTGAAAAACTTCTCTGATCTGAAAAATGAGCTATTTGCGGAAACTTGATCAGCTGCTTTTTTCGAGTAATTGTCTTATTTCCTGTTCTTCATCAAACTGAATTATTTTACCTGACCCAGCTCGTTTCTTTGCAATGAAGCTACTAAAATCTGAAAAGACCCAAATGCTTCGAGGATTTCTTTTTCTGTGTGCCACACAATTCTCTCCATCCTTTATTTATTTTTTTCCTTTTTTTTTCTAATCATAAATTAATAGTATGCCTCAAAACTTAAGCATTTAACGTAAATAAAATATTACCTTCTATCAATATTCAATTTTTATATCGATCTAAAAATTAAATTTATTTTTTTAATTATTTTACTCAATATTTGTTGCTCCCGAACTCCTCATAAATTATTTAGATTTATTGTGTGACTGATTCAAAGCAAGAGAATATATATCAAGGATTCAGAATAGTGTGCAAGAACTTTCGGAAAGAAAACTGTTAATGCTATTTTCATGTGGAATTCTCCTGTAGATGAAGATAATGTTATATAACAAAATTTATGGATCATTTTTAATCCAGGATATAAATTTTCTGCGTCTTCCATGTATGGCGGATTATTTATCTGTAAGATTTGTGTTTATTTTGACGACTAAATATTTTTATTTTGATCATTCGATCATTTTGTATTGAAATCCGTAACAAAAGTTATACTTTTTAAAGTTTGGAATTAGTGTTTCATGACATCCAACTGTATTTATAATAACTTATCTTACTTTTATTGCAAATTTCATTACATTATAAAATATGTTATATGAAAAAAAGTAAATGTTCGTGATAAAGAAATTTTTAAAAATAATGAAATTTTATGTGCATACACACATACATATAGCTTGAAAATAGCTAGACAATACAGGACTGAGTAGAATAACCATAGGGAAAACAATAGAAAGCTCTTAAGCTTAAGACTAAGATCGCCCCGTTGGAATGGTTGGCTTATTTTGGAGATTGGCATCCTTGCCACTTGACCGAGGTTTAGAATTACAAGGTCCGTTGCAGGTTAGTTACTCATAAGACTAAGATTGCAATGTTCAACAGTATATGTGTATATATACACGTTCAAATAATATTATAGTTAACATAATCACAGTTGTAGTCATTTAAAAGTGAAATGGACAAACCTGTTTTTTGGTACATATGTAAAAATTGCAAAGTACGTATTCATGTAGCAAAAGTTTCCATAATGGGTAAATCAAGCAATTTAACAAAAAGGTATGATCATCGCTTGTTGAGCATGGAAGTGAAACCATTACTGAAAACGCCACTTTCGTGAAGTATCTGCTTTAGGATGTAATGTCTGTATACAATGAGTGAAAAAAACTAATGTAATCTACAGGTCTTGGCATTTTAATTGTTGTGTACCACTAGGTAATTAATGTGCGGTGAGTAACCCTTGGTTAAGACTGATCCGAGAAGCTACTTCGATAAATTTACAGCTCAAACGAAACAATGTACAAGAAAGCTACCGATAATAACTGTGTTCCGTACGTTATTGCGTGTTCATTTCTGTATCCCTGTAGACAAGCTTCCAACGGTATGAATTTGCATTGCAATGCAAATATTGGACCATATAATCGTTGTAAAAGGTTGCTTCTTCAGATGAGTCTCATTTCCTACTACATCCAGTGTTGGATTAAACGACATAGAGACCCCTAGGCATTCAAATTCTCGGGCTCTGTCGGCTGTTTTTGGAGCACTAACAGAAAACAGAGCATGCTCTTGTAGGCCCCTAAAAAGCGCGGGGCCCATAGGCTATTGCCTACTCCGCCTAAAAAGTAATCCTGCACTGACTACGTCAGGTCTATTGTATTGCTTTATTATACATGTGACGATTTGAAGGAAGCATGGATAACTTATCGGGAAACAGTTTCTTATTCTTTCATCAAGACAATTTTAAGACATCTTTACTGCGATGCAAACTAATGCCAACTGTGTTGATTTCGAATTGGATTGCATATTTATTTAAATAACTGCTAAATCATCATTTCTTAGTTTTAGGTTTCGAGTAGAAAGAAAAGCGTAGGAACTGAAGAGGAAATTTTTTCTTAGAAAGTATTAGCTGTTTGACTTTATACTCCAATATGTACGGTGGGAAAATAAATATTAGATGAGAAATGTAGAATTTTGCTTATATAGGCTGTAAATTAATTATCCTTACTTACATATATAGTTTTATCAGTTTGAAAAATACATTTGTTTATCCCTATGTCAGTAGTCGAAAATCCTGTAAAAAAATTCGAGAAGTCAAAGATTCTCATTTGTAAAAAACGATCTGTAATTGAAAAAAGTTTAGTTAGAAGTAAAATTTATATCTTTGTCTTTGAAGGAGAGACTTCAGTGTTACTTTATGACGAAATAAAATTTTGTAAATGCACTTTAAAACAAAAACAAAGTTATTTTAAGATAGTGGCATGTTAATTTTAATTATTCAAAAGAGAAACAAATTGGAATAATAAATAGAACGAAATTTTCAAATCAAATTAACTTTAAAATAAAGTAGGAGGAAGATCTGTGTGAAACACTGATATAAAACAGATAAAAGGAGACTAAAAATTTGTGAGATTTTTAAATGAATCACTTTAGGGCTTTCCCGTATTCCAGCTAAGTGATGGTGATATATTTTTGTCGACAGAAGAAAATGCGAAATAATCCTAAAGCGTAAAAAAGCAGATGTTTTGTGCTTTATAATTATAGTTTACAAACAAGACATTTTTTTTTTTCGAAATTGATAATTGATTGTAAAACTTATTTCTAAAAAATAAAAATAAAAATTGCTTATAGGTGATTTTAAAATTAAATTCTTATTTTTCATTTGGGCATTTACAGTTATCGTCGGCAATTAAATCATTGACATGCCGATTAAAGGTATACCGTAAGAAATATATTTCAAATTTTTCTTTAAATAAATAATGGTTTGTTGTTGGTAGTAAATATATCCTACAAATCAGAGGGAGTTAAAATTCTGAAAATTAGAATCTGGAACATGAAATCTCTTAAATGAATGAGAAAATATGAATGGACCAAATTATGTGCAAGTAATTTCATCATCCCAGGGTTTGTAACTACCACCGTATCAATGATACGGGGCCTCCAAGCTACAAGGCTCCAATATGTGGAAAATTCAGACACTTTTAAATAAGTGTTTTTATTTCTTTCCAAAAGAGCGCCCCCAAGAAATTTTGATACAAGGCCCACTCAGAACTAGCTACGCCAGAGCATCATACCTCCAGCAATTAATAGTGTAAAACGCAACAATGGAATTTTTGAAGAACAGTAGAACCTCTATCTTTCGAACTTTTTCTTGGAATCAAACATATTAAGTATATTGAAAGATGAATCTCTATTTATATATATAATGAATTTTCCACACAATGAACTTTTTTTGAGGATTTGGCGGCTTTGTAAAATAGAGTTCCCACTGTTTAAAATCTGGGAGTTAAATGTATAACATTAAAATAATTACAATATTGTAGAGATAGTCCTCATATTTTAATATGAGCTCAAATAACTTTTTCCGAGCATTATTTTATGTTACATCATGCACCCCCGAAGGCACCCAACTTAAAGATTTCAGACTTTATATATGTATGTATTATGGAGAGTTATTATAATTATGTGTGTGTTATTAGAGTATACTCTGTCAAAAAAGGTGTCTTGTACTGCGAACTGAGTTTTTTTTATTCGCGCTTATTATGAATTTTTTAATGACTGTCCTGATTAAGTGATGTCCCGTTGAGTGAGTTCTGAATTAATGAGGGTTTATTTTAAATAATTTATACTTTTCTGTGACATGGGAAGAAAATGTAAAAAAATTACCAGATAATCACAAACCAATAGAAAGGAAAGGTGAACTGGTTTTTATGAATTTATAAGCAATAAAAGAAATTGGATGGACATTTTCTAAATTATTTATTTTATTCAATTCCTACTATTAGCTCACACTCTCTCTATATTTATTTTTATATATATTTATCTTGTTCAAATTTTCTATCGTTAATAACATTTTTTCTATTCATCCAATCAAGTTAAAATAAATTTTTTAAACTTGTAGTGGATGATACTTGATGTTAATATAGTTTTTTCAAATATTAATTCATTAACTACCAATTAATTAATTAAATTATCGGTTTTCAACGCCAACTTAGGTTTACCTAGATTGTTGTAACAATGCAACTGTTAAAACAACGACAAAAGTTGGCGTCGAAAACCGGTTTTCCAGCGAAACTAGCCAAACCGGGGGTGCATTGTTACAACAATGCAGATAAATCCTGCTCTTTTTTCAATTCCTACAATTATATAGTTCGCTCTCTCCCTACGTAATATATATATATCTTGTTCAAGTTTTCAATCGTTAATAAAATACTTTCTATTCATCCATTCAAAGTAGGAATAGACTTAAAAAAAAAATTTTTATAAAACTTATTTTTTACTTTAAAACCAACTCTGAGCCTCAATAGACAAAAATATGTTAAAAACTGTGCAAAAAGTAATAAAAGGGCGTTAGAAATTTCTTTATGAATATTCTCAATATGTTTGAGGAGAGGAGGGGAGATAAATGGAATTATATTAAAAACAATTTACTTAAAAAGAATACATTAATGTGTGAAAAGCCAGGTGAGAGGGAAGAAATTATTTCTTTTACAGTGTACTTTAGTTGAAGATGAAAAGAATTTTAAAAGTATTAATCACTTTGGAAGAACATCATTTTAACTAATTAAACATTTAATGAAATGCTTTTTCAGAAAATAGTTTCTACTTTAAGCTTCGAATTTAAAAAGAAAATGAAAATGAATTGTTTCGTTCTAGTATTAGTGTTTGCAAATAAGTATTTCACCATATTATTAGATTAACATATCATTGACTGATGAATGTGTCTCTTACAGCTATTGATTGTGTAAAATACATGATAAATGGAAGCAGTTTGATTAAGGTCAGACCGAGTGCTCGCCAGTATCGTCGTTTCTTTAGACTGGAAAATGCCGCTGATGAATATGCTCTAAAATGGATGCCATCCTCCAAAAAATCTTCAAAAGCAAAAAGTATATATATTTCCCCTATATATCTGTTTCAACGATTTGCCTTCTATGAAGCTGGAATACTATCTAATGAATTTAATGCCTTTATCAATGCTAATTAAATATTTTTAAATAATTATAATATTGTTAGAAATTTGTAATGTTTCATTAATGATTTTAAGTAATAAGTTTTATTTCTTATATTTTAGAATTTTTATCTGATTTTTTTCAAAAGTAGATTAACTATGTAAAATATAAATTTATTTTTCAGTTTTAAAATAAAATGAGAATTTTGAAAACTGTATATTTCGAAAGATTTTACTGATTGTTATGGTATATAAAAAAAAAGGAGCTTTGAAGGGCTGTCTTAACTTTTTTTTGGGTGTATTGATATATATTATCATAACTCTTTTTTTTTTTTTGTGAATGAAAAAGAAATTGTATTTTTAATAAATATAATTCTTTCTAAAGTAAAACAATTTTTTAATCATTTCAATTAATTACAAATATTTAAAATGTAATATTAGTAATTGGTTTTTTTTCTGATTTTTTAAATTGAATTTAAATAATTTTAAGTATCTATTTTTAAAATTTTAAGGATTTTTAGGTATTTATGAATTGAAGTGTGTTTTATAAAATATTGTTCAACTAAAATGATGTTAATAAACTTAAAACTTTTAATGCACATTTTGATTTGTTAAATTAATTTCTTTTCGGTAGTTCTAATAAAGTCAATGAAAGAAGTACGGATGGGAAGAACAACTGATGTATTAAGAAGCAAGGAAATTTCATGGACATATTCTGAAGACTGTGCTTTTTCAATCATTTATAATGATAATTTTGAATCACTTGATCTAATAGCATCATCCCCAGATGAAGCAAATATTTGGGTTACCGGTTTGAATCTTCTCATTAATGCTACAAAGTGTAAGAATTGTATTGTCTTATCAATTTTATTTATTTTAATGCTACATTCTTTTTAATGACATGTGTTTTGTGATTAAAGTTGATATATCAGCTCTAGAGTTAAGTTTTAGTTTTATTTTTAAATCCCAAATTAACATTCAATTTTTTTTTAATGTATGAGTTATTTTTATTCCAAAAATGCAACCATTTTATATATTTTTGTTTTCTTTTAGTGTTTTCTTAATTTTTGATATCTTGATGAATCAAACAAATATTTTTGAGTGTTCATTTTTATGTGATTTATAATTATTTCTTACTCACTCCTCTGAAATGCATTAATTATATCATATAAGTATGTTGTTAATAAATATGTTGCATGATTTTGTGTAATACATAGAGAAACATTTATTAAATGCTTTACTATTTAATTTTTTTTTACTTATGAATATTATTATTGCAAATTTAAATTTTGTACCTCAGTCTCTGCTTTGACTTTTTTAAATTGAATTTAAATGTCTAGGTTTTATTTCCATTGAAGTGAAAAAATTGCCAAATTAGACATGTACACACCTACACTTAAATATATAAACTAGTAATATAGAGCAAAAAAAAAAAAAAAGAAAGAATGTTAATGTCATAAGCTAGTTTAACTTAACAGTGAAGTGTGTGTCCTTGGTAGTTAAAATGCTGTGTTCCTTTTTAGATTTGCTTTTTGATTTCTAGGATTTTTATAATTTCTTTGCTTCTTTAGGTTAAGATTTTGTTTGTAATTTGGCTATACTAGAATTGATTTTGTATGTATGTGCCTGATTGACCTTTTCCCTTTGATTACAAAATTTTAAAGATTTTTTTTTATCACAGGTTTTTTGGTTAGTTAAGATTTACTTGTAATATGTATGATGTACTTTTTGTTGTTAAAATATAATCTAATGTTGTGAAATTCTTTTAGCAGCGCCTGATTCTTTAGATGAGACACAAAAAATGAGAGAAAAGTATCCTTTTAAGTGTGATATTTTTTTTACTGTTCTCTAAGATAAACATGAGTTTAATTGTTTTTAAAGTGTGATGCTGTGTTTTAGAAATCTTAACTCAGTAATTTAGATGGTTAACAGATATCTTTGATCAAGCAGATACTGATCAAAAAGGACTTTTAAGTGAATACGATGCCATATCGTTAATGAAGAGAATAAACAGTGCTCTAAGTACAGTTCGTTTACATCAGAAATTCATGGCAAGTTTTGTTATTTCTTAGTTATTTATTGTAGATGATGTACATTGTATGCCTGTTGTGTTTAATTCAATACCTTATCAATTCCTTAAGTGTATTAAGTTTGTCTGATATGAGGAACACTATGTTAAATTGAATAACATCATTTACACAAAATATTATATCAAACATTTGTCGATTAAGATGATCTGCTAAAAAAATTTTGGGATGGCTATTCTATCTTATATATATGGGCTGTGGTGGCCAAGTGGTCTAGGCATCGGATCATGGCTAGCGTGTCATGAGTTTGATCCTAGTACCACTAAAGATCCGCCGTGTAGGGGAGTGATGCACATTAAATCTTTTGAGAGCTCAAACGTCCTCCCATTGGTGTGGTGTGGTAGTTAGGAGAGGGGGTGCCAGCTCAGTTGTCGTCCGCGTCACTTGACCATGGTTCAAAATTACGCAGACTGTCGCCAAAAGCCCTCGTGTTGCTAATCAGTGTGACGTTAATATTCACTTACTCAGTCACTCTATCTCATATGTGTATTTTTTAGTTTTAGAAATGATGTCTTAAGGTTTTCAAATTTGTAGACCAAGAAATGTATATTTTGAATTATAAAACTTGTGTGTGCATTCTTTATTCAAATAAGTTTACATTGTACTCTTTTATTTAGGAATTTGGACATGGCAAACAGGGAGAAGAAAGAGGTAGAATTGATAAAAGTGGTTTTGTAAATATATTCACTGAAACTACTAGGAAAGAGATACATTTTTTATTAATAAGGTATGCTAAATTATTCATAGTATTTCTATAAATTTAATACTATCTTATAAAATTTTGTATAAATTTTTCTAGAATTATAGCATTTTTTAAAAATTTTAGTTTTAAAAGGTTGAAAGTATAGATAACAATACTGCTGCCTCCTTCCCTCTCCCTTCATATAGGGAAAAAATTATTTTCAAATTTAATTTACATTTGATGCATGAAATTAAATATCACTATAAAGTTAAAAATACAAGCAAAACTTGATTTTACAATTTTAAAGGGTGTTAATTTGTAATATTTACATAGTACTGCATTTAATAATTTTATTTTTTATACTGAACTGCATATATTTTATTTCTTTAAACCATTTTTTTTTCGTTTATAAATTAGGCTAAAATATGTTCTTAACCTTTTAAAAATTATATGCATTTTCATACTTATAGTATGTGATTGTATGTATACATATTTATGCACATTTTGGAGTAATTAATTTTAATTAGAATGTATTTTTCGAAAATTATTTTTGTTTGAAACTTGCTATTAATTTCCATTTAAGTTTTCATGTGTGTAATTTTTCAGTAATATTCATGGTTACCAATGTTTCTTTTATTTTAAAAAATACTTTTTTATTGACAAGCAATGGTATTCTTCTGATGTTTACTTTTTTAATATATTGATATAAATAAAATTATAGTATTTAATTACCATATATATTGTACTTTGTCATAAATTTATCTTTCAAAATGTATTTGCCAAATAATAAATATATTAAATATTTTTTTACTCTGACTTTTTTTATTTGGCATTGGTATCATTATAAGTCTGAGTAAAATATCATGAAATAACTTTTAATGTTAAAACTGTTTGATGATTAATATTCCAATTTACTTTGTTGAATTGTAATTCATATTTATTTATGTATAATTCTTAGCTAATAAGTTAAATTTTATATAAGTTTTCTGTTTGATGGTTAATATTCCATTTTTATATATTTGCTTTGTTGAATTGTAATTCATATTTATTTATATATAATTCTTAGCTAATAAATTAAATTTTATGTAGGTTTTCTGGTAAAGATTATATGACAGTAGAAGATTTGCAACTGTTTCTTGAAGGTGAACAAGGAGTAAGTCTATTGTTGAATTGTTCTTGAAACTTTATAGTACTGTTACAGAATAATACAAGCAACAAAAAAAAATCCGTGCTTCCATTTTAAGAAATTAACTACATAGCGTAAAGACCTTCAAAAACAAGAGGAAAAAATTAAATTGACCAAAGTTTGAAAGATTGTTAAATTTTCCTAAATGTTTACTGATTAAGGACAGTTAAATGGGATTATATGCAAGCTTTAAAAATGGATCAACCTTCTCTGGAATAATTATATATATAATCACATGTGTTGTATTTTGCTGATGTTTATTCATTGAAAACTGAAGAACAGAGAGAAGTTTTTCTTGTATGAAAAGTCTAATGATTTTTATAAAGTGTTGTCTTTAATTTCTTTTTCAAATCATGTTTAAAATTCTTTTATTATCAAGCAAAAGATGTTTGTATGTAATAGTTTTTTATTGGGTGATGATCGAGCAAAATCAAAATTCAAGGAAGATTCAATCGATTCCTTCTTTCAAAAAAAAAAAATTCCCATCCTTTAATAATAACTTTTACAGGGGAAAATTCAAAATTGATTATTGCATTTTCAGTTGCTGAATATCCTGTAAAATAATCTAGATAAAATTTTATTTCATTTCCATTAATCTTTACCATCTTGTAGCATACGTATAGCAAAGTTTAGAATAAGAGTTGTTACTTTTATGTTGAAATATGTCTTTGGAATAATATGGAATATTTTTTTACTTGTAATTTCTTAGTACTCCTCTTTTATTTTAGTAAAAATGTAACTCTGTTTTTCTAAGCAATTAACAATATAAAATGCTATTGTTATAGTATAGTGTAGTAATAATGACAATATAATGTAGTTTAGTGATGTTATTATGTAGTATAGTAATGTATTTTATGTCTTAAGAGATATTATATCCTGAAACTCTCATAAGGTACATGTTTTATTGAACATGTTAAATTCATCAAAATGATTACAATTTTCACACTTTACTTCTTAGATGGTAAATATTAATACTGAAGACTGTTTAAAGATCATTGAACAGTATGAACCTTCAGATGAAGCCAAAAAGAATAAACAAATACTCATTGATGGTAATTTTAAAAATGTATTATATGTTGAATTTGTTTCGCTTAACTGCTATAAGTTAATTAATTATTAATTTAATTTTATGTTTGGTAAAGGTTTCACTTTGTTCCTCTTGTCTGAAAGCTGTGATATTTTTGATCCTCATCACTTGACAGTTTGCCAAGATATGACTCATCCTTTCCCTCATTATTTTATATCCACATCTCATAATACGTAAGTAAATTGTAAAGGTTTTAAACTGGATAATTCAAAATACAGTAACATTTTATATATATGATCAGACATGTTATAATAAAATATATTCTCAATTATATAGACGTAATACTCTTAAGTTTTCTCATAAATCTTAATTTTTTTTCTTTTGCATATTCCAACTGTTTTTCAATAAATATTTTAGCATTATTTTTTCTAAGAAAAACATTTGCTAATTTTAAGTAAATGAAAACATTTTAGTTTTTAAATGGTAGTATAAAATTCTGCTCTGAAAGTTGCACCATTAAGTCATTCCTAGGTAGGCTGGTGACATTAAATTGCTATGAATGGAAGAAGATAGGTATTTTGAAATTATCTTTAAATGTACTTCAATGCTGAAATTGTTCATTGTTTGTAACTATTTCAACTTGGAAATGACATGAATTTGAGTACCATTCCTCTGTTTCAAAATTGCTCTTATTTCTCCAAAATTATATTACGATGTTAACCTTTTAATTGCAAGTACTGTTTTAATCCCATTTGTTATTCTGTGAAAAAACTTTTAATTTATACATGTGCGCTTTTAATTTAATTTTTTATATAGATTTTAGATTAGGAAATGAATATTACATTGTAATCATCAAATATCTGTAAAATAAAGCTTAAAAAAATTTTTAAATATATATATATATATTTTTTTTTTTAGTTATCTTTTAGAGGATCAATTAAAAGGACCTTCCAGCATTGAAGGCTATAGTACTGCTTTAAAAATGGGTTGTCGCTGTATAAAAGGTATGTGAACGTTTTTTGCTAAAATTCTTTAAACAATATATTTTGATATGTCCTAAAGTTATTCAAGACTGGTTAAACTATTTTATTTTATTATTCTTGCAATTATTTTAGTGGATTGTTGGGATGGTGTTGATGGTCCAGTGGTATTTCATGGTAATACACTAACATCAAAAATTCCACTTGAAAATGTCTTGGAAACAATTTTGGAATTCGCTTTTGTCACATCTCCGTAAGAAATTTTAAAAGATTTTTATTTTTCAGTTAATTTTTGCACAAATGGTTAAATTATTTTTCTTTTTGATCAAATTTTTTATGAGAGTACAGTGATATTTGTGCCTTTTAATGAATTCCTAAAATGTAAAAGCTTAACATCATGGATTATTTGTTTTTCAAATTTATCTATATCCTAGAATTGAGTATTTCTTTTTTTAATACTACAATTAATAAAAAAATTTTATGTGTATTTCTTAAAAATATGATTAGCGGAAATGAGGTATATTTTGCTGATTAATCTGTTTTCTTATATTATTTTTATTGTATTTTTTTCTGTGACCACTTCTCATAACTTCTATTATTCATTGCAGATCACAAATTACATGTATTTATTTCTTGGAGTTAAAATATTTTTTACTAATTAAATATAAATATTTGTAAAATTAATGTTTGCATTAAATAATATTGTGCATAAAGTTCTGATAAAGATGAAAACTAATATAGTTCTTTTGTGTGTGATTATTTAAAAACTGAATTAAACATGCATTAAAAAGCACACTTTAGATATGAAATGATTAAGTAAATTGATATAACTGGAGTTCTTTAATACAAAGCATTGTTTCCAATATACCCATTGATTTTGTTCCAATTTGATTAATTTAAATATCTACCATAACTGATCAGTGATTGTCATCTATAAAGATATTATTTACTACACACCTTTCTTTTATAAACTTTTAATAAAATTTACTAATAATAATAAATTTATGTCATTTGTAATGATAAGTGATAGCATTTTATTGTTAGAAACTTTATTCTTGTACTTGGCATTGTAATCAAAATTGAGTTTAAAGTATGTTAACATGTAATAATTTTCATTGTTTCAGATATCCTTTGATCATTCATTTAGAAAATCACTGTAACATTGAAAATCAAGAAAAGGTTTCTCTACTCATTACTAAAATATTAGATGATTATTTATATGTTCCAGGCAGAGATGGAAAACAGAAAGTTTCACAAATGACACCAGAACTTTTAAAAGGGAAAATCATCATCAAAGTGAGTTTAGTCTCAACATTGTTTGCAATTGTTTCATTGCACTGTTTTAAAACATTATGTCTCTAACTCGAATTTCTTTGCCGCAACCAGATTGGCTAGGCTCGTCCTGCCACTCCCATCATAACAAATTTTTCTAAGTCAAGAATTTTTCATCCATTTTTAAACTTTAGTTATAAATGCAATTTTTTTCTACACAAATGTAATTTTTATATCATTTTAATGTACAATAGTTGTATTTTTTAATTCAAGTAATATTTTTCTGAAAAGGTAATTTAAAAACATTTATAAAATTATTGAAATGTCATGAAAGGAGATAAAGGTTTGAAAGAACTAAGTGCTCCCACTCAACCCAATTCCAAAACATTTGCATATAAGAATACTTAAGTAAAGTTTTATTTTCATTTTAGACCTACACTTTATATTTAATGAAGGAAGAATAAAAATATCAAAACTATCAATTAATTCTTGCCAAGAATTTCAGTAAGTTTAGAAAAAGTAAATAGATTTAATTGTGACATAAATAAACGTGATTTCAAACTTACAAACTGAATAGAAAATGTTGATAGAATTATTTCTTATGAGTTCTTACTCTGCGAGTTTGTTTGCTGAAATTTCAGTTAAAATTCTGCAAGCTTTAAAAAATAACTTAAAGGCTTAATAAATAACCTTGTGTTATTAAAGAAATTGTTACATAGAAAAACTTTTGTTTTAGAATTATTCTAAAGTCTAAAAAAATTAAAAGAGGAGAAAACATTTAATCCAAATAGTTACTTTATATAATAAGCATGAATTGTCAACTGAAGAATTTTAATTGCAATGAAAAATGCTACCTAAGCACATTACTTGGTTTCAGTAATTTACAGTTATAATAGCATTTTAGATGCTGCAAATATAAGTGTTAATTTAGCTTTTTCACTTTTAATTGAAAATAAGTAAATTTTCAATTAAATAATTCTAATTTAGGGATACTGTGGATATTCACTGTGAAAACCAATGTAGTTTTATAAAGCCATATTAATTCATTTATTGTTAGAGAACAATCCTTCAGGAAACTTCAATTAGATAATACTTAAAAACACATATTTTTTGAAATTGTTCTGTTGTATGTTTGTGTATAGAAGTTCAAAATTCGATTTTTTTTTATTTAAATGACACATGTACTTTTCAATGAAGAAAGTTACTGTATTTTCCTGTATATAATCCACAGCAGCGTATTATCCGCAAAGCCATTTTTTTTAGTGGAAAAATAAAAAACGTTGCATAATCCGCTGCAATTTTTACAGTGAATAATCCTAAATAAATACTGCTGATAATGTGGTGTTAGATAAAAAAAAATACACAGTATGGTTAAAATTATAAATTGTACAGAAAAAAAAAATTTTGTAAAATTCTTTTCTCCATCGGACATTGTTACCACAATTTCTAAACTTTAAATTTTAATATCTGCTAATTCCGACGTCTAGAGGCTGTAATTTATCTTTCAGTCCTGCAGGTATTAGTTGCAGGTGCGGACTTCAGTGCTTTTTCAACATTCTCACTGGCACGTGCTTCATCGAGTCCATAATTAAAAAGCTTTGGGTCACATTTTTCAAAATTAGCTTTGTGTTTTTTTCCTTGATTCATCAACGTTAAACAGTCATGCAGTTTCCTACTTCGGTAGCCTTTTCTATAATGTTTAGTTCAAAATCAGCTGTGTAATTTACACGCTTCTGCTTTAACATGACGATAGATAACGAATATTTTCAGGAAGAAACAGCTCAGGGATCAAACAGAATGCAAAATGTCGTCTGCGACTAGCAACTGTAATATATTTTCTAGGAACCGAATTCGTTCTTGAACGTCATTGGACAAAACTGACTAGCTGAAAAGCATCGGCTAAGTCAAAAAAGCTTTCAGCGCCCCATCTGTTATTTACTTTATAAAACAAAGGGTATTTCTTTGAAAACTTTATTGTATGCGTTTCAGATGGAGAATGTTTTTTATCATATTATCCGTGGCAGCGTTTCATACCCACAAGGAAATTTGAAACTTTTTTAACACATAATCCGTGGATTATATACAGGAAAATGTGGTAACCTAACACACATCCAATCAAATAATAACATTGACATCAGATGATGTATGTAAACAAGATAAAAATGCATGCTTTTGACTTAATAAAATTATAATTTATAATCATGTCTAGAGCAGTTAAGTAATATTTTATTAACGAATTAAAATCTAGTTATAAAAGAAAAGGTCCCTTTGTGATAAAATTTGAATTCAATCTCTAAGCTACCATGTTAATGTTTCAAGATATTCTGCAAATTCCCAATTGCTATTCTACCAGCATTTCACAAGTTTCTGTTAATTGTATTTTTCAATTTCAGTTTTGTATATTTCTGTATTTCTAAAATCGAAGTTGGGGAATGTTTATTATAGGGCAAAAAGATATCTTTGAGTTGTACAGATCCTGTGGGTGATGTTTCAGATGAGGATGAAGATCAAGAAGGAAGTGGCAGTAAAGTAAGATATGAATTCATAGAATTTTTTATTTCCATGTGTTCTTAGTTATGTAGGGTTTATGGTTATGAAGAATGTTTTTTGGTGCTTTGCTAATTCATTTGATGGTTGAACTGTGTTTTTATCATAAACAGCTGTATTTGCATATTTTAAAGGATTTTTTTTATGAAATATAATACTCTAAATCATGGGTGTCAAACTCAAAGGCTAACTTGGGCCAAACAAACAAGGTTTCACTTTAGGTGGGACGAAAAAAAAGTGAATATTCATCGAAATGTAGGTTTATTTATAATAAACTTATAAAAAAGAACAGGAAAAATTTAATGTTTACGTCTTGATACTTGACATCTCTTCTCTGTTACAGTCTTTCGTATTCCAGGAGAAATTTTGTTATTTTATTGTATATTATTGTGAGCTGATATACTGGCCTGGCCGCAAAAAGGTTCGTTGTGGGCCACATGCCTTAGGTCGTGAGTTTGACACCTCTTTTGGTCTAAATTGTATGTTTCTTTTTCATATTTTGCTCTGTTATAATTTTTTCTTGCAAATACTGTCAGTTAAAATTTTGAATATTAAAATGACCTTTTTAGTTATTCTTAAGGTCATGTTTCAAAACTCTGGAGGTTTTTTTTCCGTATTTAAAACTGGCGATTGTTTTTAAATTAAAACTGTAAAATTAAATAATAATTAGCTTTAGATTATTTAATTTAATTTTGTTGTGTTACAGAGTATCTTCAGGAAAATCAAAATGTGCCGATCATTGTCAAATCTTATCTCCTTAACAAGAACAAGATTTTGGGATATTGAGTTGACGGAAGATATCCGTAAGTTATTGAATCAAATATGCTAAATATGGCATCAATTTGTACAAATACGTAAAACCTGTAGATGTTTAATGCACCTGAAAAAGTTACAGAAGATTTTTTATGTGTTGTTCAGTGGATGCTTAGGATAAATGCGTAATATATGACAATCGATATCTGTAAAGAAAAAATATTTTGATTACAATTGACTTTTGAAACATTCAGACATGTAGAAGAAACTTTAAAAATTCAAAATATATTGCACAAAGAAAATTCTAATGGAAGGTATTTAATTTTTAGTTTTTGTTTTTTGATATATAAATTTTTAAGGATACACTTTGGAATAGAAAGCTTTTTTATCAAGTATGCAACTGTATCAAGTATGTATTGTAGGCTGCCACCTTCTGAAACTGCTTTGACACTTCGCATTTGAGTTATTGTGCACACCCCAAACCCTCTTCATTAATATGGCTCTCATATTTTCAAATCAAATGTCACCTAATCAAAAGGGCTTAATATTTCAGAAGCATTTGCAAATCTTGAATGTATGTTACATGTTTTATCTTTTTTAAAAAATAATAAAAAAAGATTCAAACTTTCTGCATTTTTTGAATTACATCTGTTTTTCTTGTTATTTATTTTATGAAAAAAATTGCTACCTTCATAAACTGAGTGGAAACAAATATTAGATTATTTAGCATTCTACCATACCTGTTTGTGACTGTAGTGTCATGGATTTGAATTCTAATGTTATTGAAAAATATAGATGAGCTGATAGTAAATGGTAATGGTTATACATTTACGTGGAACCATAAAGAAAGCTCTATTATCCTCTCAATCAGAATTGGTTGAAAAATTTGTTGAAATTATATAAAAATAAATAGCAGTCCACACTGAGTGCAGTGCAGCAACACTGATAGAAGAGTGAGTGAGAAACCATTCTCTAGTTGATTCAGTTTCGGTTTCATTTTTGAAGGATATTGAAGAAAAAATGACATATCTCCATGATAACAAAGCCTGTTTTTTTGACTGTCTTCTGCTTCTTGATGGAACAGGAAGAGAATGGATGAATTTCTTAATAAAAAGGGTTAATGAGGGAATTATTTTTTCAAGTCCGTTACTCGTTACCTATTAAATAACTGGATAAGGTTATTGGAAGGAAATTTTAAATAACCGCTTAAGAAGAAAGTAAGAAAAGGTAGAGAAGTTTAAAATAAGATCATGAGAGTTGAAGTTACCACTCTAAATGCGTACAAAAGCTTGTAGGGCTGTGGAGGGAAATAATTAGAGTAGAAGTACTGATGTACATTAAAATTTCTCACATTGATATGTGGAGTTTAGAGAATGGATGCCAATTCAAGTGTAGTCCTCATTACAGTTTTCCAATAGTCCTTCTGTTGCTTCAAAGTGCATTGTTTATAAATAATTTAACTATCAAAAATTTAATCTTATGTCTAAAATTATTTTACATTCATAAAATAGCCAAGTATCTAACATATTTATTATTCAATGATCTTCCAGCAAATAATTAAATCTGTAAAGAGCTCAAGCGTCCTCCCATTGGTGTGGTAGTTAAGAGACCACACCACGCCAAGGTTAGAACCAGCTCGGGTGTCGTCCTTTTCACTTGACTGTGGTTCAAAATTACGAGGTCCGTCGCCAAGAGCCCTCAAGTAGCTGACGAGTGCAACATAAATATTCACTCACACCGTCAAATAATTATAGTTTTAGGAAATCTTAACATAAGACTTTTTAAAAAATTATGTTAATTAATTTATTAGTTAATAAACTTTTAATTAAAATATTTATCCATAATTGTGTGTGGTTTCAAAAAATTATATAAATTTGGGGATGAGGGGGGAATTTGTGTAATTATATTTTTAAAAAAAACATGATTTAGTGTAAAAATCCATCTAAAAAGGAGGACTTCTTTGTTTGCATATAATCCTTTAAAAATCTGTGAATTTTTTTTAATATGTGACTGAAAATGTTAGTATTAAATTAAATATCTGTAGCTATTATGTTTGTTTATAAAATATCAAACAAATCTAATGCCAAACTACTTTAAATTGTAAATTTTTACTGTATTGTTCTCTCCCCCCCCCCTTCCTTTTCCATGTTGTAAAAAATGCATTGTTACTTTTTAAATTTTGATAATATTGCATTAAATTTATTTTTTATAGAAAAACTGTCGGATGTATCATCATTTTCTGAAGGAATGGCTTCCAAATTAGCTCAGTTCTCACCTGAAGATATGGTAAATCATAATAAAAGATATTTGACTCATGTTTTTCCTAACAGCAACCGCATTGATAGCAGCAATTATAATCCTTTAGAATACTGGTGTCTTGGATGTCAATTAGGTAACCATCCAAATTTATTTTTCTAAAACTGATTTTTGTGTAATTATTTCATTCTATCTTTGAATAATCAGAAAACTAATAAAAATAGTGGGTATATGTATTTTAATATAGTTTTTTTTTACTATCAAACATGATGATTTTTTTTACTTTCATTTCATTTTATTTATTTAAAATTTTAATGTTGTAGCAAAGTCTTCATTGTGTCAGATGAATATATATATATATATATGTTACTCAAATATTTCTTAGTGATTTTTAACCTAAAAAGTTCAGAATGTGATAGTAACAGATCCACAACTACTTTTAATTGAATTACTCAAAGTTAGTTATTATTTTTTAAATTAAAAATTATAATGAATTGCTATGAATTTGATACTGTATTTACTTGAATCTAAGCTACACTCTTTCTCCGATGTTAATGTTACTGAAAATCGGGTATGACTTAGAATTGAAGTAAAAAGAAATTCGTTGGATGGGTTATTCAGAGCAATTGCAGGTTCTTGTATGTATTTAAAAGTATAATACTATCAAAATAGTTAATTAATCATTTCTTATTAGTTCTCGTTTTAAAATTATTTTAATTTCGTAAAAATGGATATCAATAAACCATTTTACTCTATTTTTTATTTTTCACAAAATCTTGTTGAGAAATAAGGGTGCAGCTTAGAATCGATGGTAGCTTAGATTTGAATAAATACGGTTTCTTAAATATTGAATTCATTATTAACATTTGAAAATTCTAAAAAAATCTTTTTCTTATATGAATAATGTAAATGTTCAAATAATTTATTTCCTCTCTTTAGTTGCAATGAATTATCAGACTGCTGGACTTATGATGGATTTATATCAAGGTTGGTTTCAACAAAATGGAAACTGTGGATATACTCTAAAACCATCATTTCTAAGGGACCACTTATGTTTGTATTCAGGTGGCTGTGCTAAGGATCCCCTTCCTGGTGTTGAACCAACTATTCTAAATCTTAAGGTATATTTTACATTTAAAAATGTATAAGTAAAAATTAATGGAAAGTTTTGAATTACTTATGTGTACAATTCATAAATACAAAAAAACACACAAATTAACTATATTTTGAAGTGTAGCTACCCTTATACATTATTATATTCAACTTTTGATTTGTTGACATTTGCTGTACTAGATATCTTATATTTAACCCCTTAATGATCGATTAATTTTGAAGAAAACCGTCCTAAAAGTGCCTATTTCTTTTATTCAAGAAAATTATATAAAACTAAGTACATGTTCAATATATGTATTCATTTTTAATTTTTGGATTAATTTTTAGCTTGAAATACGAAGTTTAAATTTTTAAGTAAAGCAAACATTTAGGGTAATAATCACTGAATGTTGGCTTTCCAACAAAAAGGAAAAATTTTTAAAAAACATGTGTTTTAAACATTAAATGAATTTTATTACACTTTTACATATTATAAATAAACATTAGTAATTTTTTGTGAGATAAGTTTCAAAACACGAGATGCAAAGGCCAAAATCATAAACTGGACAGTAGTACCGAGTTTACTTTCTGCATCTCTTATTGCTTTCATCTCTTTTGGAACTTTGCATTCTCTTGATGGTTGCCACTTCTTATCAGTTGGGGGTATCTTTCTAATAAAATGTCTTTTAATAAAACGGTTGGGGTTATTCTCCAAATTCAGCCGGCCTCTTTTAGCAGTGGTTTCTGATATAGAATACTTTTCAATAAGTTCATCTACTAAAGATAAACGAATATCAAATGTGATTTTTTGCCTAAAATAGTTTGATCTAACAAATAAAAAAATATTTTCTTATAGTACTTCTTACCTTGTTTTCGAGCAATTCAGTAATCTCTAATATATTGGTCTATAATGTCTACTGCTCCAATATTTTTATTGTAGTCAGTGACAAAAAAGTAATAAAAGTACAGTCCAATTTACTTGCTGACTATCTGTATAATGTATACAATATTAAAAAAATATATTTATTTGTTATCAGTTTTTTTCCCAGAATTTTTACCCACATGTTTTTACGAAGAGCGCAACTGAGTACTTGACTTAAAATTAAAAAACCGTATCACTAATATATATGTTTGTTGTATTGACATTTAGTTTAAAAATAAATAAATAATAATCGCTAAACACGTTAAAAATAATCTGGTGCTGCCATCTGGTGTATAGATTAAGAAAAAAAATATTCTGGGCTTAAGAAATAGATTGTTTCAAGCTTTTATGGCAAGTTACTTTTCAACACTCCAGCCCGGAAATATCACGGGCACGAGGAATAGAGAGGGAAATTTCACCCCGTGAATTTGATGGGAGTGAGAGACAAGGGGTTAAAAGAGATTGGAGGAAAAGCTTTGCATAGTAATTAAATAAATGGTATATAATAACAAAATTGTTAAATTTATGAGTGCACATAATTTCAATTTAATTGCAAAATATATGTAATTTTATGGGTATTTATATTCAATATTATAGTATTTTTTATCATCCAACCTCAGATATATATTTTTGAAGTGAAACTTCTTTGTAGGCATGAGTGAATGGGAAATTTACCCAGTTTTGCATAACAGTGAAAAAGCGAACGGAAGTAGTGATTCCCCCCCCCCCATCCCCCGAAAAGTCGCCATGGTGAGGAGATAGCGAGCGGGAGGAAAAGGGAGCGAGGGGGGGTACACCACATGACTTGCATCATATCCGTGAAAAAGTTGTACAATTGCTAAGGGGGAATTGTGCATCAAAAGTATATCTTGCTACTATGAACCAAAGGTGCTTAGGTATTGGTGACATTAAGTGGGTACCCTTGCTACTCTCATAAGGAACTTGCATGGCGTATTTTCATAGTTGTTATGTAATAAAAACGTGTCATTTTCAACGAATAAACGCACCCAAAATATTACCATTATATGGCTCTTCCCATTACAGGAGTGTCTGGGGCATTGTGTATATGTCACTAACATTCATGCCAGAATCGCTACGGATAGCGTCTTGTAAACAAACACAGTGACTTCTGTTAGTGATGCATTAAGATGTTATTATTAATTATTTTATTATTATTAGATTATTATTATTAATTTTTATTTCCATTGAATCAAAATAAATTCTGGTCAGATTGCTTAGAACAAATGCAAAAAGACTTTCGTGAAAGAAAAAAAAGCAAAACTAGCAGCAATTCCTGGTGAAAGTCTATATATCACCAGGTAGTTCTGTCACAGCTTTTATCATATTTATCCATAAAGTTTTAGTTCTGTACACATCAGAGGCTGCTGCAATCGTTGGGTCCGATGATGTTAACTGGATTATCTTAACTGGAGACTTTAATGTTAATTTTGCTTCAGAAGAAGCAAAGCCACTCATTGAATTCTTGAAACGGACATTGAATTTGACAATGAATACTGATTCTAGAGAAGGAAAAACAATATGCAGAACCACAATTGATGCAGTTTTCTCACATTTTCTTGATTGACCACAATCGAGGATTTTTATATCCTACTTTAGTTACCACACACCTAGTGTGTCTTTTTTAGAAAATGGTGATGCAGAAAATTGAATAAAAATATTTTCATACAATAAATGAAGTTCGAATTTTATTTGATTAAAGTTACCTCAGCAGTTTAATATAATTAGATCTATTCCTGCATTTACGGCCAACGTCGCCAAAGAAGTTTCACTTCTATCGCATGGCTTTCCACATTCTTTTTTTTTTTAATGTTTGCTTTTTTTGTTCTTCCCTATACTTTTTTTTTTAAAAAAATTCATAATTTTATCAAGGTTTGCCTTTTGGGAAAAATATATAAATATGTGTGTGAATGATGATTCTGGACATTCACGTTTTTCTGTGAACTTTGAGGATTTGATTTCATTGTTTAACTAATAAAAGTGAACTATTTCTTAATGCACGTTATAAATAGATTAATGATCTTTTTATTTCATATGCTGCATTATGTGATATTTTATTATAGAGGTTTTAACATTATTGCCATCAATACTGTATTACAAAAGATGTTCTTTTTTAGAAAATCAAGTAGGGCAAAAAATATATTTCTGGCTTCTTGGCACTTTTCAGTTTTGTAATTTATTTATTAAAATTTTTTTTAAAAAAATTAGATATAACTCATTAAAGTGTATTAAAAATAATATTAAATAAAAGGTATTAAAACTATATTGTTAACTTGCATATCTGTATGCAAATAGACTCATGAATTTTTAAAGCTATTTATTTTGTTTTATCCATGTAAAATGGTAATTAATCTATTTGAACAAAAAAGTAAATGTTTTGATGCATATATTTTTCAATTCCAACCTAGAATCGATCTGTGATGGCATTTCTTCCTATTAAATCATAAGTATTTTATCCATTTGCTAGTGAATTGCTTTAATTGAATAAAGATATTTATCTTCATTTATGCTAATTTTCAGAATTTGATTTAAATAATATAACAATCTATAAATGTTTTTGTAAGAAAATTCAATATTCTTTGCCTATGATTGCCTTTGATTGTTAACTAATACTTTTGTTCTTCATATTTCTTGTGGTTTCTCTCTTTCCTTTCCTAATCTTAGAATATGCAATTATTTATTTATTTGTATGTATGTTTTTTAATTTAAAAATATATGTTTAATTTAATTTTTATTTACTTCTGCATATTTCAAATCTCAGTATATTTTATTTTTAAAAAGGAATTTTTTACACTGTGCATGTTACTTACTGCTCATCATAATATTTATTGTATCTTCTCTCCATATTTCGGAAAATTACTTCCTTCAATACAAAATAATACCAGCAGAAAAAAGAAAAGAAATAGAAATTGTCTTTTAAAATATATCAAAAACAGCAGTTATCTTTTTTATTGTAATTTCTTTCTTTCCATGATTTATTTTACTTGTGCAACATATTTAAAAATTGCTATTTAGATTTTTTTTTATTAAAAATAAACTAATATTACTCTAGATAATTAGTGCTCAACAATTGCCTCAACCTAAAGGAGCCTCTGCAAAGGCTAGCTCAATAGATCCTTATATTGTTATCCAGATATATGGAATGGGCATAGATTGTGCTGAAGCTCGTACAAGAACTCATGAAGGTTATATAGTTATTCTTAAATATTTGAATATTAATTTGTTTATTTATGAACTGTTACTAAATTTGCTTTTTTATATTAACTGTTTTTAGGACATTCTCCCATATTTGATGAGAGTTTTGAATTTACTGTTACTGTACCTGAGCTTGCAATGCTGAGGATAGCTGTATTGGATGATGAATTTATTGGTGATGACTTTATTGGTCAATATACTATTCCTCTTACTTGCCTACGCAGAGGTAAATATGATGTTTGCTCATTAATTGTATTTGAAGAGGTATCATAAGGTTTTAGTAACTATTAAAAATAATTGAAATAGAAAAAAAATTGTAATTCTTTAGACTCTTTTCTAGATATTCAACATTATACATTTCTCCAAGATTTTCCTTGATCTTTGGAAAGCAATCATTGTAGAGCTTATCAGATTGTGCAGAAAACCATTGTTCCACCACTTGAATGATGTCATTTATGTTGTCAAATTTTCTATCCGGTTTTCTATCCTGCTTTGATTCCACAACTGCACCTCAAACAAATTTAGCAGTCGCATTGTCACCAAGATGACGGACACCATTGGAGATCAGACTGTGTTATTTGTTGATCATCGCATCCTATAATTTACTCAGCAGTGTGTAGTAACATGCACTTGTGATGGTCTGACTCTTCTTCAAGTATTCTGTTAAAATTTCACTGCAGTCCCAAAAAACAGACAATGTGAGCCTACTTGCAAACTTTTGCTCCTTATCCTTCTTGAGAAGTGAGTCACTATCCTTTTCCTTCAAGCTCCTCTATTTGGTCTCTGGATTATATTGATAAATCTAAGATTCATTCTTAGTTACCAGACAACACAAAATTCCTCTTTATTTTACTCCAAAACATGTGTCTCCCTTGACAGACTGTGCTGCGTTTCTTCTGAAAAAGTCAATATTCATGGGAACCCAGTGTGCTGACACCTTTGATATGTGCAGTTCTTCAGAAATAATTTTCCACACATTCCAATAACTAAAATTAGTTTAATTCATGATTATTTGGATAGTTGCTCTGTGGTCTAATAAAATAAAATGACACTTTCTACATTGTAGCAGCTCATGAGGAATGGCCTTTCACTTTTTAGATTGTCTGTGAGAGATATGCTGTCAATTTTAAAATTCCTTTTCAACCTCATAACATTGTCATTCAATACACTATCATTTCCATAAACAACCATCATTTCATCATAGCTTTGGTGGGCACAATAATCTTTCAAATGAAGGAACATTATCATAGTTTAAGCCTTCACATTGTAGCCAAATTACGGTTTCTTGAGGCTAAACGTTTGCTGTAATGCTAACATGTTCATATGTAATGATCAGTTAATATACAGATTGAATTTAAAGATTAAGCATTCTTGGTAGCTAATCATTGTTATGTGTCCCATTCATATCACTTTCATGACTGAAAGTTTTCTTTTAAAATAGTTTAACTTTAGAAATATTTCAAAATAAGTTCTCAATACATATAGATTGTATTATTTATAATATTTTTATTGATATCATGAATGCTTGTCTGTATATTTCAGTATTTTTTTCACTGTTATGAACATATTACTTTTAAATAACACATACTTATGTATATCAATATTTATCCTTATTTATTTTAATTTACTTGTTATCTTGAATTTTTCCAATTTATAAAAATTCAACAGGGTTTTTTTTTGTTTTTTTTTTTTTGTATAATTTTGTTTTAAATATTTGATAAATTGTTTTTTTATGAAGAAATAAATATACATAAATGTGTGTAACATTTTATTTCATATTTTTCTTCACCTTATTTAATATCTTTTTCATTTTAAGGTGGGTTTAATCTAATTCATTGAAATAATAAAAGAAAATTATCACATTCAAATGGAATAAATTTGATTTAGTAAAGTAATTTTTATTTCTTACTTTATTACTAATATTGTTAATTTTTTGTACCCATTTTTAAGTAAAAGAGCTATTTTAGATTGATGTGTGTGTCCCCATATTTAGCAATTTATAAATTGTCTTTGTTATACAATCTTACTAGTATTAAAACAAATGCTGTAATTTAATGTATAATTTTTTTAAATCACAGTACAAGTGTTTATTTTGTTGAATGCAAACTTTATATAATATAATTTCTGTAATGCACACAGTTCTGGAGTGTGTATATTATCCTGTTCTTCAAGATTTACTGTATAGCTATTACTTATATTTATTTTTGCTTTAGTTTTAATTTGTTAAATTTAGTCATATTTTCAAAATACTGAATCTTTAAAGTTTAATAGATTTTTAAACTTAATTAAGATATTTAACTATCAATTTTCCTAATTGTCTATAAAGAAGAGCATTTCTAATTGTTAGTTCTTAGATTATCATAAAGTATTGTAATTAACTGGATAAATTAAGTTTTTCATTTTCTTCCATTTAAGGCTATCGGCATTTGCGGTTATTATCAAATAACGGTGATCCTTTGTACAACACTACACTTTTTGTGTACGTCAATATGACAACAAGATCAGAAAAACAAGTAAGCGATAAAAAGTATATTTAATGTAATATATTTTATGTACGTAAATTAGATTGAGCTGGTGCCAGCACTTATGCCCAATAATATAGTTTAAATATTTCCATGATTTTTTTTCACATTCTTAATACCTTTATTTACGTATGTCAGTATATTTTTGTCCTACTTTTCAAAGTAATAACAAAAAAATATTTTATTGATTTGTTGGTATTTCTGGGGGAAAAAATAACTTTTAAAAAAAATACTTTCATAACAAAGGCCTAAAATTAATTTTGAAGTCAGTTTATTATAATTTATTCTTTTAATTTGTTTGAAAAACTTTTCAATGTTTTCATTTTGTGAATTCCCATTATGAATGTTTTTGCAAAGAATGTAATTGTTTAATGAAATCGATTGATGTATTTTAATCAATATCTTGAGTAAATGTGATATAAGTAGCATTTTTTAAAAACCCTTTTATTCAGAGATCAAAAAGGAGGAAGGCATGGCTAAACATGAAATCCATTGGAATTAAGCAAGCAGATGATGTTTTTAAGGTAACTAAGTACCACATATTTCAATTTATTTGCCATTTTTAATAAATGTATATTTGCCACTTTTGAAATACAAAATTGTAATATTATTTTTTATAGGGAAAGTGTTGTTAGTGTATACTTTTACTAATCAATGTAAATTTTTTACTCTTTTTTGATAGAATGCTGCTAATCACCTTGCTGAAGCCCATAAAATGAGAGTTGATGAAGAGCAAGCAATGTTGGATTTGTGTAAAGAATGTGGTTTACCAGATCATGCTAATATTGTCCAATGTGTGAGAATATTATCATTACGTATGGCCAGCTGTCCTGGTCTTTCTTCGTGGGAAATAGAAAATATTAATAGTGTAAGTGGTCTTAGTCTAATAAAATGGAAAATTATATTAACTTTATTTATGAGCATATACTGAAATAAGGATATGTATCTCTTCTTGATAACAAATTAAAGTATGGATTATAAATAAGGAACTATAATATTCTATGTTTAACTTATAAAATATAATGGTATTTAAGTATTTATATTAAAAATATGATCCCCTTCCCCCATATTTTAAAACTTTTAATCGTGTAATGGAAAATAGCTGTTTGAAAATACCTATGTTCCAAAAAGATTTCTTTGGTTTTGCACCTTTTATTTTTAGTTGTAAGATTACTTTGCAAAATAATATAAATCAAGGATGTGTTTCATCACTATATACTTTCAAGTGTTGGGCACATTGACAAAATGAATATATTGTTATGTAAATCAGGGTTTGTGAATTTTATGCTATCAAAGAGCAAAACAGTTCTTCAGGAACATTAACTACTAACAGTCGAAAAATAATCCTTGAAATACAGGATACACTAAACAAAATTTACCAAATAAATCCCTAAGGTCTTTACACCTTTTACATCACTCAGACACAATTATCAGTGACTAAAATACAAGTACATTAAAGATTATTCTCAAGCACTCGCTCATCCTACTCAACAACGGAAGTAATAACTAATTGCTGATCAACTCTTCATGGTCAAATCAATACTACTCTTCAATGGTCAAAACAAGACTAACTCAGTTTTGGTGAGCCACTCCCTATTTATAGGCCTCACGGATCTTTTGAGAAAAAAATCTGCTATTAGTGATATTAGTAGATTTTTCCAGAAGCATCCATATGGTTGCCAAAAATAATGTCAACTTGGCTCTGTCACCAAAACTTTGCCAAATTTTCATTGAATTGCCATATGATGTAAAGAACACCATTGCTTGCGATTATTACAATTTTAACCTATAATAAATAGAACAGAAAGTAATATAAACATATTACACATCCAGATATAAATTATTTACACTATTTTAAACATTCATTACACAAAGTTCGTAACAACTTACATAATGAAAATCTTTTTTGTATTTGAAATCATATCAACTAAGTTCTTACTGTAACTGACAATTCTGTCAAATTAATGTTTGTACACCCGCTAAAGGCAGGTTGTAAAGCATTCTGATGCATATTAAATTTTTAAGGATTCAGAGTCCTCATGTTTATGTGGAAGTTGGAAGAGTTAGGAATAGCTCAAGTGTTATCTTTGTCACTTGACCATGGTTCAAAATTAAAAGATCTACTGCCAGTAACCCTGCCATTACTCTAAGTTCAACTAATCAATTAACAATTAAGTTATATTATTTATTCTAATGGTTTTTGTGTGTGTTTAGCATATATCAAATTTTACAAGTTTCCACGTAATTTGTTATCACTTACTTTTATATCTTAATTTTCTTTTAAAATTTGAATTATATTGCAGAAAAATAATGATTTGTTGTGATTAAATATTTTTAAATCATTAAAAATTAATAATAAAACAATATTTTGTTTGCATCAATGATATTAGATTACATAAACTTGCTCGCTGTAAAAAATCAAATATTTTCTGAAATATTTATTTTATTTTAAATTTAAGATATTTGTCACCCTCTATAAAGAACTGAATCATGGGAATATCATGTTTTCCATATAATAGGTATACCATTAATTTATAATTATTTTCAGTGTTGAAAATAAATTTAAAGTTTGTTGTGCTAAATTGCTTAATTTGTGCTTTTTATTCTTGCTATCTTTCAAAATAATAGGTTTGAGTGTTTTATTTTAAATCCATTGTAAATGGGAGAATCTTTTAATACTTTTAATGAATTAATATTAAAGGTTTTTATACTTAACCTAATACACATTACATAAAATACATTTGAGGTATGATATAAAAAGATATTAGTGAATTAATTCAGTGAGTTAATTTATGTCACACATTGTGACCGATTTTATATGTGCTAGCAAAGTACTTACATCATATAAAGGTAATATTTTTCTTTTATTATATTATATTTTTAGTTACTAATTAGGGATCACTTTTATTGAGAATAATTTTTTGAACATGAGTTATAAACAATTTTACTTTCATTCATAGCAACCAGTTGTGCGAGTTTGTGGTGAGCTTACTCCATGTTTGTGTAAAGCTGTCTCCTTGTTAGAAAAGGTAATAAACAAAATTAAATATTTTGCATTATAAAATAAGTGTAAGTTGTGGATGCTTTCTCCAAGAAACTGAGCACAAATATTCAGAAAATTGAAAATGGGATATATTGAATTCTTTGAAATAGTTTTTTTCCTTGTGTTTTTATTATTATTGCTTTATATTATTCTTAGTAGCTTAGATTCTCTTGATTTTTTTTTAACTTTCTAACATCTTGTTATCAATTCCATGATTCTACCTACTGAACCTTTCCGAATGCTAAGATATTTTCTATTTACACTATTTTTATATAACTGGATAAATGATGGATAAAAAAAATCAGACCATTTAAGAATAATTCATTAATACATAACAATCAAATGCTTTAAAACTGTACACAATTAAACAACTACTTTGATAGAATACAATTTCTGTATTAAACAAACCATACACACCTCTTTTAAGGCTGTCTTTGCTTAATGTTAAAGAATATAATTGAATTTTTGAAATATTTTTTCAGATATGCGAGTACTCCAACAGTAATATTAATTTCTGGCTTTATTATCCTATAGCCGGGGTGGGCATTAAGTCGATCGCGATCAGCCAGTGGACCACTAAGATATTTTGGGGTGACCGCTTGAAGATTAGCAGTTAGTAATTATATACCAAAATATTCAAGATTGTCTGACAGTATGCAGACACTATAACTAAGACAGTATGTAGATACAGGCTATATCTAAGAGAATTAACTTTTGATATAATGTTTTGTTTTTTAATATATTTTGAATTGTTTGATAATAAATGCATCACATTTGGTATAATTATATTTGTGGCTATTATTATTATATTTTTATCTTACGTTTTGCTTTAAATGTGATTTTAAAAATGTGAAATTTTAGTGTGTTATATAGGTAAGTTTATATAATGTATTTATTATTAAGCTATAATGAAATATTGTAGACCTTTTTCTTATCTCACCAATCCTACGCCACTGGGTAGACCGCAGCACCTTGAAAAAAATTAGAAGTAGCCCGTACCCTGGAAAAGTGTGCCCACCCCGTCCTATAGCAAACAACCTATTTTGTCATGCTACTCATTTTTATCCAAGCTAATCCATTTTTTCTGGTATAAAATGTGTTTTACGCTTGTTCTCCTATACTGTAATGCTAAATGAGCTATTCTTTTATGAGCTAAAATGAAAAAAAAATTTATTTGTGAGATAGTTTGAAGTATGAAGAATACACACTGTATAAAAATAGATGTGTGAATTACAATGCTACAAATTTTAATGAAAATCAAGATATTTTTCTGTCTGAAAATGTGCTTTGTGCTTAATTCAGGCTCTCATAGATTTGGGAAAGGCAACCCTTAAATGCAATTGTAATTTGAAGTAACAATGCAAATTTTAATTTTGAATGCATTGTATCATTTGTATTGTTTCACTTACGGAGATCATTTAAAAAATCAGAATAATTTTTTTTAAATTTTAATATACTTAAAATTTACGTACTTGAATGTACTAAAAAAATTTTACTTTTTTTTTTCAATAATTTTTTTAAAAAGTCAAAATTTTCCTTTAAATGTTCAATTTAATAAAAATACCATTTTTTAAATAGATTATTTTTTATTAGCTGTAATCTTTTCTTATTTGTTTATATCAAGAAACTATTATTTGAGACAGATGAGTTATTTTAAATCTCATTGATAGAATGTACTAAAGCATTTTTTTTTTTAAATAACTTATACATGTATGATATAAGAACATAAAATTATATATATATTTTGTTTATAAATACATTTTGTACTGTAAGTAATTGAATTAATTTCATTCTTAGGATAGTTATTTTTTGTGAAATTTGGACTGGTTAAAAGATAACTCAGTGCTTCTAGACCTGTATAACATTTAACAGTTTTGATAAAATTCTTAATGTCTTCCTATTCCGTAAAATCCATTTTCTGTGAAATTTCTTTTTTTTTTTTCAGGTTCTGGTGGAATATAATTACATTAAAAGAAATGCTCATGATATTCTCAAAATAGTATGTATTTTTTTTTTCTCAATACATTTTCAAAAGTAAAAATTGAAAGAATTACTGATTTTTTATCATTGGTTAGCTCACAGATTTATGTAAGACTGGAGAAGCCACTTGGTGTGAAATGATGCAAAACACTTCTAGTCTTGGATTAAAAGGAAGAAAAGTGGAAAAGGTTTGTACTATTTTTTTAATATTAAAAATTTTTCCTTTGAATTTACTTTTGAATATCAAAATAAATTGTATTACAACTAGGCTTTAATAAACTTGAATTTCCTTCTTTAATTTTCATTTTTTTTAATAAATAATTTGTGAGTGTGAAGGTATCTTAGTATTATGTATCTCTTTTTAGGAAATTTTTAAAAATATTTAAATATTGTCCTTATTTTCATAAATATGTTTTGTTTATGATTGCATTTTTTTTTAACTGCAAAACATTTTTTATTTTCTCATTTTGATATCATGTTTCATTATTTATCTCGTGATTAGGATGATGCGTTGTTTATTCCTGGGATGATATTCACAATATTTAGATTTTTTTTTTAAAGAATAAAATTTAGGCTTCACACAAATAATTTAAGTATTTCAGTGTCTTTTAGATTAAATTTGCTCATTATAAATTATCTTTTCAAAAATATTAAAAATTTATTTTAATGCTAACATTTATTGTAGCTGATCATTTTAATGGCACTGATTGTTCCTTATGATATACAATGATTTGATATTGATTGTATTCGAAATTGAGAAGTATTTTTGTTTTTAACAACTTTAGATAAAGTAACCTATTATCCTTTTTATTGCATTTAAATAAAAATCTTTTAAATATCCACTAATTTCATTTGTTTTATTTATTTTATTTTTTCTTCTAATTTGTCAATGTATCATGAACTATGTTTCTTTATTCTTTTAAATATAAAAAAAAGTAATATTATATTACGAGGGTGGCCAACCCACAGCACCCGTGCCACAGTGGAGTTGTAACAGTGGCACGCGAAAACATAATGAAACATTAAAACTTATGAAAAGATTATAATGAATAATCATTTTTTACAATTTTATTGAAATGGGATTGTCTTGGACAAAAACCTCAAAATTTGGATTCAAATATGCTTGTGAATAAATTTTTTCAGTTATGAACATAATAATATAAATTTAACTCAAAACAAGCTGATATGCACCTAAAAGAGCCTAATTTTGTATGCGTCTTCAAGAAGTAATCCTAATATAGATGACTTGGTAAAAAAAGTAGAAATTTAAAAGCTGCATTACGTACTGAGTATTTAATTTATTATTTAGAATTAATGATTCAAGTTACTAATTTTTACTTTATACTTAACTGAACTAATTGAACATTTAAAAACTTTGTTAACAATAAAACCAAAAAGTTTGTATTTTTTTTTATTATATTATTTTTAAATTTCGACTACATAGACTTGCATTCAAGACTGGACTATTTGTGTGTAAAAATCTCGTAATAGCCAATAAGTAGCATTTTTTCACTTTTCATATTGTGTTTGTTGGAAGTGGCATGTATGATTTTTCTATCTAGTATGCATAATTTTTTTTTATTGAATAGTGGCATGCATATTTTTTTATCCAATAGTTGCATTCTCAGAAAAATTGGCCACCCCTGTTATATTACTTAGATACTTATTTCTTATTGTTGCATACTTTTCTTATACTTCTAATTTTCATCAGTTTTTTTTTTAGTACTTTAATTTTATCTAAAGATTGTGCATTTCAACATTTAATGTTTTTGGATGCTAAGTAAAATTTCTAGTAATTTTTTTTTTATAAATGACTTTAAAAATATATATATATTTGAATCAAACAATACTTCTCTTTTTAGGTTGTTGAAAGTTTTCTTTGGAATATGACTATGCTTGCTACTCAAACTGATTTATTAAAATCAGTATATGAACAAAGCTCTACTGCAATTAATCAGGTAATCTCTTCTTACTATTTTCTTTATCTGTAATTGTTCATATTAAGATTATTAATGATCTAGTTATTCCTGATTTGTTTCATATTGTGCCTTACAAAGCTGTTAAACCCCACATAGTTGTATCATTCATTACTTGAAACAAATCTTAAAATATTATTATTATTTACAAGTTATTTTACCTTACAAATATTTTTATTTTTTATGAACAATTTATTTTGTGCTAGATGATAGATAATTTTATTACAGGGAGTTCAAGTGTTCTGTCTCTCTATATCTAACTTCATTACTTTGTTTTATTATTAACATAAGTTTTTTTAAGATACTTAAGTGGATTTTTGCTCTTTCTGCTTACAGAGTTTGATAACTCTAAATACAATTTAGCTCTACATCCCAATAGTTTCTCTTTGACACAGATAACTATAATATATATTCTAAAACATATTTTGTAAAATATAAATACAAGAAAACTAATAAATATGTAATATGCATACTATAAATTCTGTATTTCAAAGTTATTTTTCATGTTTAGAGATGAAATATAATTCAGATAAGAGATATAAACATTTTTTGGAATTCTTGACTAAATTGATTAACTTATCAACTTATCTCATTTTGATTACTGACTTCTTAATTTTTAAGAAATATACTAAGCAAAAACATGGTATATTCTTAAAAATTAAAAAAGCATAGAAAAATTTAGAATAATTTTTTTTGGCATTTGTTTATCTTACAGCTTAGTAATCTAATGCCTGTGTTCTGCAAGTTATTCCAAAAAGAAAGAGAGAGTATCACTGCCAATGTGTCCAATGCTGCGGTAACTCCAGTTTTAACTAACCAAATAAATCTACTGCCTTCAGAACCTCTGCCTGTAACACCTACTTCTCCAGGAGATGGCAGATTACGTGGTATTCTTAAAAAAACAAGTACATCCTCTACAGTTCAACCCCTTGGAAATCAGACAGATAATGGTGGATCAACTGTTTTCTTTCCAGGAAATACAACTGAAAATACCAATAGGTAGCATTAACTATTAACAGTAACATTTGTTTACTTCCAAACAACTGAGAATATGTAGCCAGTGCAGTCATTAAAAGAAGGCAGTGTCATTTGTACAGTTTGTATAATGAAATTCTTCCTGGCATTCTGGACATTCATAATTTAAGTGGTGGCCATGGACTGATCTTAAGAGTTGTATTTTCACTTCTCCATATCTAGTCTTATATTCATCTTATTGGTGACGATTGGTATTATACAGAGCATTGCAGAATGTTTTTTAAGAAATCTAGGTTGTAATCATGTAGGTAATTTTTAGCCCTTAAGGAAATATTTCTTTTGTGAAATGTGATTTAAAATTATTGCCGAGATTATTGTTTTAGTTTTAGAATGAGATTTTTTTTACTGAATGGCCGCTGCATATTTAAACTTGCTCAAATTGTGCACCCTACATTTTTTTATTTATGTATTGTCTTTTTAAAATTTGAAGAATTTTTTTAAAAAATTTGATGTATTAGTTTGTGATTTTTTTGTCAAAGAAATTTACATTAATTAAATGCATATCATTTTGTTCTTTGTGATTTATAATTTTTTCTCCTCAGCTTTATACCTATTTCGCTATTGCCAAAGTATTTGTGTTTAGTACTGTTTTCCTTTTATGTATGTTTTTCTGAATTGTTCATCAACTTCATTTAAGTAATTGAAATACAATTTTTATTCAATCAAACTATATCTCTTCAAAAGACGATAATTAGTCTTCAGCAATATAAGATATTAATTTCAAAATGTAAATATTTTGTAAAGTTATTGAAATGACTTTCAAAAAAAGTTTATTGGTATTTTATTTTAATAATGTAAAAACAATTAAAAATTTTAAACATTTTTATTGTTACAAAAAAAAATTTTAAAATGTGAATGCTATAATTTTTTTTTAAAAAATTAATTATTGAAGGAATTTTTATCCTTACTAATAACTACCTTTGAAATAAGTATTTATATTAATATTGCTGAAAAATGTATGAATTTTTTATTAAAGATGGGAGAGTTAAATAATATATTTTCAAAACTATTTCAATAAATATTCAAAAAATATTTATTTTAGTAAATAACAAATATGCTATCGTTATAATTTTGGATAAATCATTATTTAATGCAATTGTTACTCAGAAAAAATTTAGCTGAAGACAGACCGCTATGAAAATGCATCTTATGAATTACAGTCAAAAAATTAGTTCTGAATGATGCTTACATCATAAATTGGTTTTATTGATGTAAGGGCCATATATTTTGGCCATTATATAAAAATTAAATTTACATATTACTGATTTTTTGAAAATATCTAGTCTAAGAATTGTTGAACTTTCAAATTGTTACTGTAATATCTTTTCAGAGTGCAATATAAATATTTAAAATGTTACATTTCAATTTACATTGAATTAAATTCTAGTCTTATTCTTGTATTTAGACTCAATTTTTTTTTAAAGTATCAGTAAATCTACTTAAAATTTAGAAAATTATATAGTATCTAAAAGTCTGAATAATTTTTACTAGTAAAATTGAATACTAGTATTCAATGTTTGCCCATATTTAAATCCTTCTCAAATTATTAATTAATGTAAATAAAAAAAATATTTCCATATGTGAATGAATAATGGCATACATTTGAATGATTCAAGTGTCTTAAAAAATTATTTTTGTCTGAAGGAATGTTAAGAATTGTTGATTATATGTAATTATATGTTTGTTTAAACTGTATTGTTTGTAATTTGAAAGGTGTATTTATTTGTTGTATTTTTAAATTATATTACAAAATGTGCTTCTTGAAGCAGCCAAAATAAATACTTAAATACTGTAGTGTTGTAAATCCATTTACAAATAACTTAGCAAATTTGATAGTTAACTTTCCATGCTAAAGTAGAGGAGATAAAACGCTAATCGCATCCTTTACAGAGAATGATTGATTCAAGCAGAATTAATCATTTTACTGAACATACATTTCTTTTTTCAGGATAGAATAGCCAGAATGCAATTTTGAGTCATTATTTTTTTTACATTAAAATTATTCTTAGTTATTATTGACCTAGTTTGGACTCACTGCAGCAGATAGTGCCCAGGTATTTTTTCCTGGCTGAATACTTATTTTTGATGATCAACTGCAATTTCTTACATGTTATAATAATTCAACAGATGGTGGACTATGGGAAAGAATTCAGGTTACAGACATTTAACACCCCAAAACTAATAGACATTCCAATTTATGGATGTTTTACAATATTTTGTCTTTAAAATTTCATTTATACTCCTATATTCTTTTAATTATGCTATTTACTTTGTTTTAGAGAAGTCATTATTTAAAAGATGTTTATAAAAAATTTAAATTCTGTGAAGTAAAAAGATGTAATAATTTAAGTTAATTTTGGGCTTTTCTGAAATTTATTGACTAAAAAATGAAACTTAATATTTCTTGAAATTTAGTTAATTAAAATTTAACGTTTTATAGTAATGCAATGAATTAAATTTTCAGCTGGGCAAAATAGTTTTTTGTCAAGTAAATTATACATCTGATATAAAATCTAATCATTAGAATCACTGGAAAAGTTATGAATAAAATCTTATTTTCCAAACTTGTGTTAAAATTTCAATTGCAAATGTTTAATTGTTGAGTCCCCCCCCCCCCTCTGAAAATTATGAGAAGTTTGTAAGTATCAAATTGCCCATCTGAAATCATCAATAAACTAGAGCATTACTTAAAAACCAACTCTACTTTTCTATTTGAATGCGTCTGATCCTGAAGAAAAGCATGAAAAACAAAGTAACATTTCTATCAAGAAAATAGGAATAAGATTATTTAAAATTTCAAAGGAATAATCTCTCTTATCACATTTATTACAGCCTTATAAACACTATTAACTCATGTAAAATTTAAATTAATTTTAATGCAATGTTATAATTAATGTAATGATTTTAGAATTTGTGTACAGTTACATTTACTTTGTTAGAAATGTACAATAGCAATTAATTTTATAATTAAACATTGCTATATTCATGAGTAAATTTTTAATATAATAGATGCTATGGTTTCTTTACACATCAAGTTCAGACCTATAGTTAATATTTTTTATGCATATATAAAACATTGACCAGATTTTTTAATACTCTTAAATATTAATTGTTCTGTTTTATTTTTAAATTAGAAATTTTAAATCATTCACAAAATGACCTAGATCCACTTTTGGTACTTAAATTTTCTAAACATGTAAATGTGCGTGTGGTATTAAAGCTTCCAAAGTAAATCTTGACTAAATTTGAGGGCTTTCCAAAATAATGACAATTGTTGATCTTCCAAAATACTTTCTGTCTACTTTTCCAATAATAGAAATAGTTTCAATTAACTCATACTTAAAATTTAATTAAAGACTAATAGATTTTTTTCGTGATCAACATTTCTTTTTTATAACAATCAAATGTTTCTGCAACAGAGCATTTCCATTCACAAATGAGATAAAAATTTCCACACACAGAAATTATTCATCTTCAACAAATGATGTTTTCATTTTGAAAAAGCAATTATACACACACATAATTTTTAATATTAGAATAAATAATTAAACAAAGGAAGAATAAGAAATTATTATTTATATACCTTTAAGTCAAACAATTATGAGCTGAATGGCTCTATTTTTTTAAATATCTAATAAATTTTGTATCTCATATTTCCATTGCTTGTTTGTTTTGAAACTATTTGTAACTTTTTATCTTCGGCATTACAACCTATCCACAGTAAAATTTACATAATTTATTGTTAACTATTTTACCATAAATAATTATCCTTTAGCCAATTATTTTACACCCTGGGCAAAATTTCCACTTTTGTCAAACATGCCATTTTAATATTCACAGAGCCATATAATGGCCTGAACATCGGTTTTCTGTAGACATATTTTCATTCCTCATAATCCATCAAAATTTGGCATTTCTCACTTAGGTGACAGAAAACACTTATTAATCCAGTCATTTCAGAAAGAAGAAAGCGCAAGAGGTAAAACTGAGTACCTTTTTTTTTTTTTGCTTCTTTACTAATTTTAATTTCTAGGTCAGCACTAAATAATAGTTCAGATGAAATTTGTTTTTAAGTTAAATTAGATCAGAGTTCTCAAATTATAAATTACACTAAATTGTTTTAATTATAAAAAGATAATTGACTGGAAAGATCCAAAGTTAGAAAAATTTTATTTTGAATATTTTACCCAAAATCATTGGTGAAAGATTACTACAAAATATACCTTTAGAAAGCTGTTTAAAGTAAAAATGAAGCGATTGGTACTGTATTATAGGATGTAAAATTTACATCCTTTCGAATAGGTTACCATAATATCTATGGCATTATAATACATGATTTGTATTATCATATAGCTTATTTTCTAGATTAGTACATACAATTAAATGATCACTGTTACCAATTATGCATAAAAGTAAACAATATTAATTTGAAATAAATGATACCAAAAGAATTTACAATTTTCTAGAATAAAAAAACAACCTAAAAAGATGTTTTGTGAAAACTGATCTCTTATTTCATTACTAATATCAAAAATTCTTACTAAAATCAAAAACTAAATTTAAAACTTCAGTTTTAATTTACATATTTAGAATATATATGAGGTCCATTGTTACACACCATTTATCAGTGGTGATACAATGAATAACTAAACCCATTTTATTTTATTGCACCCTGTGTTTTAGACATTTCTACTATGAATGCCTTTAATACCATTTATATAGTGAATCATGATTAACTGTAATAAAATAAAACTATTCTTGACTTAATTTTTTTATGAATAATGTTTTGGCTAAAAAAAATTATCTATTTTAATTCATCAAAATAAAATAATTCAGCAAAAAAGTAAATTGAATTTTTTTTTCTAAAAAAGTACATACAGGTATATTACAAATATATATAAGGAGTGGTCCAAAAATGAAAATATTCCATGTTCGTTTTCTTGAAAACACAGTTCTACACAACGATTCAAAACATCAAATATTTTCTATATAAGCCAATAAATAGTACAACATTTTGCAAGTAAAACTGTCAGTCTGCAAATGGTTATTTTATGGGGAAAAGTTATATGCATTTTGTAATACCAAAAAAGTAAAGACATTGTAAATGTTTGAACATTTTTATTCAGAATACTTAAACCACCATCCTCCAAGTAAGGACTCAATTCAATGTAGATACAAAAAATTTAAGGATGTGGAAAAGCGCAGGTAGGCTATCGACTTTGACTGAAGACACCGATAACATGAGGGAAACTTTTTTAAGAAAATCAAGCACATTGACTTGTCATGCCAGTTTGCAATTGGAAATATGGAGAATGATTATATGAAGTTTGCATAAATGTCCAACATTACACTCCTTGACTTGATCCTGAACACACACCCCAAAAGAACAAGTGTTTGCAATTACAGTTCCAGCTATGAATAACTTAAAGCAATGAATCATCAAAGTCATGGGAGAAATATCTGCTGAAATGCTGCAAAATACTTGACACGGATGGATACTTTGCACGCGACAAATACAGCTCATACGTAAGTTATTGAATGTTTAAAATTTTGAGTAAAACTTTAAATTGTCTTTTCAATGAAAATAAAAAAAGCATTTTCCTCAAGAATTGCTTGCAGCTGTGTACTGGCCTGACTAGAAAGGGATGTTTATTATACAACAGTCAAAATTACAATTTGCCACTACTTTTGTTAGATGCTTTGAATTAAAAAGTACACTACTTGGCAAGATTATAGTATATTCAGAACAGATTTTGCTGTATAGATTTGTTTTTTAATGTTTATTTCATCAATTTTCTTATGACTCACTCTTTTTCAATAAAGATAAAATTCTCAATATTTAAATTATACTTGTTTATGTTTAGAATACTAGTTGGAACTAAGGTGTAATTAAGAAAGAACGTTCAGCGCATTTATGAATAAAAAAAGAAACTGATTTATAAGATATCAGTGGTGTTTTGTTTTTTTTCTAATTTAAACAAAACAATAGTATTTTCCCAAAACTAAATTTATAAGAGCTTATGAATCTCTAAAATATAATTTATCTTTTTTTAGTTAGAGGGGTTAGGGACATAATAAAAATAAAATTTTCACCAAAAAATGCAAATTTTTTTCCAAATTACTTAAAATTTATTTCTATATGTAGTTTCTAGAATTATATGTACAGTAACAAGCAAAATTTACACAAGCTAATTTTGATCATAAGAATTATATATAATGTTCTATCATATTCATTCAATAGAAATAAAAAAAACTGCACTGTGCAGTTTAATTTTAACAAATTAATACATGTAAACAATCCTACTACTAAATACACTTATATAAAACTTCAAAATAATTCTCACATTGACCGACTTTATAAGCTAAATCTGGAAATTAACTGAACACAAACACTTGGTAACATACCTACTTCTGAAACCATCCTTATATTTCTTATTTATTCTTTTACTCACAGCTGTTTGTTGTGATTTATTCTTATTGTTGTTAATACTTTTCTCTTAAAATAAATGTTTAATGCTTCAGGACTTTAGAATAGGTTTTTTTAAAACTAAATTGCCAAGGCCTACTGGTCCATCTCAATTTTCATGACCTTGGGCACTGAGGTGCATGAGCAGATGTTCCAGTCTGATGCGAAACCCCTAGTGTTTAGTTTTTAAGCAAGCTATTTATCGACCCACTGAAGGGATGAAAGGCTGGCCTTTTCTATGACCATATTAAAATTTGCTTTTATAGGAAAAGGGCAATAAATTTTTTCAGCATTTGTAGAAATTAATAGATTTATTTTGATAAACCGAAACAAAAGGAGGGAGATATGTTATTGGGGTGAAAAGGAGCGTCTTTCAAGTTTTACAACAGAGACCCCTCACATCTTCTATCTGCATTATTCCTTTCCCTAGTAGGGGGATGATCCTATTGACAGAAGTGCTTGAGATATTTCCATAACTTATCTTGGAAGTTACAAGGCAAAACATTTGTACCAGAAATCTTGCAACAGCAAACACAACCAAGATGCAATACACAATTTTATAAACTCTACCATATTATCACTCAAGATTTCCCAATAGAATATTTTGATAAGAATTGGATCACAATGGAAAGAAATTTAATGTAGGCAATAAAAATGTATATTTAACATTTTTTGGAAAAAATAAATGTTAGATAATATTTCTCTGCTAAAATTAAAATAAATGTTTAAAACTTTTTATGTATATGGAAAATACAGCTATGCAAAGTACACCTCAAGGAACAATTACCATAAAATACGGTGCATAGTGCGCATTATCATATAATGCACACTTATACTTTCAAGATTTAATTTTTAGATATAACGCCCCCACCCACTTTTCCAAAGAAACCTGAAATGTATGTGTGAAGTGCTCTCGTATTCTGTAATTCATTTATTCAAGATATTCTAAGCTTTAGAAAAAAATTGTATACTTCTAGAATTACAACCCTTTATGCTCTCTCTCTCATAAGGTACATCATTTCTTTTAAATAAGCTCACCTCTATGCTCACCTTTTCTTTATTTTTAAATCTATCATTTTTATATCCTGCGTATAATGTGCACCCATAAATTTCTATTTTATTTTTTGTGTTAAAAAGTGCGTGTTATACAACAGATTTTACGGTAAATATAAATGTTGAGGGCTACCGGTATTTCATCAAATAATTAGGAATAAAATGATATATAAAAGTTAAAAAGGAATTATACAAAAGGTTTCAAGATAGTTAGGAAATTCAATCTTAACGAAATACCAATAAAAATAAATTAAAAAATTTCCAATGAAAACTAGAAATTTATTAATGCTTTTGATATATATATATATATTTAAAAAATCAATGAATTTTTCTTGTCTACATACAATTTGCACAAAATCAGTTTTTCTTACGATATTTTTATGATACATATATTAACCCACATACCAGGTGAGCAAAGCCAAATGAATTATTAAGAAAAATTGCAATTTTCTTTTCAATATTTAGCTATTGTAAAGAGCAAATAAAACTAGAATATATTTTCCATTCAGGGTCCGTTTCCGTAAGGTAAAAAAACAATTTCAGATATTTTGGTTACACTTAAGCTTTATGCAAATAATTTTATATTAGACAAAAGAACCATAGTAACTATTATTAAATATCTTTCTACAATTACATGGTATTTCCCAACCACACTTTCAAGGTATCTTCTCTTTTTTTTACTTAACCATGTTAATGAGATGAGTTCATTGATATTTTATTCATTTTTGTGCCAAATATTTGTAAGAAATGTTTACATTAATTCAATAACTAATACCTAAATTTACCTTGAATATAGTGATTTTTATCAAAAATAAACACAAAACTTTAAATTAATACACTGTTTATTACACTAAATTAATCAAAGAACATTTTTTTCCCTAGAAATTTTGTAACATATGACACAGCTGTAGGTATTCTGTTGGAAGATGATTGCCTTTCAATACATATTATGATTTTTAAAAATTAAATGTTTTGTCAATTTGTAATTATAAAAAAAAATGCAATGAATTCAAAAAAGTATTTACATATAATTAAGATGTAGCTTTTACTAATTCTTCATGTACTTCAATAGCAATCTGGGCTTCTGCTTTGGATACTTCAGTAGTAGCAGAACTAAGTGCTTGCTGAGCTTTAGTTAAGCCCTCTCGACAAGCCTGTAGGGAAAGGAAAATTGTAAATGATCCCTTGTATCAATGGAATGAAATCAAGAGTTAAAATATACTTGAAACATACCTGAGTATCTATCCTATCCAAAGGTACAGCTTCTTGAGCCAAAACTTGAACAGATGAATCATCATTTATTGTTACAGATCCACTACTAACTGAAACATTAAAAAAATTCACTTTTAACTAATTTTCATTTTTAATGCACTAAATAATATACATTATTATAAAAAATATATATATATGAAAAGAATTCATGGTCTGGAGACTACACAAGATAAAAAAATCAAAGAAATTGAACAAATAAAATATTGTAAATGTACTCTTTTTCCTACATAATGAAACATAATGCTTTTCTTATAAGCCACAGTATAATCAGAGAAGTCTTTTTTTTTTTTACTAAAAAATACAATTGATATACATAATTATGAGTTTAACAATTAAACAATTACTGAATGGAAATTTCTAAATACAGAGAATTTCCCCCTTTATCAGCTCATAGCTACAGTAAGAAATTATAGTATTTTCCAATAATGTAATTACATACTACTAAAATTAAAAAAATTTCAGAAAAAAACTTTTAACAAAACAAATTTTTGTTTTATATGAAAATATGTATTATGCATTTTCCAAGAAATATTTATAAGAATCACAAATGCATTTTAAGATTCAATAATTTAGCTCAAAGCTTTTGCTTAACTACTGGGTTCAAGGTTCTTTTGTTAAAAAAAAAAATGCAAGCAACTCTTATAAGGAGATTTACAATTTAAACAAAAATCAAAGAATCCTTAAATTTATTGAACGAAACACTGTTTCTTATGATAAACTTAAAATACTTTAAATAAACTTAATATTAGATGCAGTTATTTCTGCATTTAACTCATTTAAATGTATGTAAGGTTTTATCTCTCTAAAAAAAACTGGCACTCTGCAAAAGCAGAATTTAGAAATAGATTAACTTCTATTAACAGAAGAAAATTAAACAACTTTCCTTCAGAAAAATTAATTAATTCCAGTTATTTATAAGTTTAATAGATTAAATAAAAGCTTGAAGTAAACAAAATTCATTTAAATGCTGCATGTTAAATTATCTACATCAAATGGTCCCTCTTAAACATTCACATACATACATTCACATAAACAATAACAAACATTCACATACATAATGTTTTATTGTAATTTGAAGAACTCTCACACCAAAATACTCAAGTTCTGAGCAAATTTAAAGATTCAATGGAGTATTATCCCTAAATACTTCAAACCTATCATTAGCAACTTATCATTACTTATTCAAGCAAGTGAAACAATTCCCTTTTTATAGACTAAGATCCAATATTCATATATAGCTTTGAGATGATGTAAAATATTCAAATTCTGATTTTATACATTTATAATTATAAAGTTGCAACAGATGCATTTTTTTTTTTTTGCAGGACAAAAAAGTTCCCTTTCCCTTTAATAACAATGAACAATTATTTTTTTAAAACCATATAATTTTGTAATAATAATAAAGTCGCAACAGATGCACCTTTTTGTAGGACAAAAAAATTTTCTTTTTCACTTTAATAACAATGCATACTTATTTTATAAAAACCTTAACTTTTTTATTAATAAAGAAATAAATAGGTTTTCTTTGCTTGATACTTATTAATGAAAATAACTGGAAAAAAAACGAGTATTTTTATAGCTTAAAAGAGCTTAAATATAGTATTAATTGAAAGAATATTCCAAGATATACTTTTACACAATTGTTATAAAGGGAAAAACATTCAAAGGCAATGTTTGATATTTCTAAAAAAAAATATTGAAACTGCATTCAATTTACAAGATAAAAATCATAGTATTTTTTTCTTGCTATCAACAAGAATATGAAAAAAATTAGTAAACACATTTATTTCTAAAGTAATTTTATTTGATCTATAAATAAATATTAATAAAAAAATATTGTTTTTTAAAAATTCATCTAAACTAGTGTCATGAAATTGAAAATATCTTTCAAAATTACTAATTTTAATTTTTTTTATGAAACATAAAAATAATTAACATATATACCTCCTTATTCCGAACTATTACAGTGTGTGTTGTGGTTGATTTGAAATTATAGTTTTCAAAACTTAATAGAAGTCAATATCCAACACTATAGGTAAATGAAACAAATCACATTGAAAAAAGAAATATACGAGCATTCAAACCATGTTTTTGTCTTTAATCTTCATTTTTCGCCTTAGTTTAAGCAAGTGTGACCATACCTAATAGATGCTTGGTTTGAACCAAAACTTAAATTTGTTAATGATCAGGAGGAGAGCAAAGTTCATTCATCTTAAAATAATTTGATAGCAGTTTCTACATATTTGATTATTGCCATATTGTGCAATACATCTGTTATTAGCAATCTGTTTATTTGCAAAAAGTACAAGAAATGAAAATAAAAAGATCAAAATCCTGTTATTTATGTAATTAGAAGCCTTCTTTGGAATACTTGTATTTATTTCTGATGCTCTGCTACCAGAAAAGTATCATAATCTGATATTATTCTTTTTTTACATGCAGTTGACATCATTTCTATGTGTTGTATTTGCAACATTAGACTTTTCGATTAGAAAATGTACGCCAAAAAAAATTAAATGCTAAATAACCCCTAAACCAAATTTTCACACGCAAAAAAATATTTTGAAATTAATGTAGGATGATATATTTTAAGATTTAAATGCTGAAATTTATTCAGATTTCAAGACAAATTCAGGAAGTTAAAACCTTTTTTCCCCAAGTTTTTTGATTAAAAAAAAAGTACAAACTTGAAGTATATAGGAATAATGGGAGTTATTTACAACACTTTGTAAAATAAATGCTATTTATACATATAATGAACTTAAAAATTAGGGTACCAAAGAACTTTTTTGAAGCTCCATCATTTTCAAAAACTGTAACAACGCCAGGTTTCAATACAGCCAAAGTGGGTACATGATCAGCTAGTATACCAAAGCTTCCACTGTAAGATGGAACATCAACTTGTTTCACATTTGCTTTTTCATAAAAAACCTGAAACATAAATTTTAATATGGATATATTTATTCAATATATTACATTAAAAAGTTTACTAGGTACAACAGGAATTTAAAATTTTTTTATTTGTACATAAAATGATCCTTTTTCTTCTAAATTTAAATACATTTTGCTTTTTAATCTAAAACTTATTTCCACAATTTATACATTAAAAAGAAAAAAAATTTACTAGATGTGTATTTTCACTCAAATTGTAAAAAAAAAAAAAAAAAACTTTTCTTTAACATATCTGTCAGGGCCTTTTATAACTACACATCTCACCCCCTCCCCCAAATAATTATTCAAGCACTGAAATACACACAATATCAATTCTCAATAGATTTTGCAAGATAACCTAAAAGTTTTTTTAAATTAATTATAGCATTACTCTGAAAAAACTAATAGTCCAACTTTCATATTATCTCTTTAAAAAAAAATTTTTTTTAAGCTTAAACTTTGATACTTTCATCATTCTCAATACAGAAAATTAAACATCCTTTTATTAATAGCACATTATATAAAAGTCTTCCCTCTCTCTCCTCAATGTTTATATTCTAGCTAGAAAATACCTTTCATTCTACATAAACTTTATAAATAAGCATACAAAAATTTATACAAGTAATATAAAAAATTCAGTATACATCAATTATTTATAAAGATTTTGAAAATAATCTATCGATTTTGCATCAAGCCAAATAAGAAAAGAAAATTACACAATTCTTAAGCCTGTCTTTTTCAAACAGAGATGCTAGAAGAACATTTAGATAAGCAGGTTGCACAATTAGAATCCGCAATTGTTTAAATTGTAAAAAGACAATGAGAGATGAAAGGAACAAATGTAACATGAATTAAAGTTGAATTTCAAAGAAAAATACAATAAAAAAAGCTTTGAAAGAAATGGGGGAGGGGGGGGGAAGGACCCTGATCTTAACCCCTCAGTTGCTGAGGAAAAATTATGTTATTTGCTCAACAGTGCCACCATTTTTCATACAGACATGTGTAGTAGTTATGCAATGTATTGAGAGAAAAGAAAAGTATAAATAGGTAAATCCTTTTATTACGATCCAATGCCTTTCAAAGTTTTACTGACAGCAGAGCAATGCAAAGGAGTGTACTTCAGAAAGGCATATATATATGCAGGTATGTTGTTGTTGTTGTCGTGTATGACAAAGTGCAAATGTATTGTATATAACAAAATAAAGATAAAGAAATGAGTCAAATATTGTCAAAGGCGTGAATCACTGCCATGGCAACATCCATGGCATGATCCGAGTATAGGATGTCCATGCTGTAGTCATTGTCTATTTTAAAAAGGGCACCAACAATAGAAGGACAGTTAAAAAGATGTTTGGGATCCAGTTGCTTGCCTGGGCAGTGCCTGCATTCCACATATGTACAATATATTGCACTTGTCATAATTGAGGATTGCCAGATCCCCGAAAGGTTGGACTTCTGATCATTTTCTTCGCCTTTTACGACACGCATGAACTTATGTTGGGACTATTCTAATCCGGTCACCACACGGGGAATATGCAAGTATAGGACAAAATAATAGGAATACCCATTTAAAAATGAGTCATCCTTTGACCAGCCAATAAATGACCGCCACCTAGTGGTGACAGAAGGGAAAGTATTAGTCAAGCATTTAGCAATGTGAGAGTTGCATGAGAAAATTGTGTTCTTAGCAAAGCGTGATCATGTCTGATCTCTCCGATGTGAAAAGAGGAATGATAATAGGAGCACGCCTCACTGAAGAATTTGTATCCAGAACAGCCAATCTTGTGGTTGTTTCATGGACCACCATGTCAATTGTTATCACAGCCTACACAAACCTGGGTAAGTTGTCTTCTGCAAAACACAACAGAAGGTGAAAGTCGAAGTTGAAGAACTGTCATAGATAGGTGTTGAAGTTTAGTTGCCCAAAAACATAAGACTACATTGAAGCAGATAAAGTCTGAGATGAGCACCCACCTTCTGAACCCTTCATTCATGAAAACTATAGAAACAGGAGTTGCATGCTGTGAACATTCATGGTAGAGTAGCTATCCCAAAATTGTTAATTTCAATGTGGAATGCTGTGAAGAGACTACAGTAGTGCTGACACCACCTAAATTGGACACAAAAATGGGAACAAGTCATCTGTTCTGATGAATCCTCATTTACATTATTCCAGACCACGAACATGTGTTTGCCAGGCAGGTGCATTTCATTTTGACTACTTAGTTCCAACCATGAAACAGGGAGATGGCTTTGTGATGGTGTGGGGTGCAATATCTTCCCGTAGATCGGGGTCTCTTGTTGTCTTGAGGGGGATGATCACAGGTGACCATTATTGAAGCATTGTTGCAAATCATCTTCACCCTGAGATTCAAACTCTTTTTCTGGGAGAACATCCATGTTTCAAGATGACAACTCCTCTGTTCACATGTCTCACTGTGTTCAGACATAGTTAGATGAGCATGATGATGAAGAGGAATATCTAACAGAATGTGTGCTCAGTCACCTGATCCAAACATCATTGAGTGTATGTGGTATTATTTAGAGAACAAAGTCTGTGTTTGATTTCTTTCTCCATGCACACTTTCTGGACTCGAGACGACCATGCATGAGGAATGAGTGCAAATTCCAATTAACTTTGTTTAAGATCTTTATACGTAAATCCCATGTCAAATGTAAGCTGTTATTCAGGCCAAAGGTGGCCCAACCACTTACTAATAAAAAAATTTCAATTTTTCACAGGTGTTCCTATTATTTTGTTCTTTTTCTGTACACCCCCCAGGGATAATTAATGCACCAGCTGAGTGAGGCATATATAAGAGGCAGTTAAGATGTTAACAAACATGCAGATTATTTCTTTTCTGACAACTGCAGTTAAGATTAAATAAGAAAGAAACAGAAATTTCTTTCCAACAATAATTACATAAAAATAAAATGTGTTTCTTTAAAGAAAATCATGTGGATTATCTTCTTTCTAATCACAATTGGAGTCTAGCTTAAAAAAAGGAAACAGAAATTTCTGTGTTAAACTGTGAAACTTTTTCATGGAAAAACTAAAAAAGAACAGAATGGCATCTTTTTATTATTATTTTGACAAAAATCATGCAGATTTTCTCCTTTCTCACAAATAGTATCTAGCTTTTTTTTTTAAAAAAAAATGTTGTTTTTTTTTTGATTTTATAAACTGGGAAACTCTTTGAGAAAAATATTCAATTTCTTTTCTCTTCCTTTTTATACAATAATTTCAATTCAGTGTGCAAAAGAGAATGAAATAGTCTATTTGACAAAAATCATATAGATTTTCTCCTTTCTGATGACAACTAAAGTGTAGCTTAAAAAATGAACAAAATTTCTTCTGTTATGGAATTGTGAGATTTTTGTGAAAATCATTTAGTTTTTTGCCATTCAAATGAAAATTTTAATTTAACAAAAAAAAGACCAAAACACTTTATGCAAAAGAATAGACAGATCCTTTCTTCCTTTCTGAAGAAAATTCCATTTTAGTATTAAAAAGGGCAAAATAGACATTAGAAGCTGTTTCCCTAGGCGAAAAGGTTAAATTCTGCTGTTTGGCACAGCAAATAAGGTTGCCACATTGACAAACTTATCCCTAGTTTGGAAACAGAAGGGAAAAAAGAATTCAGTATCAAGGTGTAAATTAAAATAGGATCCAACCTAGAAATTTGTCAAAAGTCATCTTAAGTGTGTGGTTAATGTGAAAATACTGTTTTTATTTGTGATTTTGAGACAATTTACATCAAATTCTATTTACTTCTCACCACAAAGTAGCAATGGTCCTCCCAATTAACATACAATATAGAAAGTGATGATTTGATTTTTTTTAACCTTCTTCTGATTGAAAAACTACAATCACTAAAATTTCGTCCCACTTTCATTTGTCTTGCTCTCTCTCTCTATATATATATTTGTCGATCTTTGAAGTATTTTCCTTTTTTTGTAAATTGAGACAGCAGTCAAGTTTCACTTGAACACTTTTGCCTTAATAGGGCAGACAATTTTCAGAGATATTTCAAGATTTAGAATTTTTTAAGCGTCTTAATCTTATTTTGATTTTTTTTTATTATTCTTGTTTGAAATTATTTTTATTGCCCTGCTCAGAATTTTATTTTTATTTATGATGTCTTCTACTAGCAATGTATTTTTGAATTTTCTTAAGGAAATCTAACTAATTATACTCTGTTTCACCTTAAGTTGGCAGCATTAGGAAGGGTAGGAAATGTAACAATCCGCTTGAAAAATATTTCCAACTTGTTTTGGAATTTAAATGAAAGCAAATGCATAGAAAATTGTTAAAAAGTATCGTGTATTATCGAAATTGTGATTTTAAGGATATATTTTAGTTAATAACACCTAAAAAGCATTTATTCTTTAATACCTGTGAACGAATACAGTTGAAAAACAACAATTGATGAAACTTCACTTGGCTAAAAACCGGTTTTCAAGATTACATCCTTGGCGGAGTTACCTAAGCATTCCCGCCAAATCAACGCCATTCGCTTTGCGTCTTTGCTATCGTTCATACGTATTATTTTGATATCTCGTGCTACTATCTTTGTTCTTGTTTGTTTGTTTTTTTGACATTTTAAACATGTCTGAGATAGAAATGTCACCAACCTCGCTGTATACACCATCGAAGCAAGGAAAATCTATCCGAAGCGGAGCTCGGAAAAACATATTGAATGTTTAATTCTCGACTTCGAGAAGAAAACCCGCAAAAATCCATCAAAGAAATCGTGAAAAGGTTTCTGAACTGATTGGCGTTTCGAAAAGATCTGTTTTCCGTATGAAGAAAGAAAAGAAGGCATTAGGTGCTGCAAGTTCTCCTGGTAAAAAACGACCCGGTGCCGTAGGCAAGCGTAATAGGCTGGTGAAATATGACGACTTCACATTGAGTGCATTCAGCTAAAAATTCATGGCTTTTTTCGAAAAAATGAGATTCCTACATTAACCCAAAGTTCTGAAGGAAGTAAATGATGATGTTGAAATTTGTGCTTCTGTTTTTCTTAAGTTAACATACATAAACGGCATTTATACATGAAATGTGAATAATTATTACAAACGGATTTAAAATAGTAATAACCGAGAAAAGGCGATAAATTCTTAAAAAACAAGATAGAAATTTGTATTTTATAAACGGATGTAATAAATAAAAATTAAAGAAAAATGAGCCGTTTATTTTGAAAGTGGCCTAAGTCACTTAAAAAATCAAGTTAATGAAAGCATGAATTACAATTTAACGGCATTTTTTCATTTAAAAAACATTGCTATCAATATGTTGAGAACTATTGAGATTTTGTTCGAGAAAAGTTTTGCTAGTTTATTCATCAATATTTCTAAACATATTGAAACGTAAGCCCTTAAATATCTCCATTAAAAAAGTGGCATATACTATTTTCCAAAAAAAAAAAACAGCTCTTACAATTTTAATGAAAAAATTTTTCACAAGCATTTTTTCCCCCACTCGCCAAATATGGTGATATTTATTCGTTTAGTCATTCTCTTATCCTACAGTAACCCGGCAGCGGCTGTGATTCGGTCATCGTACCCTTCCTAATGCTGCCAACTTGAGGTGAAACAGAGTATAGAATTTACATATTGAAACAAACAATATTTTTTCATTCAATTTTTTTAGAAGAACTTCAGGTGGATCCTAGCAGGGCACACTTCTTGGCGACTTTTTTTGGCACCAAAAAGTTTGGTTATAAAGTTTACAATATGGTAACCCTGCCAAATTTAGGGAATAGTAACCCCTATTCGGACCAGATTTTTTGGACAGCGGTCATTTTTTTTTCTGATGGTCAACTTGAAGACGTGTAAGATTTTTCTAGAAAGCTGAAATTGAAGGAATGAGTGGATTTTTTAAATGAAACAACTGCTGAAAGAATATTGGTTAGAGAGAAAGGAAGATGCGTTGTTAAATTCAATTTGGATCTTAGAAACACCGTTTTTTCTGTTTTCTTCTTGAAGCTATTATGAATACCACATTTTCTTTTTTGAAGCTCAACGAATGGATATTTTTTTCCTTTTGAATGAAAGATGTAAGGAAGAAATGCTTGCTTTGAGAATAAGTGAACAATTGAAAATATTTCGGTAGGTATGGATGTCCGAAATATGAAAATAATTTGTTTTTAAGAGAAATGGAGATCGTTAGTTCATCAAGCCTAAGGCATTCATATTGGATTTCTTTTCCCACAGCAGCATTTTAGAAGTGAAGCTTTTTCAGTTTTTCTTGTTGAAGCTGTTTCAGAAACTACGTTTTTTTCGTAGAAACATGACGGATGGATTTTTTTTCTGAATGAAAGGTAAGAAAGTAATGACTGTTTTTTGTGTGAATGAAGGATTGATAGAATCTTGCAATGGATGCTCGAAATTTGGATTTAATTTCTTTATGATTTTATGTTTCCTATGTTGACAGTTTTGGAAACCACGTTTTTTTGGTTTTTCGTCTCTTGACGCCATTTTGAAAAATGCGGGGTTTTACTTGGCGCCATTTGGCGAAAAAATTTCTCGCCAAATACAGCAGTGTGCTGTGCTAGGATTTTACCGAACTTTCTGCAATATGAACAGCTTTCGATTTGAATAAATTCTAAAAACAAAGATTACATGGTAATCCCTCACAACCTAGTTAGAAAATTAAAATTTTGTTCATAATGAATTCATCAAGAAGATGTTAATCTTTAAAATAACTAATTTCTTAACCCCCCCCCCCATATGCAATAAATATATTCCACAGAAGTGTTAAGAATGATAATCATAAGTATAAATAAAAGGAAGATAGTTTTGAACTGAAAGCAGTATATTTATGAATGTATCCAATTATAATGAATAAGTGCAGACTTATTTCAACAACACTTCATATTTGATCAACGAATACAATATAAGAGCAGATTATAATGAATATGGGTTAAAGTGTAGTATATGGGGGGGCCTGGGCGATGTCAATTACTTTTGGCGACTAAAATCGATCGCCAAGCTACTTCACATTGCGATAGGTGTCCGGAAGCTGGAATGAATTCTTTATCTCACCATAATATCTATATAAAAATCGCCAAATTCAAAGCCCCCCCCCATACTACACTTTAACCTGAATATGAAACATTAATAATCTCAACATAAAAAATAATTTATACAACCTTAATTATTGGATATAAATCATTTAATATTAGAGTATACTACATAAAATTCAATTGGAGGCACAATTTCACACAACATGTATGGTAATTTAGATTACTAAAGGTATTTTAAAACATCGACAAACATCATTGCCTTAAAAAATATATCAAAAATAAATGTTACTATGTACATATAAAATAAAATATACATTATGGCCTAAAATCTAGAGTCGCTAAGAATCATTTAACTTACTTCCGAAGGTGATGCAAATGTAAAGGACATTTCACTAGCATAATTTCGATGATGGACTTTTGAATATGTTGCAAATCGAAAAGCAGAATTAAAAGTGCGACTGGAAAATAATTTATTAGCCATGATGAACACGAAACTTGACCGGAATAGGAAGGTCGGTTTACTAGTAATTTAGAGATTAGTTGTATGACAACATGCGCAGGCGATCAGCAAAGAAAACTAAATTTGATATCATTTCATTTTTATTTACTTTGCTCCACCATCAATAAAAACCTTAAACTGATTTTTTTGGGAGAGGGAAAGACCTAACAATAAATGAATAAAAAGAAATATTTTTCTCAAATATTTTTAAAGGGAGTAAAATCTATTCAATGAAATAAAAAAATATCAGGAAAATTCATTCCGAGCCCCTCAGACCACTGATTAGCTGTCGAGGGGAAGTATCAGAACAGCTTCAGAAATCAACGTGGTGGCAAGAACCATCCTGATTTAGGAATACAAAAGAACAATAAAATAAATTAGTACTGAATAAGAACGAGAAAGAGCGGGAATCGAAGAAAAACGCAATGTCATCTTTACTGATAACTTACAAATTAAATCCATTTCAATCACAAATAGTAACAAACAATGGTGTAGCTAGGCCAAGTGCAAGTCTAAGGGCCATCATGCAAAAAAATGAGGGCCCTGTCCTCTGGTAAGGTTTTATCAAATGAAAAGGTAAAAATGATTGAATATTTTAAATGTGAGGTGGTATCTAAATAAGCAAGCAACAGCCTTCGGACAGGAGTGACCACTTTTGTCTAGTGGTCATGTTACTTGGCTTCGGAACCACAGATAGCGGGTTCAATCCTCCGACATTGATGACCTTAGCTGAGAAGGAAAACGCAAACCTTCTAAAGTGTCGTAGCGCCATCTACCCGCAAAAAGAGCAATCAAAGGTCGTCAGACACATTTGACGCAGCAGGCAAAGTCGCGCGCGCGTCAGACTCGACGCAACAGTAACAACTCACACGCTCACCATAACAACAAATACCTCGTTCGTTCACCGATTCACTAGTTGGGAGAGCACTGTGGCGGTATCTAAATAAGCAAGCAACAGCCTCCGACAGGAGTGATCCCTTTTGTCTAGTGGTCATGTTACTTGGTTTCGGATCCATAGATCTCGGGTTTCATCCCCCACAATTGTATAAAGCTACTTTAACGGCTTACAACCCCTACAGCTAGGTGGGGCAGGATTCTAGGGAGCCTAAAGCATATTTTATGTTGCAGTTTTGCAATTCTTTGTAAGAGAAAAGCTTGGGACTTAAAACCTGACTTTACATGGATCACTAATATTCTCTGTTACTCCACTGATAGTAAATCAAAGCTACATACTACTACCTACATGTATGTGTATAAGTTCTCTTGAGCTATCTTTAGTGTTCGTTCAGGTTTGATTTTACATCCCGACAGACCTATTCCAGAATAGTTTTGAAAAGTTTAGCAAATGCCGGAACCAGAAGACAAGAAGTAACATAATAGATAGTAAAAAATTAAACAGAAACGAAAATATTACAAAAAATAACATCGGTATTAGGAAATAAAACGATGTTGATAAAGAATAAAAGGTATGTTTTGGATTAATTATTAAAGGTTTGCTTGGTCAGACTAACCTATAAACTACAAATTTACAATTTGGTTTACATTTTTTCTTAGCTTTAGTTTTCGAAAAAGTTTTAATAACTTCGGTTAAATCCAGGCTTGATGTGATTTTGTTTTCAATTGCTATTGCTTGTCTTTGCTAAAGCTCTACTTACCTCGTCTCCAAATTTATATCACGCTTTTGTAAAATTTTGGATGCATAATTAATGTCATTCAATATACAGTGCGAGAATTCGCAAAGCAACACAAACTCGAAGTATATCAATCTCTGCTTCAACACGTTTACCTTTACTGGGACTCTTCAGAACAATTTTTGATAATGCTTTGATTATATAAAAAAAACCGAAGTTTAATTGTAGATATCGAATTGGCTCTCTATGGACCATCTAAGAGGAGTGATATCCGATTCACCAGGGAGTTTTGACAGTAGATCCTAACGCTTAATGCTATTTCCAAAAAAGTTATACAAATCTTACAACGTTGCAAAAAAATCTGCATTTCCACACTATCGCTAACTGCATCATTTATCACCAAATTTAAATTATGAATCACGCAGTATAGGTATTCCACGTTAGGCAGAATATTTTTAATTTGTTTTTGTACACCACTTATCACACTGGCTTCAACATATAACCTTGACCCACACATTTTTTTTTTAATCTATATTTTTTGATAAGCAATGTAGTCACCTGGTTGAATAATTTTGTCGCGACATGTTTGATGGGTACGTAAAAGCCTAGAAACACTTCTTTTACTTCTATATCAAATGGCGGTGCATTTTGCTATCTGGTTATTGTTGCATACCTCATAACAATGCTTAGCTGATGTACGTATTCATTATGTGGGTGAAAAACGCGGGATTTTTTTTCACTCTAAATTTGTTCTATAAGATTCTTTTCAAATTTGATCGCCAAGAACTTAATTATTTCATTTTAAATTGTTGCACTCAAATATCTTGTAGATCAGCGTTTCTCAAACTGTGGGGCGAGCCTCCCTGAGTGGGCGTGATAACCCTACAAGAGCGGCGCAAGCATATCGAAAATAAAAGATTTTTTTAAAAATAACTGGAATGAAGTAAAACAAAATACTTTCTGACATAATAAAAAAATACACTTTACACTGATATAATTTATATGCATCACATCTGGTGATATTACGTCATCAAAAATAAAAGCTTCAATCTCTTTGATCCTATAACCAAATAAAAAAAAAACATTTTATTTGAATTGCTGTAATCCCATGGTGAGATATTTTTGAAGTGAAAACTTCTTTAGCCGCATTGGGCACTTTTTGTTAGGGGAAAATCTTATGGGTTCACGTCACCGACATGCTCATGACTGGCGCACGCGCAGTGTGCTGTGCGCCATAGACAATTTTTGGATGGGTGAAATTTCGTGCGTTTGCGTCACCAACTTGCTTATAGCAGTATATATGTAGCTATACAGCTGACGTATAGTGATGTCTATATCTTATAAGTGAAATTGAATGGATTTATTGAAAAGTTCAATGTGTATATACTGTGCATTGTTGAAATAGTGTTTATATTTGATTATTATTTGAATCGTTTAATTGAAGAATCATTGTGCAGTACAATAGTGAGTACAAAATAAATATACTAATATTTTAAGATAAAAAATAAATAACAAATTCATTTTAAATACTCGTATTTATTTTGGCGTTTGAAAATTTTGTATTGCTCTGCAATGCATCCCGCAATTCGGATAAGTATCTCACAGTGTCTTAGACGTTTTCTTACTACCGTGGTAAAACAGACTTCTAGTTGTTCAATCATATTTTTATCGTGGATTTTGAAATAAAAAATTTTATAAAATCTAATAATAATTCAAGATTAATGTGTTGAAGTTTAAAATATGCTTATTAATGCAAAATTATGGTTTATTACCAGGGCCGGACCGTGACCATTGGGGGCCCTGGGCTAATGATTCCTAGGGGGCCCCTAAATAATTAAAAATTTTGCCATTTTCCTAAAAAAAAATTTTGTGGGGAAAAATTTTAAATATACGAAACTCTCGCTTAAGGGTTTTTTTTTTATTTCAAACAATTTAAATTCGTTATAAACAATAACATAATTTACAAAAAAAAACTTTTCTACACTTTTGTGCTGCAAATTCTTTTATTTGTTCATCACATTTTAAGTCTTTAGTGAGATCAGTATTAATAGAAAGAAGTGATAAATAAGTAAGTCTAGTATTTGTCGTTGTTGTCCTATATTTCAAAATAGGACATTTTAGAAAATGCATGCTCTGCTTCACTAGTAATAGGAAGCTTTATAAAAATCTTTAAAACGGTATTCATATTTTAAATAAATAAAATGTAAAAAAACTTTTTTAAGAACAAGCTTTTATTTAAACGCGCTAAAAAGAATAAAATAAAATTTTCCTTTAAAACTTTTTTTACTATCAACTTATAAGGTCATTACACAATTTATATGATATAAAAGCTTGTCGCAATATTTAAGTACTCATATTTACTTAGTTTGAATTTTTAAAAACCAAAATCAATCAGGTCAAGTTATTTATTTTACTTGTTTATCTACACAGGTAAATCTCGCGACAAGCTTTTATATCATATAAATTGTGTAATGACGTTATAAGTTGATAGTAAAAAAAGTTTTAAAGGAAAATTTTATTTTATTCTTTTTAGCACGTTTAAATAAAAGCTTGTTCTTAAAAAAGTTTTTTTACATTTTATTTATTTTTTACTTTTTAGTTATCGCTGGACAGGTTTCTCAGCCTGTTCAACTCATTGAACGCTGGTTCGCCATCCCTGGTTTAGCTGAATTAATTCTCGCAAAAGGGTATTAGACTAAAAACACAATTTTTTTTAATCCGTAATTTTTAAGCAATTTTTTCAATCTTCATGCAGATTTTGGCTAACACTGTTCTACACACGAAAAAAAAAGGTTTAGTGAGATTATCTTCATAAATGACAAAGTTATTAAATGTTTAATTAAAATTTTGACTATTTTTGAAAAACTTAAAGAATATATTATTTATTTGAAATATTTTGAAGATAAGGGATGTATTTCTCTAACATATTAGAAGAAAATTTGAATTGTTTATTAAAAACTTCAAAAGGCGTTTAAATATTTGTATTAATCAATAAAATGCTTAAGACTAAAAACGCATTTTGTAATCAAAAAAGAAAGTTTTATCAAATAATGATAATTTTTTGCTGGACATTGAATATCTTCTACGGAAGAATCTATTTTTTTTTTTAATTGCTCAGATCATCTTTAGAAACTTGATTTTGAAAAAATCAATAATTAAATTCAAATAAAATTAACAGATTCTATTTGTAATTAAATTTAAGGACACATGTCGTAGTGTGTGTTTAGATTACTGGTGATAAAATGAGGTATATTTAAATTACTCGTAGGCTTAAAATTAGAAAATTTCTTTAAAAAATTACTTCATTTTATTGTAAAATTATTTTTTTTAATCGAAAATATATTGCATTTCTAGATAATATTTTTCTCTTATTGTTTTCCTAGCGGATTCCTTTTTGATGGGTAAGATACATTAAAAAAATGATCTTTCCGATTCTGTAATTATTTTTTGTCTGAGTTTCATAGATTAAAGATAGATAAATTATTTAAAGAATTTTTTCAATACTCCATCTCAGTTTAACTTGGCAGCGTTCAGAAAGGTATACAATGTACCAATCTACTTGAAAAATAGCTCTACTTTTTTGTTTTGAATTTAAATCCAAGGAAATAGATAGAAATTTGTAAAAAAAATTGCATACGTTGTAGAAATTAGATTGTTTTTACGTTGTAGAAATGTAATTATTTTTTAGACAAAGTTAATTAATACTGTCAATAGCGCAACGTTATGAAATTCCAGTTTGGCTGAAAACCGATTTTCGACGCCAACTTTTGTCATTGTTGTAACAATAAAATTATTACAACAATGCAGATATATCCAAGTTGGCGCCCAAAACTAGTTGAACGTTTTAATTAATATCTTTTAATTAATTGCAATATCGGAATATAAATGGTCAAAACATGCATTGTCATCCAAACTAAACGTGTATACAAAATTTCAGCTCAATGGGAGGAAGATATCAGCTTCAAAATTGAGTTGCAAGATTCCACCCGAACAAATTACATACATACATACATTGTAAGTTAAATAAAAGCTTTTAAAAATGTCAACAAACTTCTTTTCAAATTTAAATTTAACATATCACTACAAGTATAGGACAGCTCACTACAAGTATAGGACAGCTCATTTTGTTTTAGATAAGTTTTGAGTTGAACACCTTCATTTACGAAATGTTGGTCTACGTCTTCTGAATAGGAATTTGATCTTGCAAGTCCATCAAAAATTTAAATACTATATTCTGCATGTACTTTTCTATTTAAATCAAGGGTTAGCTTATCTAACGAAACAATAAGCGTGTCCCTTTTAAATTTTTCTGCCCCATACAGAGCATTTTTTTGTCGATTTATCTGCAAATTTTGAAATAACCCGTCTTTTATTCACTTCACTATATTCTGTTTCTACACTAGGACTTAATTTTTTGGCTACGTCTTGATACTCCTTTAGTTTTTGATCTGATTCATGTACATTGCTTATAAACATTTTTATTGACATAATTAACTTATTTACTTCACAGATGTCCAAACCAGGAGTTTGTAATTTTTTGTTAACTGAATTAAATCTTTCAAAAAAAAAATTTCTTCCTAAAATATAATAGAAATAGGCAGCTTCGAATTTTGTTAATTTATTTTTAAAAAATTACTGCGTTTTTTCGAATTTTTTTTTAAAATTTCGTTGTCACTAAATATTATAATAATATTCATGTTATATTACCATAATTATCTTTTAATGCTTCAACAGCATCGTAGTGACAAGATTATCTAGTCTGACTTAAACTTTTTAAGGTAAATTTCAGTTTGATTTCACGATTTAGATGTTCCCACGTACGGGTCTAAGCAGAAAAGAAAACATATATTTGTTGCACTAAACCGAAGAAGTTCACTATCTCAGTTTCAACATTAACTCTCTCTGATTCTGCACCAACCAGACTAAGAGAATATGCAGCACATGACACATAATTAGCGAATTTATTATTTTTTTTTTTTCTTTTAGAAGATCTAGCACACCATCATATCGAACGGTCATATTGACAGCGTTGGCAAATGTCTGCCCACTACAATTATCCAATAGCAGTCCATTTGTTTCTAAAAATTCTTGTAGATAATTAAATAAGTATAATCCAGCGTGACTACTAATCTTTATTAATGAGACACATCTTTCATACACTTTTCCCGGAAAACAATATCGTAGTACAACAGCAAATTGGTCATTGTGGGTCAAATTTGGTGTTGAATCCATCACAATTGAATAGTACTTTGTGTAAACGTTATTTATTTGAGTTGTAATTGTTTAAATGATTTGCTTGCCCATGATCTCGATTTTTTGCTAATATATCGTTTTTGATAAGTACGATATTAAAAATTTTGGTCGTAATTCTCACTGTTCAATATGTTCACGAATGAATGGGTCGAACTCTCTTCTAGCAGTTCCAGGGCACCCATAAATTTACCATTATGAGGAGAATCAAAGAGATTGATTCAAAGAGACTTTGAATGTGTTCTTGGGGTACAGCAAACCAAGCAGCTTCCACACGTTGATCTGATGTGACAGATGGGGGTGTAATCTGGGTCAATCGTTGAGCAACCATGGACCACATGTTTTCTATCGGCGAAAGATCCGGAGAGTGAACCGGCCAGGGAAGCAATTCAATCTGGTGATTGACGAAGAAATTTTGGACAATGCGTGCCACGTGTGGTCGTGCATTATCCTGTTGAAAAATGGCTGTGACCAAGCCCTGAAGGTAAGGAAGGACAACTGGCTCCAACACCTCGGAGATGTAGCGCTGGCTGTTTAAAGTACCGGCAATGCGTACTAGAGGAGTGCGAGAGTGATATCCAATACCGCACCCCATACCATAATACCCGGTACAGGACCAGTGTGGTGGTGCGTAACGCAGCTGTTCAGCAACCTCTCTCCACGGTGTCTCCAGACTCGAATCCGACCATCGTGGTGTTGCAGACAGATGCGTGACTCGTCAGTAAAGACAACTTCATTCCATTCTGCCACCCACATCCTTCTTTCATCGCACCATTAGCGGAGGAGACGTCTGTGGTTCTGCGTCAAGGGTAGATCAATCAATGGACGTCTTGCGGACAGACCACTTTGCTGTAAACGGCGTCGAATGGTAAGCGCCGACACTGAATGATGCGTTACAGACTCAATGTGCTGTGCTATGGTTCGTGATGTGACTGAGCGATCCATCACTGGCATGCGTACAATTTGCCTGTCCTCACGTGAAGTGGTGCACTGAGGTGGATGCGATCGTCCACGTCGGTCCGTCGTACTCTCCTGCATCCAACGGTCACATATCCGCATTACAATTGTTTGGTTTCCAACACGACTACCGATATCCCTGAAAGATAATCCACAATCTCGGTAGGCCACTATCCTTCCTCTGTCGAACTCGGATACTTGATCAAAAGCTGATCGTTTTTTGAAAAAACCACAAGAAAAACACAATTGCCGAACTTGAAATCGTCGAAATCTCCAAGCCTTAAATAGCGCTTTGAGGTGGCGCCACAGGCGTGCGTGATGTGTGTCTGCGCTGAAATTCTAATCATTTGCATATCTCACCTCCGCTAATGTATGTTGTAAATTTCATGTTATTTGCGTGCTTCCTTCAGGGTGTTGCATTTACGGTGGCCAGCAGTGTATTTAGAATATGATCATTCATTAAAAAAAAAATCATTTTACATTTTTGTATACATTTTCGTGCCCTTGGTTTTACTCCCCTTTCAATTAAGCTATTATATCATGAATAATGTTTTTTTTTTTAATGAACTCGTGCAAAGAGCGCATACTTCAGCCAGTACACGTTTAATGTATCAATATTGCACAAGGTATTTTTAACTAATTTCTTAATAGTAAATTAAGAGCAAGTTTAATAATTATTAGAGACTTAAATAGGCTCTATTTGCAGATCAAAATTTTTCAAAAGGCTTAACATTAGAAATTGACACTTTTATGTCGATAACTCCAACACTTAAGTGGACTCAAGAGTCCCTAGCACAATGACACTTATTGCTCATGACACAGTTTTTCTTGTGGACTGGCGTTTATTAATTACTCATAACATCAACTTGCGAGCCGACCTTTTAAACTCCCTGGGACCTCTTTCATGCCTCCAATAATCTGATTGGTGAGCATAGTGCACCTGCACATGGCCCTCCTTGTCTTCATCCCAACTCCATGGGTTCTTTGAAACAATAGGCCAGCGAGACTCCATCCAACTCCTTCGCCATTTCCTTTTATTCCATTTGGAGGGTCAAAAAATCATCCAGTCACTTTTACACTGAGGGTGTGTCTTTATCACAACAGGCCGACATCCCTTTTCATTCAAGTAGCTCGTGGTTCACATGTATGGAGACCCACTAATGGACACTGTTCACAGGAGTGTCCTTTCCATAGATCATGGTGTCCAAACGTTATCTGAAAGTTGGAGAGGGAAGAGGTGTGCTTTCAACATAGCCTTCTTCAGAATTGGCAAGATACCTGTTTTGCCTCAGGCATGACGTAAGAACACACTGTCTCTTTTGGAAGATTACAAAATCCCATCACTCGCTCTGTACATCAAATTTGACAATTGTCGGGAAGTGTCTGTTTAATGAGCAGACGCAACAGCATATGTAAATATAGAGATAATTTTTTACTAAATAATTATAAAGGAAAAAATGAAATGGAAATAATTTTTAATAAGTTTTGTTATTATTTTTTAAAATAATTGATACAGGCAATAGAATGCAGAGCCGCAACCTTCTATGCAAAAAACTGTGGTTTACCAACCTGTCTTTGAGAAATACCCTAAGAGAAAACAATATTGTATATTCCACAAACATGAGTTTTCTGTTATTTATGAGTGCCTTGGATGACAATTTCAAAAAATCCCCAGTAACATATTACTCTGAGTTTTTTCCTTGGTATGAATCTGTAAATGTCTTTTTAATGAACCACTCTGAGAGAAAGCCTTGTTGCATATTTCACAAATATAAGGCTTTTCTTTAGTATGAATACGTAAATGTTTCTTTAACTGACCTGTATCAGAAAAACCCTTGTTGCACATTTCACAGACATAAGGCTTTTCCTTGGTATGAATCCTAAATGTGCTTTTAAATTACTAGTTTCAGAAAAACCCTTGTTGCAAATTTCACAAACATAAGGCTTTTCCTTTGTATGAGTACGTAAGTGTGCTTTTAGACGACCACTTTGAGAGAAAGACTTGTTACACACTTCACAAACATAAGGCTTATCTTTAGTATGAATCCATAAATGTCCTTTTAAATTACTAGTTGGAGAAAAATCCTCGTTGCACATTTCATAAACGTAAGGCTTTTCCTTTGTATGAATCTGTAAATGCTTTTTTAACTGATCAGTTCTAGAAAAACCCTTGTTGCACATTTGACAAACATAAGGCTTTTCCTTGATATGAATCAGTAAATGTCTTTTTAAAATAAAACTTCGAGCAAAAGACTTGTTGCATACTTTACAAACAAAAGGTTTTTCGTTGGTGTAACTCCGCAAATGTACTTTTAAATCATTACTTCGAGAAAAACCTTTGTTACATATTTGACAAACATGAGGCTTTTCATTATCATGAACACGTAAGCGATGCCTTGAGTTACATTGAGAGAAAGCCATTTTGCAAATTTCAAATGTGCAAGTTTTTTTCCCCACAGGAATGACTACATCAATCTTTTTTTAAATCTACATTGAAAAAAAAAAGGGTCTTGCATTCTTGTTCAAATTAGGTTACATTAAGATCCTTCTGTAAAAGAAAAGAAAAATAATGAATTCTCCAAAATAATGTAGAACATGTTAACAGCATTTTATTCTACATGGTAAAAAAAATTTCACTTGATATCAGAGATATGAAGAAATTAGTTGGTTTTTAGACAGCATTTGTATTAAGTCAATCAATATCTTAAATATATATTAAATATTAGTTACTAAAAATATATTCAAGTAATACTTCACAATTATGAATATGTTAACATGTACAATATGATGAGAAACTAAAGGAATATGATAAAAATATAAATATCTTCAAGGAGGATAATTCTTTGAGGGTATGTACCACAATATGGTACAGAAAGAAATAAGATTCGAGAAAACAATAAGATTAAACAATTTATTAAAAAAAAGTGTTGTAGGGCCTGTATTTTACTTGTTTCATTATTCGTTTGAGTTACTGTCAAGATTAAAGCTATTGGAAACACACACACACAATCTACAATACATAATTTTTAACAATATATTAGAAAACCATGAGAAAATATTCCTGAAATCACAAAAAGTTTTTCAACACAGGGTTTTTTTAAAAAAAATTTATAAAGCTTTAAATTTGGAATATTTTCCATAATCTGATTTACTTTTTTTATGAAGAGGATAATTAACAAGAAATTATGCAAGAATTAGACTATTCTGCAAACATTATAACATAAGAAATATTAATATATTTAATTCTTTTAACTAAATGAACATAACCTTATTCAAGGAATGAAGAGGCCATGTTAACCAAATGGTCTTCGCTGTAATTTTTAATAAGGTCTTGTTCCTTATGCCCAGTGGCCTGCTGTCTTCAGGCAATCAGACAACTAAAATCCTGCCATGTAGAGGAGACAATGCATGATTTTTCTGTTGAACCTAAAAGTCCTGAGTTCCAAGAATTAGATCAGAGCTCTGGTTTCATCCATGTTACATGTGTGCGATTCAAAATTCGAGATCCAATGGAAAAAGTTCTCAACTTTCTTCAAAGTGTAATAAATATAAGAAATTAATAATTCCAGGGAATGAAGTACATTACTTGATGATATTAGTCTTATCTGGAATACAATGACAGTTTCCGCCAAGAAAACTGAAAATTTCATTAACGCTTTTTCCAAATCCAATTTATGGATTTTTAACAAATACATCTTTATTCTTGATAAGCATTGTAGTAAATGGTGATATGGACCATGTAATTATACTTATGCTAAACGATTCCTCTCCATCACATCAAAGTTCAATCTCATTTAATAAGCAACATGTCACATTACTAGAATTATAACTCAAGACACAAATATTTGGCTGAGAAGTTTAAGAGCAATTATTCCCAGTGTTAAAAATTTTGAAAATTAAATTATTTTATTTTTTGAAAGAAAATAAACCCTAACTTTTGACCTAACATGTACGAAACTGGAGAAAATAGGTTTTTAGTACTAAATAAACTTTTTGTAGAAAGATTATTAACACCTTATTCAAATATTAATTAAAAGATTTTTAAGGAAGTACAGCAGTGAATAGTTACTTGCACACTGATAATTAACTAAATTCAGTGAAATTACCTGTTGGAATTTATCTATTGTAATACGAAAGAAGGACATAATGCCAAGATTCACCTCTTGAAATATTGTTGTTATACTAGAAAAATATACATAGCAGACAAATCAGTCAAAACTCGAGTGTGGTAT